>JAPERC010000027.1:0-317391 GCA_030411455.1 Arthroderma sp. MBC 290
GTTGAAACGAATGTGGTGGTACATTGAAGAAAAAGTGTTAGCCTGTTTTGGTTTTTTGTAACTCAAGCACCACCACCAGATAGAGCGAACGACACATAAACAAAACGATTGAATTGGTATAGTGATTTCAAGTACTCCAAAACGCATTGCAAGATAAAAGAAACCCGGCTTAAAAAAGTAATCAAAGTAGGGAAAAAAAATAGATAAAGCAAAAGCAAATACAGACGTTAATCAATCACTTCGGCCGTTAAAAAGTAACAAAAGAAAAAGGTTTCACATCACACATTGCGGGACCCAGGTCTCTGCAACGTTGAATTCATTGGATGTATCCATAGAGTCCATGTTGTGGGGTATCACAATGGCTTCGTAGGGGTCGAGTGGTGGCGCTCGAGAGATGCTATTGCGGTGTTGCACGGGGTTTAATCCGTTGTTCATGCTGTTGCCCACTGCAGCGCCATTTGGAACACCCCCATCTCTGCTTGACAGCCGTCTCTCTTCTGGAAATCCTGGCTGGGTTGCAGGGATTGCAGAGCCCGAAGCTGATGTCGTCGTAGGGTGGGCTTGCTGCATACTATTGCTGGAAGTTGACGACCAAGGCTCGGGAGACCATTCATTGATACTCCGCGCCGAGGATGGCAGAATAGAAACTGGGGACGATTGGTGGTGTTGCTGCTGTGGTTGCTGTTGCTGTTGTGGCTGCTGCTGGTGTTGGTGTTGGTGATGCTGTTGTTGCTGCTGTGGGTAGTTTGAGCCGAGAGTAGCAAAAGCGGCTGGGGTTTGCCCGCATTCGCTGCCACCATAAATTCCTGTGAATATGTTTGCATGACCACTATCGATATCGCTCAAGACATGTTCCCACTCGGACATCCCCATTCCAGGGCCGTAAGAAGGAGAGATTTGTTTCTTATCCTTCTCGTCGGTGGGCATGTAATCCAGATTCATTGGTGGGTCAGAAGCGCTTTCGCCCGAGACACACTGGATTTTGAGAGGGCGTCCGTGGTCTTCAACCGAGCTAAGGCTGTGTGAACTAGATGATCGCACACTTCGGGATAATCCAGGCGACATGGTAGGGCCAGATGCTCTTCGCATGTCGTTATTAATACGCGCAGAATTGCATGCCTCCGCTGAAAAAGTGAATTGGGTCCTTAGTGGCTCGAGCTGTCTCTTGGGTGAATTCGACTTCAGGGGTGGCGCAGACATCTCTTGGTTCAATTGGAGGCTCGATGCGCTGTTTCGTCTTGGGATATCCATTTGGACCACGCTGCTTAATATTCCACCAAACTCGGCGGCAGCTTCCGCTGACTCGGATTCCAACAGATTGATAGCGGTAGTTAGCACCTTTTGTCCCTCCTTCACAAGCTTGCTTTCCCGGCTCAAATCCATGCTCTGCCACAAGATGCTCAATCCAGTCACAAAAATGAGTTCGCGTTTGTTGATAGAGATAGCGAGGCTCATTCTTCGTTCATCGAGCAGTTTTAGGAGTTGGATAATATGCTTTCCAGAATCGACGAGAGATAGCATTGATGGGGATGCATTATTGGGCTTTCCGAAGCAGACAGCTGGGCGGCGGATCAATGTGCGGATATAATAAAATACGATCGACTATACCAATGAATATTAGCACTGGATGAGCTCCATTATTAAAGCAATCAGCGAGGAAGAACTTACCAGAAGAGGAGATCGGCTGCTACCGGTGCTTGCACTTGGTTTATCTTGCGCAAACTCCAACCGCAGGTGTGAAGGGAGCTTCTTTAGCCAATCCTCCAATTCCTCTGCCAAAGAATGGATAGTCGATAGTGAGATCTCATAGCCTGTTGAAGAAGGATAGAGCCGTTCGAGAACTTTGTTCAAGATACGTGAAACGGAGAAGAGTGCAAGTGCGCTAGACATTCGTGTTGCTTCTTCGGGTGGAGTTGGGACAAAACCGGTCTCGGTGACGTTCTCATCGTCTACGTTAGCTGGGTATTCAGTGGAGATATCTGACTCCGCCATGATGGTGGGAAGACCGGTCAAAGCAGCCGAGAACCTATGCCTAATGTTAGAGTCACAAGTCATATGATAGCTAGCCAGAGAGAGCCGTACCTGTCTAGGGTATACTGGCACCAGAAGACCTTCTTCCTTGTTTCCCCCATGAGCGGGTTGAAGGAGAACTTCTTCTGGCTCTGGTTGAGACCCAGTTGCAAACATATCGACACTCCAATGCCCCTGTATCGCAAAAGATTCTTATAATCGGACTTGATGGAATAGTAAATCTGGGCGAGGATATAGCATTGAAGCGCAGTCAAGGAGATGTCATTCGCGAGGACTTCCAGCTTTGGAGTCCAATTTCTCTCGAACACGGATGGATCTTGTGGGACACGGGTCTACCAGTTCTGAGTTAGCAAAGATAACGAGAGATAATCAAAGACCGGCACCAAGCATACTGTAGAAGAGATGGCTGCAATGCCGAATATCAAATTCAACTGTGCCAGCGCGTATTTATCATCTTCGATGGAGTCAGGATTCGTGGTATATCGTCCATAAAGCTTCAAGATTGCCGGGCGATGGACAACGGGATACAATGGAGCCCATTCTTGGAAGAAGATATTCAACAGTTGATCCGAAACGAGGCGAGGAGGAGTCTTGGGGGCAGCATCCTGGCGTTTCCAGGCACTGAGCGAGGGAGGAGAGAGCAAAGCATCTACCGAAACAGCTGCAGGCGATCTTCCACTCTTCTCAAGCTTCGACGAGAAAGCGTCTTGAAAACAGCGAGATTAGCGAGGGAAAAGAAAAAAAAAAGGACAAGGCTATGTAGTTACCAATGAAAGCTTTTGTGCTAGAAGGCCCTGTAAAAGGAGAATCATGTGTTGGTTTTCGTAGTACAGATGTGGGTTGTTGAACTTGGATGAGGTCGTCTCGGTCGTTATTGTTTGATGAAGGAGCGTTGTTTTCTTCCGCTGAAGACGAGGCTGAAGCCGAAGATGATTTCCGCGATGAAGGTGAGAATGAGTGCAGGCGGGAGAGAACATCGATCTTTTCATCCTTTTCATCCAAAAGGCACTTGAGCTCCCTAACTTCGGCCTCCAGCGACCTCACACGATCCTCCAATGACTCTGTGTAGCCACGCGGGAATGCGCGTCTACTCAACTTGTCGCTTGTTTTACACTCAAACCCAACATTTGCACATTGAGAACAGCATGGTCGAATGCCATCACAACGAATCTTCTTGCTCCTGCAACGATCACAAGCTTGGGCAACTCTGCTCTGTGAGCTGTTGCCCACCTTGATAACTTTCATGGGTAGAATTCCCGGCATACCAGCTGCCGACTTAATATAAAAAAGGAGCGAATACAAAAGGATGAACCTGTCAAAAGAAGAAGCGGAAGACGATTGGTGAAAATCGAAGCAGAAAAGGACAGAAGAGAAACAGAACAGCTGCAGCCAACGAAAGATCCGGGTTTCGCGTCTCTTTTCTACTACTTTCTCAAGGACTGATCGTGGGGTTATGCTAGTGAAGCTGGTGACTCGCCTCGCGTGTGCTCGACTTCTCCAGACTGCGTGGGGGAGAGGAGGACAGCAAGAAACCCTTTTTAATTTCGTATATATATCCGACCGTGATAACCGGTTCAAACGTCGACAAGGATATACGAGGTTACGATGGGCATATTGGAACTTGTTGTGCTATAACAGAGAGGGCCGCAGGTTGGAAGCGTTGAGCTGTTGTCGCATCAAAGGGCGAAAGAGGCCGAAACACAACGAAATGAAGAGTTATAACAGCTCCGACCCCGGATCATAACAGGAAGGAGATAAACGAGATATGAATGCTTGGATTTACTCGCTCCCACACTCTGGAAGGCCAATCTAAAATTTGTTCTTCCTAACGAAACTGGGCTAAAATGGGTCAAATTTGCTGGGCCCGATGAATTCTCGGCAGAACCGTGAGAGATGGATGAGCGTGGGGCACGGAGATGAAGCGGCGACAGGCTACTGTCCTTTGGCGGCGTTCTGTCAACCATGCTGTGGGGAGCATGAAAGCAAAAGCGAGGCTCCTGGTCTTTTCTCGCGCCAAGTCGGACGAAGGGAGAAAAATTACAAGCAAGCTAGCTGGCTTAGCCCTTTTTTTTGAGGGCGAAAAAAGCCTGGATAATCGTTCCCTCATTTCTTACTTCTTGTCGAGACCGCCAGCAAGGAGGTCAGCCGCCGTCGCCGCAGTCGCCACCGTCTCGATCATATCATATCTCTCCCCCATCATTTCTGATATACCCCCAGGGGGAGGATCTTGGAGCGTTCTCTTCGTTTCCCTCTCTTGTTTCCCCGCTGTTCTATTTCGATCGGGTGATCGCCCTGCTAGAGGTAACCTCTGCTCAGGCACAGGGTTGCCCCCATCGCATTTTCCCAAATTCCCTACTCATCCCTGCTTAGGTGCAGGGGTTGTGCAAGGAGACTCCCACATCAGTCAATCTCTTCCAGAGCTTCGAAGGAATAAACTTGGCTTTTAAGGTGTGTTGTGGGTGCTACCTTCAACCCTATCGGTGGATATCCCATAACACTAGCCGCTGCTACCCTTAACTGTCGCAGTTACAGTCGTACTTGGGACCCGCGTCACACGCTGCTGCAAGCTCGTTGATATATACATACCACCTAACCACAACTGCAAGAGTCTGCAGAACCCCAGACCCAGCATGAGCACACGATGGCCGAAGATATGATCATCATCTCGGGGAAGCGAAGGAGACCAACGATGGAGCCGAACCCTAATAATAATGTAAAACGCCCTTCATCGCACCACGAAAGACGGGTGTTCGATGTCTTCTCCGCATTTTCTCCCTTCTGCTCTGTGCGTTCTTCCACCCGCGCCGCCAAGGGGTGTTTTCTTCAAGGGCCCAGATTTTTGGGATAATCCCATCTCTTTCTGGTTTCCTTCCATTGCCCCTGCCGCATAGGAAGAGCCGCTATGCCATTGGCTCGTGTGTTATGTCCCTTCACAACGTTTCTCACGAATATGTCCACGTGGTTTGTACGTGTTTGGTCATCGGCATTGGCATGAGATGTGCAGAATCGAAGAAGATGGTTACTACGGTTGATTCGCTACGACTCTATACTACGGATGTACATATTTACTTCTTATGTCGGGTCTTGGTCCCCCAACGCATCCTGGCTATATGCCTACGAAATAGGTAATGATGGTGAAGAGATAGAGGGTGCTGCCCTGATGACGAACGATGGTGGTGATGGTGATGGTGTCCTGCAGAACTATTTCCTTACAGTTTTGATATACATACATAAAGATGTACTCCGGATGCACCGCCCAAACAAAGTGATCCACAGCGCATGCATCTTGACATGCATTAAAAAAATCTTTTACCACTTGCCATCCATCCCCTCTCGTCCCCAAGTTCCAAACAACCTCCCCTCCTCTCCTACAACCCTCTGAACTTACGCTGTCCTCACTTACGCTGCCCTTACTTCAATTTCTGTAACCTCTTCCAGGATCTCCCTCTCAATATCATGGTCTGACCTGTTTTTCCCCCGCTAGTCGCGGGTTTCCAACCCGACCTTGCAGCATACTATGACGACGACCTCCCGACGGGGTATCATTTTCGGCACAGTTCGGTCCATACCCGAATCAATCCCCGAAGCGCAGAAAAAAACCGAATTTTAATGCACGACCGAATGAGGTAATCTCTCTTAATGAAAATTAATTTGTGCTATCGCGTACCTGAGGAAACGTTACCCTGCCTTCGTATTACTATGATTGCAGGATAATCAGCCCCAATGGAGGCTAATTAACTCGACTTGTGGCAGTTCCCACTCTGCCAAAATCTGCTACCCGAAGAACGATGACGACTAACTACAGAAAACCACACTGTTTCTCCATGGGACTGTGATGTCAGGGGCCAGCCTTGGAACGATTAAGGAAAGAAAAAAAAGTCGAACATCTTTCAATTGGGGAAAAGTGATTTCGTCTTCGTTGACACAGACAGGACGACTCGCTAGTGATTAGCGATGGAACTTGTCCGGCTTGGAAAAAGGCAAAGCATTATCTAATGATGGGTATGTGGATTCTATTACTGGCGTTTTAGCCACAACCCTTCCAGGCACCCAGATGAAAAACGGTACCGGTTGAGGTGGGTTTACCACTATGTACAATCATAAATGGAGAAGGCTGTGCGAATTTTCCTCCTCCTGTTGAGAAAGTTATTCGGATTTTGCTCGGTTGTGGACTGAAAAGCGGAGTCCCCATAATATTCTCCATATTGGAGGCAAATCTTTTCACGCTAACAGTGCAGGTTTCTCCAGGTTTCCCTGTTAAGCAATAATGGACTAGCTATATTACAGCAGTCCCCTACGAATCAGCCTGTGCATTAGGAAAAGTCTTCAGAAATGTCGGCGCCCGGTTGGTGAGATCCTAGATAGTTCTGCACTGTCTTCGACTCCAAGAGCCGTAATTTCTATGGTTCATGAGAATCAAAGTCAGTGGCGGCTTGTCAATTACTCCAGCTTTACGCAGCTTCAAACGTACCTCCGCTTCTAAGTCCTGGTTCGCCCGGTTCAGAAATTCCTCTTCTAAACCCCGGAGCTTCATTGCCGTGTCCCAGATTCGTCTTCGGACCACAGCACTGCCCACCATGATCTCCCGCTCTTGTACAACTTGCTGGCTTTCAACAAGCTGCGCAAGCTGACTCGCAACACGATCTTGGATTGTCACCACCGCGCGTAGTCGAAACACGTCCCACATAGGTTCCTTTTCGAGTTTTTCGCGCAGTTTATGCGAACCATCAAACTCCTCACCTTTCCAGAACACCTTGAGCTCTCTTTCACCCTCGTTCGATTGAAGGACCCTAAAGTCAAGTCCATCCTCTTCGTTTATACAGATCCACCACACAAAGTCGCTTTCCCAGCCTATCACTTGTTCCAGACCTGGCAACGTGAACAGTGCGACGCCAGGTGCATCGCCACATACTCTTCTCTTGGCCGGTTTCAGAGGGTCATCGTCTGATATATCAAGGTCAAGCACGAGTTTTCGTGCATCATCCACATCTTGTTCAATGAAACCGTAAGAGAATATCATCTCGCAGGCTCCCTTTTCATCTCCGTACCTGGATAAAAAAGTCAAACAAATCATTACTCACGCTCCAAAGCAGCCGAGCTAGCTCTTCATCGCGAACTTACGTTATGGTTACCTCGTCTCCATCCTGTAATCGCTGGCCACAGCGTAGCTGTAGCACTGCATTTTCGTCGGCATCTCTCTCATACACTGCTCCAGTCATTTCCCCCGAAGCGTGATTAGCCATGTCTACGCAGGGTACCATCGCATTCCCCGTTCCAGGCATATCTAAAGCTCGCGATCGGTACATTGCGTCTACAATCTTCCAATCCTCAAATCGCAACTGCCCGGTTTCTTCGTTCCACCAATCTCGCTCACACCAAGGTATTTTGGATGTGGACGCTCGTAAAAGCTCAAACTCCCTGCCCAGCGAATCCATTTTAGCATCCACTGCTGCACCCAAGGAAGTGCCTTGCAGCAAGTCATATTCTTCCGGGGTGTAGAACGTCGGTAGGTCGAAAGATTCTGGTAGAAATTTTATATATTCGGTCCATGGGTTGGAGACACCTATATGCTCTTTGCTTCTGCGGTGATATTCTGTCTGTTCCAGGCTGGAGTGCGTAATGAGGAGTAATAAATAGGTCAAAATAGCACCTCGAGCTGTCTGCACATATCAGTGATGCATCCGATACAAATACAAGGTATCTCATAACCAGTATACGAATTGTCACACTCACCATTCCAAACTCTCCAATGCCATCCAGTACTTCTCGCAGATACCTATCTGATTTCGCATAGGTCTCCACCATCTCAAGAGAAAGGATCAAGTCAGCCGGGACCTTTATCAGCGTCAGGGCTTCAACGTCCTCCTGGCTGGACACGGCATCCCTGGACTCTCTGGACTCTGTAGCAACGACCGCGAACCCTTTGTCGATACCATCTTCTGTCTGCATATGCTTTACTTCAACACCATGGAAGCTAACATTGTTTAGTTTAGCCCATGCCGACAGGGCACCAATTGGGAGGAATTGGCGTTTCATGTAGCCGACTTCGTTCTCGCGCAGGCAGTTTGTATCAGGCCAATGGTACCCGGTAAGTCGCTTGACCGAGCGATGCGCCTCCTTCAGTGCGTATCTCACCTTGGTTGTTTGTCGTTTCGGCTTGGGGACTCGGTAAGTGGGGTGAAAGAGTGTTTTGCCCTAGCCTTTCTGGGTCAACATATCTGGACAGACGATGATGTCATATCACCCTGGAGGTATTTCAATACAACGGCATTTAAGGAATTTCACAGTATCATGGTCCAGCAGTGGCTGCTTGTATAACATATTATTGTCCCCTATTATTACAATGACATATTCAACACGATTGGTTTATCGCAGTATACCGCGTGGGTGCGGCCTCTTCCACGCTTCCCCTTTGCCACACGCACGGCACCCACAAAAGAGACTCCTTCGACCTCTCATCCCTTCCGCGAGAATGACTGACTGGAAAGGAACGGGCCCAGAGGACCACAGTACAAATCGAGCTAAGCAAAATGACGCCACGGACCCAATAGCCGATGCTACGAAGTCAGGGCTGGAGGAGAAGAAGGAAGGTCATGGGGTGAAAGACAAAGCGAAAAGCCAGGCTACTACCGAACGGGGCGCAGGGGATTCTAGAACAAAGGCGGAGAAGGAATTCCCGCATGCGCCCAGGCCGATAATTGGAACCGAAGACGAGAGAGGAAGGGTAAGGAATGTGCTCTCCGGCATATAAACTATAGCTGACAGTTCTTGGCATTTGTGTAGAAAGGGTTCTGAGCCGTTCACCACCGTGAAGGGCCTGAAAAGTGCAAACGGCGTTGGTAAAGTCATTTGGATTAACAGGCATAACGTTGGGTATTGAATATAGTTACTGCCCTAGCGGCCGACCTTGAAAGAGAGCACCTGTAGAGATGGTTAGCGACTACCGGCAAAGGGCAGCAAAATAGCAGCAGTGGACGTACATCGTATTTCCCAACAGAGACAATCTCATCTTCAGATACCCTTGTTCCTCCTGCTCCTTCTACAAATGCAATCGGGACATCTCCCATCACTTTCCGAGCTACATCTCCAACAGTGCTGTTTCTATTATAAATAGTTAGCGAATGCGATGGCAACTAGGAGATGGCATGACCAACTTTTTGACCAGTACACAATCCCGGAATACTGCACTTGAGCCACTCGCCCCAGAGGCAAATGTATTCACATTCCGTACCGGAAAGACAGGGACCAGCCCTAACAATTCTGCTGCACGGGAGAGGACCTGGACTACCCCTGTAGATCCAAAACGATATAGGACAAGGTCCTTTAAATTTTCAACACGACTGGGGTAGACACATTAGGAAATTATTCCAAACGGGCAGAATTTAGTGGCAGATCAAACTTACTTCTTCAGTTTTTCATCCATCTCTTTGAGGCCTCCACCATCTGGATCGCCCATCTCGATCAAATCTTCTCTCGTGTCTATTATTTCACTCCCTTCAATATATTTGACATAGCCCTGCTTTGCTAACCTTCGAAGGAACACTTCCGATATCGCCGAACATAAAACAACGGATTGCGGGTCATGTATTTTCGCTATCTTACTTATATTCTGTCGAATTCTGTTAGTCAAGCGCCGTGATTGACGGTGTCAGAGCAAAGAATGACCTGGGGCATACCTTGTCTGCATCTGGATGGTCTATTTTATTCAACGCAAGAACAGTCGGGAACTTTTCATCTATGAAAGCATTGACGACAAGATTTATAGTCTCCTCTGTCCACTCTTCCAGAGGCTCTTTCATATTTAATCGGTCAAGGCACCTGGCGACGATTTTTGACGTACTCCCGTAACCGGAAAATTGTACCTGAAGTGTCTCAACAGCAGTAGCCTCTAAGAGCGAGTCAGAACCGTGATTGTAATAAAAGGTAAAAAATATAGCTTACTCGTCGCAATATGTTTCCGTTTTACGGAACCCCTGTGAGATGTTAGCCTGGATTCATTCACGATCTGGCCCGAGAAGGTAGTTACCATTTTACAAGAAGATTTCCCTCTATCCATCTAACAATCTCTGACCTCAACCAAATGATGTCTTGTGAAGGGTCATAACCTCTAGTTGCCTTGCCTGGAATCACGATATGTTTTAGCCCATGCGTTGCGTTTTCCAAGCCTGTTGCTGTATATCCATGACGACTTGGGTAACCAACCTTCAGCATCCGTAGTACCACTGACATCGACAACGTGTATTAGGGCATCGGCGTGTCGCAAATCGTCCAAGAATTTATTCCCAAGCCCCTTTCCCTCATGTGCGCCGGGAACAAGCCCGGCAACATCTAGAAGTTCAATAGGAACCGATCTCCGACCCTCGTAACAGCCTCCATAGTTCGGTTTGCATCGGTCTGAGACATTAAAGCGCGCGCAAGCACAATCAACTTGTAGGTAACCAATAGCACGCTGCGGGTCAATCGTGGTAAACCTAGGGGCCGAATTTCGCCAATCAACGAGATTATTCAAATTAAATATCAAATGTATCCATAACATCACGAATGGCGCGATTCCAAGAACGTGAGAAAGGGGGGGGGTGCGGGTGGTGATCGATCACACAACGTACGGGAAATTTCCTATATGAACCGGCCACGCCTCTATTAGTATGTACAATTGCACATATCATGAGCTGCACGACTCTGAGAACGTACCGACTTTGGAAGAAGCGTCTGTCAAGCTGCCTCGCAGGACAGGTTAGGTCCAATGTACTGCAACAGCATCTGAATTGGCGGGGTTAATACCTGTTCAAAGTGGTTGACTTTCCGGACGAGGGCTTGCCCACCAGTCCAACTAACGGATCGCGAGGCATGAGGACTGGAATGAGAGCAAAAACAGTATTCAAAGAGGCCTCGTGTAAACAGATGTCGTACTCTAGTTCTCGCTAATATCCTATGACTTCGTTGCGATTTTCGTCTTATCGATATCAACATCACGTGGGAGGCATATGCCAAGCTTAATCCCTGGCGGGCGCTTCGCTGTGTCACATGTTCTGGAATAGCCGCCGCTAGCGCCATCCTCCGTACCTTTAAGCAAAAGCTCTTCACCTCAAACACCATGTAAATTCCAGTGATAGTTAGGCTAACAGTGTTTATTATAATATCTAATTTGCGGTATTTGCCGACGTGGAATCAGTCTATAGTCTATTGATTGAAAGAATGCTTTGAAAAATTCGCGGTTATTGCATCGCAGATCGTGTTCCTGCGCTCCGGGTCCAAAATTCCTGAATTGTCTTCCAATACTGTTCGGGGTGTTTCCTCATATGGCTTACATGCCCAGATCCTTCGAATTTCTTTAGGGCGACTGACTTGTAACCCTTTTTCTCCGCCGCTTGTGCGTGTGATTCGACTGCCTCATGGGAAATCAGGGGGTCCGCGTCCGAGTATATGTATAACCGAGGAGTATCTAGTGATATGTTCTTCGGGTTGCTCACTTCTCTCCTACAACGGATGGGTGACGTTTCATATCCGAAAATCTCGGGCAGTCCCATGAATACTGCAATAAAGGCAGCAGTGATGGTCTTGATGACGATCCTAGGGAGGAAAGGGAACACCTTGGCCACACCGAGGCCAATCCCGGCACTCCATCTCGGAAACTCGCGCCATACTGAGTCACCACCGGGTGTGGAATCGAACACCACTGCCTTAAGTGGAAGGGGCGTAGGTGGTGCATGCAGAGATCGGAGGTGTGAATTCCATGCTGCACATGCGCCCTCAAAATTCAAGCCGCCGCTGTTGGAGAAGATGTGAACCAGGATTTCCGAATTGTCTAATGCCGCTGCTAAAACATCATTTTTGGTTTCGGTCTGTACTGTCAATTCCTTGCTTTGAATCGCTTCGGGTGCCTTTTCGCCTGGCGTTGATGCCCTATAAAGTTCGTTGACCACCACTTCTGCTACCACTTTCTTCGCGGATTCTAGTCCACCGAAGAATGTCGCCATAGTTTTTGCCCGTATGACGACTATTTTTGCGTGAGGGTATAACATGTTGTATCCTTCGGTGTACTTCAAAATATGCCGTGGATGTGCGTCAGCCCAAGTAAAAAGCACGACGGTTGCTGGCGCTTTTCCAACGGTGTCAACATTATCAGTCGATAAACAGTTCGTTGGCTCTGATTCTATCAAATTTGGGTCCCATATATGAACACTGTCTGAGAGCGACCGAAAGCCCTTGAATGCTGACGAGACCGCCATCTTGCAAAATTGGTTCGATTGATCAATTTTTCCTGAAAGATCGAACCACTCCGTTGTTATTGCTGCGTTGAAGAGTTTAAACTAATATACCTAGGCCTTGCAGCCTACAATAATAAAAATAAAATAGTAGAAGCTGAGAAGTGCAACCCCAGGACAATTAGGACGAAGTAATTAAACTCATAACTCGACACCGATATTATCAGGGGATTAAAAAAGAGTCCCGGCGAGTTCTTCTAAATCTCAAGCGGCGTGCTACATGCATAATTACAATTTTGACATCAAATCTCGCCGTTATCACATGTCACTTTTTTGCAGCCTTCCTTCATTTGTTGCACTTTCTCAGCTCCTGGCGAAGTTCCTCTCAAGGGGTTCCACACAACCAAAAAAAAAAAAAAGGAAAAACCTCGGCTCAGGCAATTGTGAACCACTCAAGAGAGAAGCTATCGCCCCAACAAAATACAGTTCTCGGTGACTGACGGCAAGCTCGGAAACCTATCATGGTTGAATATTTTAGCGTTGAATCCTTCTGGCTGCAAGAGCTAAGCTTCACGTGATATCGAAATGCACCTTCAACGCGGGCTAAGCGCGTAGATGAGTATCGCGAGCATTGAAGAACTTTCCCAGAGCTATCACTTATGGCGATAAGGGTATAAATCCTCATCGGAAAGCATGGGTCGGTCCACTTAACGAAAAATCTAGATGCCGCATTAGGCGTTTCGCAAATAACTGTGCGGGAGTCTTGCGTCTTGGAGAAGAGCCACTTTATCGAAACATGACCGTCCTGTAGGCCCTGCTAAACTCTAAGCGCAAAAAAAGTACAACTTCACGTTTGGCTAGCACTTCGCGCAGGCAGGCGGGGTGCTACATTGTCATGGCATTGCAGGAAGGCGATGCTCTAACGGCTGCGAAGGGAACTAGTCGGAGATCGTCAACTACTACCATGCACAATTTCAAACACCAAGGAACCCTGCGGAAGCACCGCTCGGGGCGATGACTTGTTCAATTATGATATCTCTTACAGCCTCCTGGTGGGAAAGCGTGGCATCCCCATGTTTGCGGTTACACACCATCGCAAGTTCGCAACCTCCTGCTTGAACTTGAACGGGATTTATTTAGCCTTACTGCGTTTCCTCTCATGTTGTACCGGCATTTAATGCCAAAAAACACATTGATGAGCCTGTTATTCCTAGTGAGGGATCTAGGAAACCGCTTTCATTTGCAAAATGACGAATAGTCGACGCTACCTCTGACGACGACAATTGATCCACTTGCTACAGCTTCTAAAGACTCCAGTTTTCTTTCACGATTTGTCCATTTATTCTTCACTTTTGGTGTGCTCCGTAATGATTTGCAAGGAAGCACATAGAAAACTGGTTGTCTGGTTGTCGCTGGGCGTGAGCCATTATAACGTCATAACCAAGAAACATCATAACTATCGACGTCAGAACCACTTGAGCAATGCATAGGATCGGATTAAATGGACTTATAAAGACCATAAACCACTGTCCATTTCTATCTTCTTTATTGACAATACATCTTCACAAGTTACAAAAACTCCAGTCTTTCAATTCGCGATTACCTCATATAAACAGATATAAACAGTCTATCTAGTTACAACCTCAATCAGCCTGCAGCCATGTCCAGCAATACATTCCACACTACCAAGGAAGAAATCCGAAAGGCTGAATCTAAATTGTCAGAGCGCCATGGAGGGAACGTCCCAAGTGATTCCAACGTCGCCCAGATGAAGGTACGTAGCTGTTTGCGTCTTTCGGTTTTACCAATGCGATTGATCTTCCCATGCTAATGTCTTTGCCCAAATAGTCCATCATAGACGAGAATCAGGACAAGTCCGCTCAAATTGAGCAGAGAAAATCAAATCTACCACTTCCGGATGACCCGCCTGTCCCATCAGATTTTAATTCCGCCGACCAGAGCACAGTCAATGTCGGCTCTGGTAGATTTTCTGGTGCGGCCGCTACAGGTGATGAAGCGAGTAGTGGTTTGAGAGGCCCGGCCACAGCTGATAGTAGTGTGAGAACATCGGCAGAGGAATTGAAGACCAATACAGCTCCTAGTTCGAATGTTGGGAGACAAGGAAAGGAAGGGTTGCAAGGATTGCCGGATGATGCAAAGAAGAGATAGAGGAGTGTTTGGTTTTCAAGGGCTTTCTTTACTTAATATGTATATCATAGTCGGGGCTGAGACGCTCATGCAAATATCATGAATGAATTTTTTTCGCTGTAACAATCAAGATGGATTTCCGTATGAATACTATACGTCGTTCGCTGTGTGTAATAGTTCTAGTGGTCAATCAGCGAGTGCCGATGCCGACACATAGTAATCCGCTTTTAGTTAGCTACAGCGAGTAATATCACCACGCTAATTTTTTAGAATTATCATCATATTGTATCCCACGTTCGCCACTTGGGTGACGGGTCAATCATGGCGAAACAGGGGCGAGATCACCAGCTTATGGATATCATGACATCATTGCGCCTCTAAACAGTCTAGTAACAATTCCATACATTGGAGAACCCTTACTAGAAGCTATATGTGGCATATAAAAAGGCATTTGCTGGAAGAATTATCCTAACTGCTTTCTAAGTGTCATCACTCTATAGACTTCTATGTAAGACATCCCCAAATAAACCTGTACCAAATTACTTGACCTTCGGGGTCTTAATATCGGTTATACGATACCACTATCATGGAGCTTCAAGACAGATCCATTAAGAGAGGCTCGGCAGGAACAAAGGTAGGACGCAAACAAAGCCCACCTGTTGGTCTATGATTTTAGTGAAGTATCTAACCACTAGAATTGATAGGTCACTTCTGACCCAGCCCGTCGTGGTCATCCAACCGCAGAAGGAGCTGGTATAGTTGCCAAAGACTCCCTTGCTGCAGAGTCAGTCCGACGTGGTGGAAAGTTTGGGCAAAATAAAGACAGTGCTCCCATGTCAGTCGAAGGGAGTAAATCCACTCTCGCCAATACAAATACATCAGGAGCGTCCAAGTTGCCACCAGCCCGCGATTCAGAGGCTCGTAAAGAAAAGTCAGGATGGGAAGCGGGCAACGCTGGAACGTCATCGAATGTGCAGAGCTCAAGCTCACATGCTGCCGTCGCGCCAAATTATGTCCAGTCCGTCCTGGGCGCCGCACAAGGCTCAAAGCCAAAGGGGAAGAATCTCACTGAGGGCGGATTCGATAGTGATCCCGCCCACAATGCAAGCTTTACCTCCGAAATAGGAACGAGTAATGACCCCGGCCGGGTAGCCGAAGGGTTATTTGGTAGCCGCGCTGCCCAGAATCCCGGGCAGTCTGCCGGTGCAATAGATAGAGGTATTGGTTTAACAGGGATGGCAGCTAGGCAGGCTAGCCAGCCCTACGGAGCCCTGCGTCCAGAGCAGGAGGTATAATGATTCACCGCTGCCTGAATGGTGAGACGGTTTTAGCTTTTTCATTCTCCTGGACGTTTCGTATATTCCGAGTAAATATGATATTCCTAAATAGTTGATTATCATTTCAGGGAAAAGTTGTTAGCTTTTTCATATGAGGCCCACCAGGTGTACGTGCGATTAGAGATATCGCACGACTGACCCTCGTTGCTTCAGCCACGTAGATTTCGGAGACCCGTCAGCAGCAGCATAAGAGAAGAATTGAATATCTCAATGGAAAAAGGGAGCGATTGCAAGAAACAGAACAATAACATCAAGTAGAAGTCTTTTCATTCCATCCCTTAATACACCTTGACACATAACGCCAATAAATAAAACTAAAAATATCATCGACATGCCTCTCAACCCATTTTTGCCTTTTAAACTCACGCACGGAAATAAAAAAGGGGGCCAATTCAAAACATAGGCTGGCCGTAAAGAGAAAAGGAAATCGATCTAGTCGAGATAATGCACAGGAAGGAAATGTAAGAAATTATGTAAAGACTGCAAGAGTTAAGAACGAGATATCAGCCAAGATCGTGGAGAGAAAGGAAAAAGAGCAAGGTAAAAATTAGTTTATACTTTGACTCTTTTACCTTCCTTTTCAACGATCTTTACGAGCTCGTCGTAGACTTTGACGAATTCTTCGCTCTTCTCGCTCTCTTCTTTCGATAGTTCCTTCTTCTTCTTATTGACTGATTTTGGGAGAACCATGACAACACTTGTAGGGCGCTTGGTTGCACCGGCACTGCCTAGCTCAGCTCGCGAGGAAACATAGACGTATGGGATACCGTGATCCTCGCACAAAACTGGGATATGTGAGATGACATCCATTGGCGAGATATCAGCGGCAAGAACGACAATAGCGGTAGGAGATGTGATGGCAACGTTAGGTGCGGGGGTTGGCGACTTTCGTAGAGCCTTAACAACTTCCTTGACTCCTCGTTTTAATGTTTTGTTTGCGGCGGCTATTGATAACGTTAGGTTAGCCTTGGATGATCACTGGAATGCTAACAAAATGCACGCAAGAAAATCAATGGGTATATACCTTTCTTAACGCTCTTCAGCACCTTCTTCGCGGCCTTGTCATCCGCCAATGGGTTCGCAAAGGGTACCAGCGCACCAACGGGTCGAGCCTTGGTCTCGTCAACGGTCATTTCGATATCAGCAGCCGGGGCCTGCACGGCGGTATCCAATTGCTCCAGGACCTTAGTGGTCAATTCATCCTCGACAGCTTTCCCAAGAGTTTCTGAGCTCTTCTTGTCCTTCTTCGACTTCTTGTGCACTCCATCGGCTTCGGATCTCTTCTTCTCCTTCCGCTCCTTCTTCTTGTCCTTATCAGCTCTGTCCTTTGCCATTTTCAATTAGAGCCTCCAGAAACCAATGTGTAATGCGAATATTCCGGCGTGCGTCGTCCCTGTTTGCTGTTGCTTTTCTCAAAGCTTTTCATGGTATTTTTTTGCTATCGAAAATTCAAAACTACCGACGCTAATCCGCTTTTGGCGTAGTTGGCTCCTAAAGCGGCGTGTAAATTTTCACGATAAAAGTCGATATGTATTGCCGCTTTTAGAGTCACTGATTACCGAGTTTTGAATTCGCGACGACGTAATTGGCTGTCGCTGCAGATGTTCACCTGGAGTTTTGTATATTGCCAACCACAAGAGACCGACAAGAAATGGATTAGCAGTCTGGTGGCAGACTATTGTACTATTGTTGCAATCTTGTGGAGGGGTGGAAATTGTGGCGCCATCAAGAATAACAACAGCATGTAGGTTCTCCGGATAACAGCCCGGCCCAACCACGATTCACCCAAGAATAAGAACGATTCCCGCCGTCACTTCCCAGGATAAAAATATTGTAGAGCAGATGTGCGGTATAGATGAATAAATCGAAAGTTTGATTGCTTTCTATATACTGTACAGTGCAACCATGAATTGAGACCAAATCGACTCGTCTTTCCGAAATTTTTTCCGCCCTCGTTCTTCGTACATTTATTCCTCAATACCTTCAGCCAATCGTCCGGGCTTAGAGTTATAGTATTCGTTCCTGTAGGCGGAGAGGTTAGCGACCAGGACACAAAAGTTTGGAATGGAGGCTTCCATACTTCTCGTTGGCCCAGCTCATGATGGCGTATGCGGCAACGAATGGAGGCACAACATAAAGGACTTGTGCGGAGGCCCTTCTCCAGGTGTTGAAGAAGGCGTTGTGAAGAGCACCGGCAAGCGGTCGCTGACGGTTGGCGGACAGGGAGTAGGTGGTAATGCCCTTGGTGGGAGTTGGGGTGCCTAATCATAGACAACAATTAATTATCAAAATTGATGATTTGAACCGAGCTCATTCAATATTCCGAGCCGTAACATGTACTGGGTGAAGGACGAAGAGTTGACGAAGGATATCCGAATCATAACGGGTTGGAATTCAAGATCAACGGTCGGTCAATTCCCAGAGAAGGACATACCAAAGTTACCCCAGTTTCCAAGGTACCTATCAAGCAACTCGTCAGCATAGCTCATAGGACTGTATAATGGAATTGAGGACCGATTTGGATCGCCCATGGATGTCATTCAATTTCGGGATGTGGGTGAGCTGACTTACACTCCGTTGCGGGGATCTGGCGAATTTCCACCCATGACAGCTTAGTTCGAAGGTATGGTTTAAAAGAGGGTACTTGTTTCTTTACGCGAAATAGCGACTATTTCTCCTGTCGTTCAAGAAACTGAGAATCGGTTGAGAGCGAGAGAGTGTTTTGCGTCTGGCTTTGGGTTCTTCGGGGCACACAGGCGCCGCTAGTCCCAAGTAGGCATAGTCGCAACCTCACGTTTATCCAAAGCTTCATCACGAAGAAGCAAGAGAAAGACTGTCGCTGTTGTCGGGATCGCAAATTGTCAATTATATCCTCATATCTATCCTTCTGTCAAAATGGCAGGCCGCCCAGCATCCTTCATCACTGGACTCGCCTCCCTCGCCGGTTTCGCTTTTTTCTCTAATGCTATATACGATGTCAAAGGAGGCTACCGCGCTGTAATCTTCGACAGAATCTCTGGTGTGCAAGAGGAAGTCGTCAGTGAAGGAACCCATTTCCTTATTCCAGGATTACAGAAGAGCATCATCTATGATGTCCGAACGAAGCCTCGAAATATCTCCACCACCACCGGCAGTAAGGATTTGCAGATGGTCAGCTTGACCCTACGAGTCCTTCACCGTCCCGAAGTGCAGAAGCTTCCCAAGATCTATCAGGTATGGAGTGACCTCTTCAAATCCAACTACTCCCAGCTGACCCGTTTGATTTGACAGTCTCTCGGAAAAGATTACGATGAACGTGTCCTCCCCTCGATCGGAAACGAAGTTCTCAAATCTATTGTTGCCCAATTTGATGCCGCAGAGTTGATCACCCAGCGAGAAGCCGTATCGAACCGTATCCGTACCGACCTCCTCCGCCGTGCTCAAGAGTTTAACATCGCCCTTGAGGACGTCTCGATCACCCACATGACATTCGGCCGCGAGTTCACTAGAGCCGTCGAGCAGAAGCAAATTGCCCAGCAAGATGCTGAACGGGCCCGATTCATCGTCGAGCGTGCCGAACAGGAGCGACAGGCTAACGTCATCCGAGCTGAGGGAGAAGCCGAGAGTGCTGACATTATCAGCAAGGCAGTTGCTAAGGCAGGTGATGGCTTGGTCCAGATCCGACGTATCGAAGCCAGCAAGGACATTGCTACAACATTGGCCACGAACCCGAATGTAACATATCTACCTGGTGGTGGTGACGGAAAGGAAGGAGGAAAGAGCACCAGCCTGCTGTTGGGCCTAAGGAGCTAGGAAGAGGTGGCTGTATGTTGTCATGGCTTGATAGCAAAAGTATTTTGATATCTCTCCCAATTGTGTAATATCAATGGTTATTAATGTATATTTCTCTTCTCTAATTGCTTCACAATGCCTTGCAGTTTTTTCTAGGATTTTTCTGTTTTCCTGGTGAGTATGAAATGCTTTAATCTGAAACCCAACTTCCCTTACAAATGTTTGCAAATCAGCTCTACAAGAGGCCAAATCAAACAACATGTGAGGCATGGCAGAGGTTATAAATCATCACTAATAACTCACACACGAAAGGGGTATATGCAATATAGACCCGCTTCACTCATACAATAGCTCTAATCAAACGCCAACTTCACTCATTTTGAAGAGCACAATAACTCGCCAGATACTATAAAGGGGACGCCTATACCCAGTACAACCCCCAACACAGACCATTTCGACTACACAATAACCAATAAGACCTATACATCAACCCGAAAAGAAGAAGTATTGTTCCCCAGGATGCCGAGGTTTGGACAAGCCAGACAAGGGAGGTGGGCCCGGGGAGGCAGAGGGCAGCAGTCCCGTCGAGGCTGGCAGGCTGAACCCCGTATTGCATCATGGGCACGTACCGGTGGGAGCTGGAGAGACGGCGACAGGCGAAATAGTGGGCCTGATTTTGATCCAGATGAGGCCAGGGATGTAGAAACGACTGGCGCTATTATTGGCACCCTTCCATATGATACATTTTATTATCCCGACGACGACCCAGAGCCTTCACCGAGAATCACCAGTTGTGAGTTTGTGGCATCGTACAACTGGATGGATAGCGAGCGGCCCACTATCATGATTCCAGGTCAGTCAAATCCCCAAGCCCTTCCCCTCCTACATTGCTGTCGTTGTATTCAATACCATATGTGTATACTAGGAGGCCCTCCAACCTGGAGCCCTCCTCCTGGCAAACCCCGTATACCAAAAGACGATGGTGAATATTTTCTTAATGCCAACGCAGCAAGATGGCCTAAGCATCCGATTGAGCCCGCTATTCGTTCCGTATTTGAACTCAACAAAGATTTCGATACCGGGGATATCGACATAGTAACAACCAACACTACCATCAGGTGTCTATTTCAATACACAATTGCGACAGCTGAGTCTTTCAAAATCGAGGTCGAGCGGATCGGAAACACAGTATTTATGCTATGTAGACAAGCTTCGCCAAAAGCCTTGATTCAGGGCATACATGGCTGTGGCGCTAATTTTCGGGATCAATATACCATGTGGGCTTCCTCTCTCACAGGATCGTTATCAAATCAACGGATGGTCAGGTATGAGTTTTGTGGCCTACGGTTCCTGGTCCACTTCACATGTGACGGGTATCTGGAGGAATCTGCTCACAACGAAATTGTCTGCTCAGCGGATCAAGCAACTAGTGAACCACAGGCTGACGGCGATACTAATATCTCGCAAGTGACAAACCCAGCTGCCATCATGGAGGCTGAAGCCGCGGAAAGTGGCACCCTAAATATTCTCCGTGGTGGATTCGTCCCGGCCCAAGAATCCATCTTTGACGTCAAAACTCGGATGGCAAATGCAGATATTGATATGGAGACTACCAAGCAACTCCTTTGGGCTGGACAGGTCCCAACTTTGATAGCTGCATACCACCGTCAACGAATATTTCACGATATCCGGATCCAGGAAGTCGGTGATGAGATTGAGGCATGGGAGGACGACAATAAACAGGCATTGGCCCGCCTTGGAAGGTTATTTCAGCGGATTATTTCGAAAACTGAACGCCCAGGGACGAGGAAGGTATGCGTTTGCCTCAATGGCTTTCTAGAGGTTCGTGAGCAAGCGGGAACTCCTCGCTCTATGCTCCCACCCGATCTGGAAGCTAAGTGGGCGGCATCAGAGAATTGTAAGAGAAGCGATGTGAATGCCGACAGGCTTCATCGCCAGTTCTTTACATTTTTGCCGTTCAGCTGCATTTGATATAGTGTATCTAGTTGTCAGTCCAGCTTTAATCTCCCGTAGTCCGCTGGTAAATATGAATTTGATATCTCATATCTTCTAGCCCAATTCCCTCACCAATCTGGTACTTCAAAGCAGTTCTATCCCGCCTGAACCACCGAGATTCGTCAGATAAGATGCACTTCCATTGGCCTGCCGCTACCGAGAGTAAAGTATGTTCAAGTAAGAAGCGCATGGGATATTTCTTCTCAGAAGGCTTCGTTTCCTCATCGCCCGCCTTGGTATCAGACGCGGCCTTTGAGGATTTTGAGCCGATGGATACTGTAGAGTAACTCCCAGGGCTATCGACAACAAGTAAGATAGTTCCCGGTCGCGCAAGATCGGTCAATTTCAAGAGCATTGACACAGTCTTGGGCATAGAGGTGGAGAATAGCTCATTTAGTGTAAACATCAGGGTCACCAGTGTAGGCACTTCATCTGTATCTCGGCTAGTCCCAGGTCCGAAGGGAGGAGTAGGGGCCGCATTTCCTTGTGGCTTTCCATTTGCCGGCAATAACAAAGCTCGGAGTCCTTCTTCAGAGAGGGAAAGGACATCTTCTTTCCTAAAGGATACGGTGAGCCTGTCCTCACGTTCTGGTGACCTGGGCAAAAGTGGCACCAGGCACGATTTGGTTGATGGCACTGAAGAAGCGAAAATAGCATCAGACAGCCCCTGAACTATGGGGTTCCAGTCCGCAATATCAACAGCAGTCACCGAAAGTGTCGGACCTACATCGCGTGCTGATGCCGGAATTGCTGTTTTGGGCACTTTTGTGGCAGCTTCGGAATTAGGAAGGTCATTATTTAGTGATAGGCATAAAACTTCATCAGCTAAGTCGGTCTCTACTTGTTGATTTTCAGCCTGTATACTTGGAGAAGTAGAGGAAGAACATTCTCCATCCGTGTCAGTGGTCGGGTTGTCCACCGTGCTCCTCAGAACCCCAGCTAAAGCGACAATCTCTGCTCCAGCTCCACCGCCAATGCATAATATATGCTGATGAAGGCGCGTAAGTCTCTCCAGGGACGAAGTTGAATTGTTGGCATCGTCATATCGTCCCCAGCACAGTTGATTTAGCACAGTGTTGAAAATTCCCGCATATCCAAGCGCCCTCCCCGCACTCCACCGCAACGCGTAGACTCTAAGCAAGTCACTGTTGGCATCAGCAAAGGCTGAAGCAAAATCACGTCTGTACAGGTGCGACTTCAAAGTTTGAATAAGCTGGCTTGTTGGTTGTGGCGAAGAGTCTTGTTCTCCCACTTCCTGGTTTGCGGTGGGTTTGATATTACGAGCATTGTGCGATGATGCAGCCTCAGGCCATAGGACGAAGGCGGCCTTGAAGATATTCAGCAGCAGTTGCTGGAGTGCAATAGGAATATCTGCCGCCGCGAGTGACACCAGCGAGTTCACATCGTTGGCGCGTTCTCCCCGACCTGGTGGAGCTGATTGTGCCTGCGGTCGGTTATTTCTCCCAGCGGGCTTCTTGCTGGCTTTTTTTTCTTTAGGCTTTGTGGCGTCTCTGCGGCGCTGGACTGGCTGTCGCATGACTGCACCCTGTTAAGTTCATATGCGAAATAGTACTATATCCTAAACGCGCCCATCAGGTTATTAAACACCGATCTGCTGTCTGGGTTGCAGTTTTGATTCCTCGTGGCGGTTTGGCGTTGTGTCTGTGGGACGAACTTTTTCTCCCCTGGCAAAAAACCGAACAGAGTTTCCCCCAAACACAACCTCATCACAGAGTCTGCAGGAGACCATACTACTACCAATCCGCAGCAACCGCCCTAATTTCTTCATACTTGATGGAGGTCAACTAGTACCTGATATATTTGGCTAGAATGGACATTTACTATTCTCCATATGTGGATTCAAACGTCAAAGTGACCAATCCAAGCCACCCAATAAACAGAGTGAAGAGAACCGCCTGTCAGGCCAAAGCACAAGGTTGACTAGCCTATACCAAGATGCAACAGGAAATTACGCCTAGACAAGCGCGCTGGAAACTTGGAAGTTGTTCCTGGGTTAATGAGTTCGGCGAATACACCGGCCACTCGAGCTCCAGGCCAAGGAGGCGACAAGACGCTACAAAGCCAGCTAGACATGGTATGAGGATGCTGCATGAAGGAACATGAAAGGCGGATCTACCTGTCAGGAGGCATGTTCAACAACGACACTACTACAAAGTACTTGGTCCCTGAGTTGCACGGCACGGCAAGGCTATCAATCCCTGGCCGATAGTTGTCAGGCAGGAAGAAACGGGCTCGGCTGTTTTTACAATATGCATGCTCATTCTCGGGAAACGGATCACGCACCTGATAGGGGACGGATGCCATGATTTTGTGTGCTACCTTCAGTATCATACTGATTACCGTGTGGAACAGACTACAAGAGAGTAGTGTTTCACCCCCCATACTCCCACCCCCGCGCCATGCAAGGATCGTTTCGGGTCGTTTTCCAAGTCAAGCTCCTGCCCCTGACGCTGGACATGGATACCCTTTCTTCTTTACTTGTGGAATTGTCTCATGCCGAAGTATCTCATGTGCTTGACTTTGTTCATGGGAAGAACCGCGATGAAGCCGGGAAACATGATATATATATTCCCCCTTGTTCCTCGCTCGAATAATGCCACCATACACCCCTTCACTCACTCAATCAGCCCATACACCGCGAGCCCATCACCATGCATATCAAACCCCTCCTTTCCGTCCTCTCCTTTACCACCCTCCCCCTTCTCGCCCAGTCAAAGTTAGTCCTTGACTACCAGGCCTCCCGCGGCGATGACCCTAAAACCCTCGGCCTCCTCAACCTTGAAAAAGCGCGCGGTGAAAAGGTAAAGGAGAACACTGATGACCTTTTCATCCGCCTAGATGAAGACACCGAGGGGAACCCTGCTGCCCATTTCCACCGGAAGAAGGACTATATTCGCGCCGAGTATCATGCGTTGAAGGGTAAGATGGAGGCTGATAAGACCTATAACATCACCTATGAGTTTTCTGTCCATAACACCGCTGAGAAGCTCCAAATTTGGCAATTGTATGTCCGCACCTCACCCCCTTCATCTTTCTACATATAACGTGTATAGCATATCCATACTAACTGCCAAATCTAGCAAGGAGTATTCTGCCAACAACGACGATGACTGCGGCGCCAACATCCCCCTTGCCCTTGAATTCCAGTCTGAAACTGAGCTTGAACTGCAGTATCAAGCGGACTGCAATTCGCAGCGCGAACGCCAATGGGCACGGGATATCGAGAAGGACAAGAAATACAGCGTCAGCATGATCATCAACACTTCGACGCCTGGCTGGTTGCAGTTCTACTTTGATGGGGAATTGCAAGAAATCGGCGAGGAAGGAAAAGAGACCACGAAGCTCAAGGCAACGACCTTTCCAGGGGAGGCGGACCCGAAATTTGGGGCTTATAGGGGGGAGAAGGTAGAAATTGATACATATGTTTACTTGGTGCAGATCAATGATGATGCTGAGGCTGCAGATGATGTTGTTGGTGGAGACGATGGAGATGACGAAGATGATGAAGATGACGATGATTATGATGGATGTGAGTAGGCTGAGAGTTAAAAATGCCCTACGGTTGGCGATACCTCGCATAAGTAGCAGTCATGGAAGTGAATTATACAGTTGACGCTTTGGGTTACTCGGAACACTCTGTACATACACACAAAATATAGAATTTGGCTGAAAATCTTGTAATATACTAGGCCTACTCTAGACATAAATCAAAAGCACCACGTATCCACAACAACTATTACGTGCGTAGAGAGGAGTGAGTGGGTGTACAATAAAGGATGAATGGGTGAATGTAAGATATAGGAGCGCCAAAGCAAAAAATATTTGTCATTTTGAGATGCCGTGACAGCTCAACAGAGTCGGCCCAATACAACACGACCAAGAAGGGTTTCTGCAGGAAGCCTCGGAAATATGTCGAAAGAGTGACAGAAAGTAGATCGGACATACATAAAATGTGGTCAAATGGTAAAAAAAAGTAGCGAGTGTATGAGTATGGAAAGAAGAGGCATGAACATGATAAAACGAGGACAAAGGATGGCGCTCGTACGCATGCCAAAAAGACGAAAAAATGGGGTCGAAGAAAGTTAGCGAGGATTTGTATTCCACGCCCGGATAAAAACAGTTGCTTGTAGGGATTCTTTTCATAAGTCTTGCCGAAAGAAGGAAAGGGTCGTTGGAGATTGATCTCCGTATAATAGAAGTGTAACGAGAGGAAAGAAGGAGAAAGAAAAATCAATAGCTTGAAGAGGGGGAAAAAGGTAGTAAGCCAACAATCAAATCGCAAAGATACCTAACAGCCAATGAAACAAATTCCCATAATTCAATGGCCAGTCCGTAATATCGTCCCTCCAGAAACGCCGACAATAAAAAGAGAAAGAAAAATAAAAGAAACAAGAGGTGGAATAAACAATGCGGAATTGAAACACAGGTATAAGCGGCGGGTAAACCAAGGCAATGGAAAGAGGAAATCTTGTTCGGGGTATCACTTAGTGCTATGGGATTCCTTCTCTTTGGCCTTCCAGAAATGCATCAGACGGCTAATTCGGTAACCTTTCTTCTTTTTCTTGTCAGGTTCGTCGCGGGGAGCTTTCTCTTCATAGCTGAGTTTACTCCTCTCCCCAGTGCTTCCGCTGACAAGTTTTGAAAGACTAACTAGACTAGATCGTTTCGCTGAATTGGAACGAGAAGCGCGGGGAACTGCAACGGAAAATGAAGCAGACCTATCCGCAAATCCGGCAATACCATGGGAAGTAGAAGACAGGCGAGGCATAGTGCCAGTCATCGTGGATGCACTGCTAGTCAACGAAGGAACATCCTCAACCGAACCATGGTAAGCATCAGACCCATGCTCGCCACCATATAAAGAATTGGCGGCATGTCGATCGGTGATTGAGGAGGAGGCGGTCATCAGGCGGGGAGCTTCAAATGAACCGCTGGAATGGTCAGGCGAAGGGAAACCGGAAGGTACAGGAGGTATATCAGACAGAGAAGAATGTTTTGCCGAATTATAGAGGCATTCAGGTGAGGTGGAGGGCCGTTTAGCATCGTGTTGATAATTTCTTGGGGATGATTGTGCCAAGCCCCCCTGCCTTTCTGTTTGTGTAGCGTTCCACTGGTCAAAATCGACAATGTCAACATTATCCCTGGAGCCGGTAGCCCGGTGAGTTTCAGAAAGTTCCATGGAGTTAGGTACCGGCGTCCTTGGAGTAACTATCTGAGCAGTACTGGGGCGGCTCTCGACGGACGGTGCAGCGCTATTATCCAAAATTGGTAGGTCAGCAGAATCCACGACCTGGATTCCTAAACCAGCGGTATCACTTTCATTGTCGACTTCACTTGCGGTATCAGAGCTGGTCGACGTTTTGTCGGTGCCGGCTCTGTTGTTAGCTTCCGCTCCGGATGGTCTATCGGCCATGGGTACGGATTTGTCGTTCTGTGCCAAAAACGCATCTTCCTCCTCTTCATCAAATACATCAGGGTTTTCCATTGCTGAGCAAAGCCCGTATCGCCCAATTGCAAGCGCGGTGCGGTCGAACGGAGGCATCTCAGGTGCGCTTTCGGTCCGACGGTGATATCGCATCTCGGGCCCAACAAACTCGCCTCTTCGACCACCACTATACATTCGTCTCGTTGCAACTGAAAACCCACTTGCCGATGGTCGTTCAGAGCCCATTTCTGGTGTATTGAACGGGCCGAGAGCAGCATCTAGATCGATAACGGGGCTTGTCATGTCCAGTTGGTTTCCCTGTTCATAAAAGCTTGTTGGCTTCCAAGACGACTCAAAGGAGAGGCTGCGATTTCCAGTTTGAGAGGGTTGAGGGGCTGGTCGCCGAGGTGCGTCAGGGTTGGTCGGAGTCCTAATCACAATGGTGTTATCATCATCGAAGTTGACTCCATACATCGATCCAATTTCAGAATTGGTTCGGCTTAACATTGGTGGAGTAGGAGCCTTCTTAGAATTTTTCTTCGAAGAACGTTTTTTGGTCTTGCGAGTGAGAATGCCAGCCCAAGAACGCATCTTCTTTGGTTTCTTATTCGGCTTACGATCACAGCCAGCTTTTCGGGACTCTTCCGTGATGTGCTCCTCCATGTCCGCATCGGAACTAGGTGTATGTGCACTTGAGAAAGACGTTGCGTCATTACTGCTCGGTGCTTCTCTCTTAGAATGAAGTTTTGAAAAGTCGGCATTTAGTGTAACCGAGGCAGAGGCTGAAACCGGTCGTCTGTTCTCAGAACTGTCGTTGTTGGTGTGGGGTGTCTGTTGTAGAGCTGAGGCTGCGCCCGCCGTCTTTGGTCTGGATGTAGTCTGATTGCTAGACGAAGTTGATGTTGTGTTCAGACGATTATTGTCTGCAGCTGGTTGGATAGGGCGAACAGTAGATACACTGCTCTCCGAAGATATTGTCGATAAAGGTCGATGTCTTGCTGCTGGTTGTTCAGGGGTATCTTGTGTGCGAGTTGGAGAATTGGCTGCTTTAGCAGGAGTGAGTCGCAGCGAGGGACTCCTCTGAGGGCCAGGGACAGAGGAACTGCTAGGTATGTTGGTACCGTCAACCACCAGTCGCTGCTTAGGTGTTACGGGAGCATTCCCTCCAACAGGAACCGGAGGAAAGGCTTTCGTTATAGCAGTCATATCCACGCTCGAAATTGCTGCCGATCTCCGATGGCGGTGTCTTGACCTGCCTTGACCGGGGTTAGAGACAAGACCCGGAGGCGGAGCAGCAAGAGACGATGGTGTCGGCATGGGAGCGACGGTTGCTGGCGGGCACAGGGAGCCGCTGCCAGAATTTTCGGATTGCGTAGTCTGATCTGCCGACCGCGGTGATGGTGATGACTCGGAGGCTTGCGGAAAGGAGAAGGCGGGAAGAGGAAGAGGAACATGGCGCCGCGTTTGAGGTGCGCTCTGTTGTTCTTGCCCTTCGTCCGGAGGAGCCTGAGGAAAAGAGAACGATGGGTTAGGTGGGCGTGCCATGGACCTTCGCCCAGAGTGGCCACGAGGGTTATCGAGATAAGTCGCCGACGATTGACGAGAGTGAGGGGAGTCCATCCACTGCGGTTGGGAAGGCACGGGAAGAGAGATAGACGTCATTGTGAAAGAAAAAGCGTAAGATCGTGATTTAAATAGAAGTCCAAACGAATGTAGCCCAGTTTGACTCGAGGCCCGATTGTGTTTCTTCCTTTTCTTGATTCAATCCTGCTTTATATACGGCTGCACTCCGAGGGTAAGGACGATATCAGATTCTCGGTTTTATGAGGTCGAAAACGAGCATGAAACGTCGCAGAACTATGAGAACGACATCGGAAATCACCATCCAAAATGGTGGAAAAAAGAAGAAAAAAACAAGCGGGTTAAAGTAACGAGACGGCGGTATCGAATTGAAGTCTCTTCTGCGTATGAGATGCGTTGACGGTGAGAGAGGGAGGTAGATGTGGATTTGTTGGGTGAGCTGCGGAGGGGCGAAACGGCGACAGCGAAGAGCGGATGAGATAGACAGGGGGAGTAAGGAACGGACGGCCACAGAAAAAAGCAGCCAAGAGAGAAGAAGAGAGGTTAAATCAGATGGAGAGGAGAATGAGGAGGATAACGAGCGTGAGAGAAAAGAAAAGGAGCGAAAGAAGAAGAGAAAGTGGAAGAGTGAGAGGTGGAGGAAAAAAGAAGATGAGGTTGAGATGAAGGAGATGAAGATGAAGAGAAGAAAAGAGAGAAAGATGCCTGCCTGGCCCAAATGACACACTAGTGCCCAAACAGTACTAGCGCAATACGGGGAGACAGAACAAAAGAGGCTGGCGTCTTACCCAAAGTTACCCCCTTTTCCGTTTATGGACCAACCGAGTGGGTCTAGTGGGGTTATTTGGGGGAAAGCCGGTATGCTGAGTGGCTGGATGGAGCCTAGAAAAGGACTAGCGCAGGTACTGATGAGAAACAAAATGTAGCTGTATTCTGTATTACCAGGTACCAGGGGCAGCACATGGGAACATCCCAGTCTGCCGAAACATGACTGTACGGGTATGTATGGCTGTGTATTGCTCTGTACAGTCACAAGACCGCCGCTTTTTGGGCTTCATCCTCGATCGTATTCGGGATATATTTCTCAACATCCAAATACATTTAATCTAGATACATACAGAGATATATCTAAAGGCTGATGAACTGACACGAACGCACACACCCAAAGCCGATGCTGCGCGGGACCTCCACTTGACAGCCACAACTTGTGACGTCTTTATTGGCTTGGTTCCAGGACTGTTGAAGACCGTCAGGACCCGCGATCGCATCTCACCCAATCATGCTGGCCAAGCGCCTTTCTCGACTCTGTTCCTCATCTTAGCGGTGGAGTCGACCTGCAGCTATTATTATATCTATCACTGGTGGGGTTACACTTGTTGTTTTCTTTTTCTTTTTTTTTCTTTTTTTTTTCTTCTCTCTCGGCAAAGACCGCCAAACTTTCATATACCTGCCTGGACAACCAAACCCTCCGGCTGCCCGCACCAAAACATGAGGAACAGAAACGGGATGCAGACTCCGTTAGCGAGACCTGCTGACCAGTCTGCAAGAAAGGCTGCAGGAAACATCTCAGCATGCGCTAAATAGCCGCTGTCAGGAGACGGAAGATACATCCCTTTAATGCCTCAATGTCCCCGCTGAAGCTGGAGAGATCTTGTTCTGTTGATATTATTATTTAATTTCCTCATTCCCCGGGGAAATTAAATCCTAACACAAAATGGTACAAGAGCACTTTCTTTGGGTTACTGCTGACTCTTAACTACGGGTGACTTATATTTGCCATCTCTGCTACCATACCCTTTCTATACCCCATCCTCCGTCTCCATCTTAGTCCCTAGTTCTGTGTGTGTTCCAATTTGCGCTCCGTCTTGTCAGCCCTATCCGGCCTTGCCGCCATCCTTCGTCGTGTTCTGTGGTTGGGTTGGGGCTGAGAACCAATAGTCGAAAGGGGCGATCCAGACACTTCAATGGGGCTGAATACATATAGTACAGTACATACATGGAACGGCTGAAAAACACCTGTGACACAAAAACTGATGTCTTAGATTTCCTTCCACGAGTCAGTCAGCCACAGGCACACATGGCCACAAAGAACGATGAGACCCGAAACCAGTAGTTTTGTAAATTGGAGCTATCACTTCAGTAGATCCATGTTATTTCTTCTGGCGTACGTCTGCCGCGTCAGTCGCATGTAGGAAAAAGCAAGAACAGAGTACTGTCAAACTACGACGTCCAAGCTGGCGTTGTATTTCCTTTGATCCTCTGATTTAATCGCATTTACCAGTAAGAGATTGCTGGTGAAAAAATAAATAATACAAAAAAATAAAAAGATAAATTCCGATACCGGGAGTCGAACCCGGTGCTATGGTGGTCACTGTTCTTGAGAACATGAGAGACCATGATGTTACCGGTACACCATATCGGATTTCTTGTTATATTGTGGCTCACACTTTAAAACTTTGACACTCTTCCGTGATCGCAAGATGGAAATCTCCGCAGAACATCCCGTCGCATGCATATTCATCTCCATAGATCAGCAATAATTAATACAACCTTTCTTCCACCCCCGCCCATCCGTATGAACTGGCCTTCTAACCGTTCGCCAGTACGACTCACATACATAAGCGCACAGTGTCAGTTCGAGATCCCCTTCTCCCCTCCGCGGATCTTCGCTGCTCGGATGCAGAACTGATCTTCCGCACGGCACAGTTCGCGAGCATGTCGGCTTTGTTTGGAGCATGAAGTAAAGTTTGCCGTTGAAGAAGGGCCATGTCGTGCAGCACGTATCCATCAACCCTCCATCCATTTATCCGTGCAGACTGTCACCATACAAACTTTCGAGGATATCCGAGTCTTCTGCAGGTCTGAACGTCACCAGTTGATCATGACTTGGTGTACTCTGGCATGTATATGTACCCGGGGTCGGCAAGACTGTATGCAGCCGTAACCTGTCTGTCTCGACGAGGGCCCTCCGACAAAGCGGAGGCACGGCCACTGGCGGTTGACGAAGTGTGTGTACGCGCACACCCAAGCCGCCCAACTGTACACGCGCAGAAAGAATGTAGACCACAATCAGTTATCACTCCTATGATTGATGGAATTCAACATTTTGCACATGTCTCCTCTCCTGTCTCCTGTCTGTCCCTTCCCAGTCTTGGGCCCACCCTCCCTTGTACAGCTAGTAGAGTACCTGCAGAGGCATAATACACTGCATCTGCGTCTGCACATCCCAGGGTTTCGCCTCTCAAAACAAGGCGCTATCCATGGATCACCGTTATTAATACCAGTATTACCTCGCAATGTCCATGCAACCCCATTCTCGGGGGCAAAAAGTTAAAACAAAAGAGAAAAAGAACGCAAATCTACATAGTATCTGCCCTGATCAACATGCTGGTACGGGGGAAAACATGACATGCCCCCGATTCTTCACGAATGCATCTCTTATGGACACTTGCGCCCCGACTCTATCCCCCCGCCAAAGTGCTACATGCGTATGTCTCATTATATTCGATCTTCTGGCTGGGACACTGGGTTAGAAAAACGCCCTGAGGGATCTAGATCGGGTTTCCCTCTATTCGAGGCAGTCGACATCAAAGGCAGGTCAGACAGATACCAAGAACATCAACGCTTCAACAGGAAGCAGCAAAGAACTTTTTTTCCTTCTTTTCCAATGCAGGGTCCGATCAGTGATAGATGTAGTGCAATCATGTCGTGCGAGAAGGTTGCTTCCCTTGTGCAACTTTTGGCCGGAACATTTCCACTGATATTTTCTTTAAGCTCGAATGGGGATTTACAATACCATTCCATATTCACACTCTTCATTCCTCACTCCCGTTTACTGTCATGCGTAAAACCGCTGGGAGCGCTGGCAACCTTGCACAGAAACGATCCAACGTTAGGGCTCATCACAAGTTCCTAGCTGAGTTATTGGCTATTACCCATTCCTAAGTTAGGGGCTATCAAATTTCTTTTCTTCATACACAGCTTGGTGCTGGATGTGTGTTACCGGACCTTAAAGTGCCGTACCAGCCTCAGATAATTGGGAAGAGGGGTACACAACGATGGCTGTCCGCATGCATACCCGTCTGACGTGCCCATCATTACAAACCTGTCTTATGAAGAAGGCCCTTCTTTCAATGGTACAGTCCTAGCATTGCACCATTGTTGTCGCAGTGGCACCGAGGAAGTTGCGCCGATTCTACGTACGATATGATACCCGGCAGACAGCATCAACTATTACTTACGATAGTAACCACAGACCGAGGAATCCTATGAGGTCCAGTTGATATGTTTCACATATGCGCTTTTAGTTGGTCCAGCGGAGCGACACGGTATGTGCCCAAGCGGGTGAGCGAGTAACATCGGCGTACGGAGCACAGCAATCATCCTACCGCGTAGGGCAGCGCCGGACAGAATAGGATCGATCATAGAAAATAGATGAATGAGCAAATCCCTAACTTGCTACCTGTACTATTCCCAATTATCCCATTTGCTATTGTTATCCATTGCGTAATATAAACCCTGCGCGACTAAGCTCAGCCAGCCCCCTGATCCAGCCCTTCGTCACCAAGCTAAATATTACTCGACTATCATGTTACACGCTCCACCGAAGAGCTAGCTAGAATTGCTATCCAAACTGGGCAGTAAGGTAATTTTTCGAGCGACTATGGAAGCTTCTATTTGTCCACGACTATTGGTTTCATGGCTGGGTGCCAACTACTGTGTTTGAGATTTTGTTATGCAGCGGATCGCATGACAAATGAGTAATGAGTATTCGTCATCTTGAATGGAAATTGTCTCACGTAGCCGCTGAGGATCAAAGATACGGGCTTGAAGAGAGAAAGGCAAGAGAGATAATACGAAAGGAGAAAATGAACGAAGCTGATGGCTGTCTAGGAGAGGTGGGCAAAAAAGATGATGGGGGAAAAAAATTCGAAAACGAAAAAAATGAATCTCCCGAGCCAGAATCGAACTAGCGACCTTTCGGTGGCCTGAAATCTCTATTACAGCCGAACGTGATGAACCAACTACACCATCGGGAGTTCTTATTGAAAGAATGATGAAAGATTTGGATTGTCACCTTGAATAATTGACTAACTCTAACCGAATTTCACACCAAACTCAAACCAGATATCAACAACCGCCTTGGATGCTGTCCATATCGGAGGATGATACACATACTCGCCTTCAATATTACTTACTTTATGGATGGGCTTAACGACACTTACAAACCCCGTACCTCTAGACACGAAACGTCCTGAAATAGCAATGCCACCAAAAACATATACTTGCATTGAAAAAGCCTCCATGGTAGAACTATTTGGAGGCTGTAAGAATAGCGCGAGAAAGTCTCTACCCTGTCATGATTTCCCAAAATACTTCATAAGAAATGTTGATACTGAGTCATGATCTTTTCTCATGTTTTGAAACTTCATGCGTATACTCGAAATTCTTGCCCGCATCATCGGACAGCGCTATTCTCGTTTTTGGTTTCTATTTCAGGCGTGGGACTTACCCGAGAATCTATTCTGGGCACATTCCAATCACAAACAACGTCTCTCCAACCTCATGGCAATTAACAGGCTCAGGATCTTAGGTACTGGTTGCCTTTCCCTGTTGCCAAGTGCGTTAGTGAACTGGGGGGTGTTTGACTAACCGCCAACACTGATCCCAACATGTCACAAGGAACCACAGAGGAAGAAAGGCTTGCTCGATCTCATTGAAGGTAAGCGGGTTCAAAAGAAGGGCCTGAGTGGGAAGTATAGACGATATCGCTCGATGGTTTAGTACCGCCATGTGTATTCACAGCAGACGAACTCGTTTGTAATTGTTCGCTCCTCTGCGCATGTGTTGAATTCATCTTGTATAAACAATGAATTGCTTTTTTGATGCAAGGGATACTGCATCGATCATGTGTGGGAGCGCCACCCCCTCATTACCCACCTGCTACGGGGGGATAGCATGAAATGTTTGAACTGGTGGGTGCTGCTTCGATATAAAATCCGTGGTCCTCACTTCTAAAAGTCAGTTTAACGTTCATAGTTCTGATCAAAATGCCTCCACCGTCTAGACTGGAGGGCGTTGGCTCTGAAACGTCTTCTTTAACACCGTCTGGTGCTCTTGGTGGTTCTGGGGACATTCTCTCTGCAGGCTCAGAACGTATATCCTCCAATGATATCCCCACGGAGCCATCGAACGAAATGGCTCTCCCTATACGAAATCGCGGCAGCGCACAAAGTGGAAACCCAGAAGAATACTCGACTTCTACCAATTTAGTCAGAAATATCCCACTTGATGCACATCATATCGGCGAGGAGGGTAGTAATCCAGATCCCTATGAAGCCCTAAATGAAGTGGCATCCCATGCGGTGGCTCCATTATCACCGGCTACTTCAGCCACAGATTTATCGCCTCAAATTCTTACGCCTTTGTCGAGTACTACGAATGGATTCTCTAATGCGGCAAATGACCAACCCACCAACCCCTCCTCACCGGCCTGGGGCTTCCATCGGTTATCTAACTCTACCCCTTTGCCGACACCGAGAGCGTCCCCGAGGCTCACACCATCATTAACATCTAGAGATGATGATGATAACGAGAGAGAATCCCTGTTCGAGAATGATACTCAGCATGTAAGTATATGCTCCTCATATGCCCACACTTCGCCTAGATGAACGCTTTTTGATTGTTGGACATTTAGAGCCAAGCGAACAGCCCAAACCCCCGTGGCAATATAGAGCGGACCATGTATGATGCTAGTAGTGAAGAAACACCAAACAAGCCTTTTTTTGCTCCGGAATTCCAGGCTGCCTTGCGTGGGTCAGCTAGGATTCTTGACAAAATGGTTTCTCTGCTTAGCTCTTATGCTCCGATTACGCCAGAAGCAGAGGCTAGGAAGTCCGAGCTTTTATCGCAAGCCGAGCGCTTGAGATCATTTTCCAACTCTACATCGAAAACTATAGCGGTTGTTGGGGACTCTGGCGAAGGTATGATCTCTTAAATGAAGTCTGAGTGTTTTAGTGCTGAGGAAAAATAGGTAAAAGTAGCCTTATCAATTCTCTGCTCCATATGCCAGATCTTGCTATAGTTGTGGGTTCCCACCTTACCCTCATTCTGAGAAAACTATGCTTATAAAATCCCACAGGGCGATAGTGGTTCCGCATGCACGTCCGTGGTGACTGAATATCGGCAGAGGGACAGAAGGCACACTGCGCCAATTACAATAGAAGTAGACCGACTCACAACACAAGAGATTGAAGAGCTACTCGAAGAACTCGTTCACAACTACCGCCAGTTATATGCTCCAGACCTTGAAGAGTACGCATCAGGGGAAGATTACTGCCGCTATGAAACTGAATCGAACCATGCTTGGTCCGTACTCCAGACTGCTTTCCACCACAGAGCTGAATTTTGCGAAGAATTTCTCCAAGATCAGTCGCCGGACGCATCCGGACGGATTGTAGAAAAACTTGTGCAATGGTCCGACGACCTACCATGGCCTGGATCTGGGCAATTAGATACATGGACAGCGGACTCGGTTGATGAATGTAACGAAACCACATCAACTTTCATGTCAGATCGACTATGGCCATTCACTCGATTAATTCGGTAAGGTTCTTGTGTTTGAGGCATGAAGGCTCAATCCTTAGTACTGATGATATCATATAGAATCTACCTAAGTGCCCAAGTCCTGAAAACTGGAGTTGTTCTCGTAGACTTGCCTGGTAAGCCAAGGGGTAGCTTGATACGGGGAAATATGCTAACTAGAACGTTGTCATTAGGTTTGCATGACACCAATTTAGCTCGAGTGAGAGCCTCGCAAAACTACCTTATGAGATGTGACCATATTTTTGTCGTCACTAAAATCCAACGAGCAATTACGGACCAATCTGTCAATTCTTCACTTTATAACATTCTGCGAAACCACGTCTCATCCGACTGGAGTGAAAGCTCGTTTCGAAGAATCAAGATTGCAATTGTGTGTTCCAAAACGGAGGTATGTCGGTAGTTCAAAGGAATTATATGAACATGTGAATATATACGCTAACTCGGCAGAAGGATATTAATGCAAATTCTCTTAGGCGTGAATTTGTGGGACCTAGGAAACGAATACCTAAGGCAGTAATGGACGGCCTCGATCGAGATCTAGAACAGGCGAAGAGAGACGGCGAGCGGATCCTAAAAAAGCAGATCAAGCGCAGGTAGTTAGGCCTAGCCTTTCGTGTGCCGATGCATGACTACAGCTGACACCTATTAGGAGAGACTATCTTTTAATCCAAGCCAGAAATGACCATGTGTCCGCGGGTTTAAAAAGGGCATATGAAAGGAGAATAGCGGGAGGCAACCTCGACGTGTTCTGCATCTCAAACACCCATTATGAGAAATTCTGTCGTAAAAACGACACCGAATATGTTCAGAAAACCGGCATCCCAGGGCTCCGCCGCTTTTGCCATAGCATTACGGCAGATTCTCAATACAACGAGGCCCGTCACTATTTGGAAGTCGGGCTACCAGGCCTCTTGAGATCCATGAATCTCTTTTTTGGAGCAGCAGCAACCGAAGTGGTTCAGCCGTCCTCTGCAGATTGCATCATGGAAGCGTACGAAGAATTGCGGACTAAGGTACGGATTCCCCCCTGAAATATAAACGCGCATATCTCGCTAACCGTCTATTTGAAGCTCAAAAACCATATCCGACAGGCAAACCAAGACTTTAACTCGACATTCGTGGAACAAATACTTAACCTAAGTGTGTAGATACCAAGGCCTCTGGCCTTACCAACTAACTACCTCTAGCCTTGACTATCAACTGACTAAGCTGTGGGTTAGACCGACGATTACCCCAATGGAAAGCTGATGCAATTCAAAGGAGTGATCAATGGAATTCGGTATGAAATAACCTAGGCAGGGGATCGTCAAATTGTCTCTAACCGTTTCGTTCAATTAGTGGCACTACAGTACTAAGATCCCTATTTTCCCTTATTCCACGATTTGCATATTGATTTATTGATGCAGCACAATACAATGCTTGGTGTGGAAATAATGGTTGCCATTTTACCCAGAAGCGCGGCCATGTCAATTGGAATGCGGAATTGATCTGGAAAATGAAGAGCGAGCTGTCATTCAGCTGGGATATATTCGAAGAGAACGCTGCCGAAATTTTTGATCCACTTATAACTCGTACTGAAGAATCCATGGATGAGTTTAGGGATTTAGTGAAAGGTAAGGAAGGATCTGGGGTTCAAAGAAATATCAAACCATTCTTTAGGCTAAAGACTCTTTGATTCACTAGAACATACCCAAGGGGCGATTGCTGCCTCTGTGATAGACGGTCATACAGAGGAAATCAGACACTGCCTCGAGCTGAAGCAAAGGGAATTAGAACAAGAAGTCAGGTAAGAAGTCTCCAACCCCAGCCGGCCCTCTAATCGCCTTATACACTGCTTGTAATGGTATTATTAAACTGCCAACGCTAGGTATATTCGGGATGACGCATCTTCAGACCGCCATACTTCCTATATTATGATGCAGATGATACCAACGTATCGGTCAGCTTTCAGTATAAGGGGTGAGTACATGCCATCTCCATTTCGAATAAGATATCCACTTTTTACACTTATTACTATACTGAAACTAATCAACACACGTAAAGGGCCGGGAATGAAGGCGCGACAACAAAATACTGTCCAAGGGAAAGTAGAGGATGAGCTATTCGAGAATATGGCGCTAACGCTGCAATCGGATATTGAGCTTCTGAGCAGCCATGCATTTGCTACATCCTTGTCTCAAGAGTCTTCATTTACCGCACCCGCTCTTCCCCCCTCTCGTATGACAAGGCCGAATGGCCGCCAGTCGTTGGAAGACGTGTGCATTTTTGCACCGATACGGAGAGTCCTCAATAACCTACGCGTTGATATGGAAAATGTGACGGCAACGGGCCGTCACCGAACGGTGCCCGCTAACGGAGAGAGGATGGCGATATTAATGCGTGCACAAAGAGATCTTGGGGTATTGGAAGCAGAACTGAATCAGTTGAGAAGTGTAGCTGGAATTCTATAGTTGCTAGGTTGTGACACGGGCGTTCTGTTAGAGAGACCTCGAGTTATTTTGGTGGCGCTTAAATAAACTTTATCTTGAAACTTTGTCGGCAAAACGCCACATTGATCACGTGCTACGATCGCCAGTCCGGCGCGTGTCGGCTCCTTAGGCTGCTCTGTTTGGGAATTTTGCTGTTGAAAACTGCTGGTTCCTGTAGCTTCAAATGCCCATTAACCGCAATGCCAGTCCGTCGAGGCCGTCGAGGCCAGAAAGTGACAGCTTGTGATTCTTGTTGGAAACGAAAGGTATTTAGGCGCACCTTGATTCTCGTGAGGCGAATTTTCATGCTCATATGTCACTCGTTAGATCAAGTGTGATTCTGCGGAGCCTATATGCTGCTGGTGCCGTCATTATCAAGTCTCCTGTACGTATAGCAGGAGCTATACAAGGTGTTACTTGCCCGGGCCCAAAAAAGCTTCAACGAATCACAATTGATGCAGTTTATTAACGTGTATCTAGTCCTAAAAGAACTGAATCCCCAGCACCTGCGATTTCGGTGCCGAGGAACAAGTCACGTCTTAATAGACCACTATATCAACGTAATGGTGAGGACCTAAGCAGCAATTGACTTCCTTTGATGGGTGTATTCAATGCTCACATACTTCCTCGTCTTGCAGACGCCAGAACTGATACCCTTGGTATACCAATTGGCACGTTCCACTTTGCCGGGAGGGAGCTTGGGGGTCTCAGCTCTACCACAGGGCTTCCTCTATTCTCAGCAGAGGGTCAAGAGTGGGTTCGGGTAAAATCCGGCGAGCCCTTTTCGATGGAAAAGCTGTGTCGAGAGCTATCCGAGAAGAATCAATCGTCGCTCTCGTCCCCAAGGACCTCGGAGCCGCCGGGGATTGATGCAATTGTTTTGCCTGACCGAGTGATCGTAGAGAATTCCGCTGAGTGTTATAGAACTTCATTTTTTCAGGTGATATTTCCGCTTCTGGATCCCGCCTTGTTCAGTGACACTATCGAACGAGCCTACGAATCCACCGACAATAGTGCAGAGACAATCACCGCTAAATGCTGCGTCCTTGCATTCCTAGCCCTTTCCGTATTCTTTGAATTAGACGTTAAGTGTCCTCCGTTCTGCATCCGCAATTATTTAACTACGATAGAGCTGGAAATCCCCAATATCATCGAAGGAATGAGCATTGACTCGTTTCAAACTTGTGTTATGTTGGTACGGTCAAGACTGATACCCGATCCCATCCTACTATTCTACTTATTCGATTACAACTAATCTTCGCATTATAGCTCATGTTTCACTGTTTCTCGGGGAAGCTCAAATCCGCCGCGGCGCTCAATTCATTGACGGCGCATTTTGTATTCACCCTAGGAGCCCATTCTGAAGTGGCACCGTCTTCGGTTTATGATAAGCGATCGACGGCGACTAAGTCACATCTCCGAAGCTTATTCTGGATTTGTTATGTCCTTGATAAAGAACTCTCATTCCGTATTTGCCAGCCTCCAGCTCTTAGCGATGAGTATTGTGACCTCCATATTTCCGACGAGTATTTTCACCAGCTTTCTCAAAAACTGGCACCGTGCCTTCCAGGCGAGGAGATTCTCCTGTGCGAGGTATTTCCTGGTGATCTCAAGCTAAGCCAGGTCAAATCTCGTGCCTATAAATCTCTCTATTCAGCCTCTGCATTCCGGAAAACCGACGCAGAGCTCCTCATGTCTATCCGACAATTAGACGATGACTTGGAAAGATGGCGGATGGAAACCCCAAAGAGGATGCGACCCTCTCTATCCTTCTCGGAAGAAACACCCGTGGACCGAGAGAACCTAAATATGAGAGCTCTGATTATCCGGCTGGAATACCATCACTGTGTAACAGTCATACACCAAGCGACCAGCCGATGCACAGATAGGGGGAACAACACGCGTGGAACAGTTACTGGCATTAGTTCGAGTAATGCGATAGCCCTCGAGGCCAGTCGTTCAATACTGCGTTATCTACAACATGCTCAACATATTCTTGACACGCCCGCTTTCTGGCTAGTTCTCTTCTATCCTATCACGGCGCTGATGTCTCTCTTCTGCAACATCCTTCAGAACCCCACTGATCCCTCCACCAGCTACGATCTGGGCCTTGTCCGTGATGTTCCACGACTAATTTCGTGTTTGCCAGTGAAAAATCTCGGTGCTGAAGAATTGCTTCATATCGAGCAGATAGAATTCTGCGTGGAAGAGCTAAGCCGCCTTGCACAGTGTGCTATTGAGAATGCCAAAGGGAATGCACTCGAAAACCAGCCCGATTCGTGAGGCCTGGTGGGGGACAAATTGTAGCCCTCCATACCAATGAGCACTATGAAATGATATCACACGAAAGACTATGGAATCGCCCATCACTGGGAAGTCACTAAGCATCAGTTCGGCTTACGATACCAGGCTATATATACTAAGCACGGGTGGATTACTTCAGTACCAGATGTTGAAATTTAGAGACCTTTTTAAACGATAGTCACATACAGCATTCTTTAATCGTCCGACGAAATGATGGCCAAGCGATTAGAACCTGGCCCTTTCTTCCGCTACCCGGCTGCCGACGTAGTGTCGTCCATACGATAGAAGGTGGTTTGAAGGAACCAAAAGTTTACATTCAAACAGCAACAGACAGGATCGCTAAATATTGATTTGTGTCATGTATGTATGTACCAAAAATATGCAATGTATTATATATAAATTAATGCAATATCTAAACACGCAATTTTGAAACCGACCCATCCATGCAAGAGAAAACAAACGAAGAAAATTTTAAACAACTCTAACTTATAAACACGGAATTGAGATGCCTGTCTATTCTGCCTTCTTCGAGGCCTTAGTCCGTAACTTCATCATGAGATAAACGCACGCATAAGAGCTAAAGATGAAGATGACAACAATTCCAGTATTACGCCATCCGTAATAATAATCGTTCAAGTTCATAGTTGCCAAATAGTCGCTCCCGTCCCTATATTGGCAAACACGACACGAGTCCGTAGCATCAGGATTCACCAGGTTCGCTCGCGCACCCATCCCGCTCAAGTATGGTGCGAGATAATCCGCACAAGTGTCTCCGGCAGGGGGATTGAAGACGGCAAACTCGTGATCCCCACAATTAACCTCGACGCCAAAGATGTTGAAGACCAGGAACGCTCCGGTGACGTACGTGAATGGGTTGAGATAGTAGAGCCAATAGCGCCAGAATTCGGTGATTTGGTGGTAAGGGACCAGTACACCACAGCATGTGACTAAGGTGCCAATGATGAGCGGGTTGACAAGAGCGGCGAATGTGGCATTGGGAGCATAAGCGGCTATCATTTGGCCAATACCGGTATAGATGAATTCATAAAGCCAAACGTTGAAGAACGTGGCTCCAGCCTTGTTGGAGTCTGTAGGGAAGCCGACGGTGTAGTAGAAACAGACATAATAGAAGACGGCGCAGATGCAAAGGTAGGGGAATTCCGAGACAATCAGGCCTGTAACGAAGGCTTTCCAGGAATACATCCTACTTTTCTTTTCACGCGCATCGTAGATGTCCCGTCGTTCGATGAAGAGGGGTTGAAGCTGATTGATAACACCAGGAGCGACAAAGATGATATTCCAAATAGCGAAAAGGCTGAGCTGGAGGGCGTTTACAGAACGGTCGATTTTCCAGAACGAGAAACCATTGAAAAGGGATAGGGCGATGTGGAGGATGATTTTGTTGTTGACGTAGTCTGTGTTTCGGTAGAGAGCAACGTTCATGCGATGCGTGACGATTTTGATTTGTTCCCAGAGGGATGTGGCGAATTCTCTCCCATCGTCTTCGAAACCGGCTGGCTTGTTGGCGGCATCGTCGATGATGTGGTCTAATTCTTTGATCATGCGTGCGTGTTCAGGTGATTCGACCCAAGTTTGATGCCAATCGTGACTACTATCGACAATATTTCCGGAGACAACGTCGATCATGAACTCAGCCGGGTTAGATCCAGCTGGACATATGGCTCCGTAGCGCCCAAAGTAGTCCTTAACACGGCTTGCGTTGTCACCAATTTCACTGAAGTAAACCATCTTCCCACCGCGGGCTAGCAAGAGAAGATTGTCAAACTGGTAGAACAATTGAGCCGATGGCTGATGGATAGTGACCAGAACAGCCTGCCCGCAGTCTGCAAGTTTTCGAAGAAACCGAACCGTGTTGAATGCAGACTGCCCATCCAGACCCGAAGTAGGCTCGTCCAGGAAGATAAGAATTTTTGGCTTCGAGACTAGTTCGACACCGATAGTGACTCGTTTTCTTTGCTCAATACTTAGGCCTGCACCAACCTTTCCAATCAATGTATCTGCAATATCATGCAGTTCCAGAAGGTCAATTATAGTATCAACATATGCGAGCTTCTCTTCTCTCGGGACATGCCCAGGCTGCCGTAGCAATGCCGAGAATTCCAAAGCTTCTCTGACTGTGGCGAGAGGTTCATGGACATCCAGCTGTTCGCAATAACCGGTAGAGCGCTGGAAGGATATTGGGAGAGGGCGGCCATCCACTAATATCGAGCCGTTTATAGTACCTTCCGTCTTACGTTGAGCAAGGACATCCAAAAGAGTAGTCTTCCCTGCTCCGGACGCTCCCATCAGCGCTGTGAGCGTTCCTGGCTGGACGCATCCATAAACGTTGTCTAAGAGTACTCGATCGCCCGTCGGGGTTTTCACAGTGTATGTTAAATTCCTCCAGGTAAACACAGAGGTGTTTTTGATGAGATTAAGGTCGGTATTGTCGTCAGGCTTTTCAGCGGCAGGGGAAGAGTTGGGATCTGCCTTCAGATACTCTGACTGCGCCTCGGAGTCAGGGGTTGGCCGTAGCTGCTTTCTCTTCTCCTGAGGGATTAGTAGCGAAGGTCCCGATTCGGCGCTATCCTTCCAAGCGGTAGTGAAGACGATAGTAATAGCGACAAACAGAGCCCAGAAGGCCCAGATGATGCCGAAATTGCGCCACACGTGGGAATGGGAGTAGCTTAGAGCGCTCAAATATTGCTCCCCGGTAAGGGATGACGAGCCAGCCGGTGCGCCAAGAACACCTGAACATGCTTGACGGCTTGAGTCAGTGTATTCTGGTCCGCTTGGGACAAGATTTCCATAAACGCAGTCAATCTCGGTGTTGTGAAACTCAGTTGACAGTATAGCTTCAAATCCATACGCGAGCGGGTTAATCCAGAAGATCCATCCGAACCAGGGATGCATCTTGGGCCTTTGGATCATGTAGCCAGCATACATAATCAATGCAGTCACTAGGAAACCGGATAACTTTGTAGCGGCATCGAAGTTTGGAAACGCAGCGCCGACAGCACGGAACATGGCAGTCATGCACATGGTAGTAGCGAAAACCATAATCCAATAGGTAAAGAAGGCTGCCGCAGACATTTGTAGCCCGCTCATGAAATATAGGATTAGGGAGAAAAGAGTGATCTGCAGCAGGATGATCGGTATATCGAGGACTATTTGCGCGATACAGAAAGCAGAGGGGTGGAAATAAGCAAAGTGTTTATGTTTGATTAATATGGGCCTCCCCGCAAAGGAGTCCGTCACCTCGGACATTGGGGTGAGGATACCGTTGTAAAGCATAGCGAAGAACAGAGAGCCGGATTTGATAAAAAGACCAGAGGAATCATTCGGCGCGTCATAGAAAACCGAACCTACAACCAGAGCTTGGATGAGAGTGGACACCTGTTTGATCAAAAAGGTGGCTTTGTCGTTCCATATTATCTCGGCTTGACGAATTATACAGGTGCGGATCTGTTCGTAGAGACTGACGGTGAGAGGGCTACTCTTGGGAATAGACTTGTGCTTGTTCAACGCCACTGCTTCTTCAAAGGAGGCTGTCCGCTCTTTGGCCAGGGAAGACCGGGGGTAGTCGTATTCCTGTACCATTTGCGTGTACAGTGGCGAAGCTTCGTAGAGGGTACGGATACTGTTTGCGTTCCGGGGGAAGGAGTGCTCATGTCCTGGCTTGATCTCACGTTCAGTCGGCACGGTGACGCCAGTCAAGAAATCGCCAACGTTGGCCCCATCACGGCAAATAAAACCAGTGCTTTCAAGAAAAGGGCGAGCTTCCGCCATGGGTCCATAGTAGATTTGTTGTCCTTCGTCCAGAACCAGCACCTTATCGAAGAGGTCGTAGATGCCATTCCCTGCCTGGTAGAGAGTGGCAATAGTGGACAGGCCATAGACATCTGTCATTGTCCGGAGACACTTGGTCCATTCGAGGGCTGTACTGGCATCCAAACCGCGAGTACTGTTGTCCCAGCAAAGCACTGAGCCCTGGGTAGCTAGGGTTTCAATGATAGAAACACGCTTCCTTTCCCCACCTGAAACACCTCGGACATATTCGTTTCCAACCTTGGTATCATCCGTGTGCTCGATACCCATAGACTGGAGGAGGAACTCTTTCATATTCAACCGGTACTGTTCAGCAGAAGCGAGTTCCTGCGGCCGTTGGGCAGGGACTTTCAATCTAGTCGCAAAATCCATAGTATCACCAACAGTCAAAGAAGGGAAGAAAATCTCCTCCTCAGTATTCATCACAATCTGGCCCCGATACTTGGCTGCTTCCTTATGATTCATCGACCCATAGAAAATATCGCCGTCGATTTTCGAATATCCCTGCCGCCGATTCGCAAGAAGTTTAAGAAGAGTCGTACATCCTGATCCAGGACGGCCCAGGACCAAAAGCATTTCACCAGGCTTAACGCATCCATGGCTGTTGTCAAGAATTTTGTTCTGGGGAGGCCTCTGGCGACCGTCTCGGATATGTTGGGGGATGTTAAACTGAGAGAAGAAGTTTTGATTCACCGCCGAGTCAACACTGGGGACTTCCACGGTAAGATTTTCCCATGTCACGCCGAGCTCTCGCCTCTTCAGCCCAGACCTGACGTCCTGGTCGTTCATCTCTCGCACTTTCCACGCCAAGCTCCATTCGTTTAGCGTCTTCTTTTGGTCCTTATCAGAGACCTCGTGGGTGGTATTGATAGTAGAGGCACTTGTACCTGGGTGCTGGCGGGAGGTGATGGTATCACCAGATGAGCTCTGGTACCCATCAGGGCCAGGTTCCTCTACTTGGTGACCCATGATGGCGAGAGGTCACTGTGAGGAAGAAAAGGAAAAAAGAGGAAAGGTTGTAGGATTCTACAACATTGAGCATCGCTATGAGAAGTGGGGGATATCCCCCTTCTTATAACCTCCCTGTCTGAAGACATTTCTGCCATTTGATACGGAAGCTCCGCACCAGCCTCCGACTTCCGCATTGCTTATATCGCTCGCGGTGTTCGGACATAACCAGGAGCCGTGAAAAGCGCGCCAACATCCGCCCTGGACCAACGCCAGAGATCCGGACCGTCTCCATGGGTCCTCCTATTTTTAAAATTTTTTCTCGTTGGCGATGTTTGTGGTTGAGGTACGGAGCCTCCGGCGCGTATCATTGGCGCGTTGAGACTTAAGATTCGCAGCTCCCGTGCACGTGACACGGAGGCTCCTCCACCGATGGGCAAAATGAAACAAATTTGAAGGCTTGCGATGATGATGAAATCCATTATCAATCAGCATGATCCCGCTACGGCCGGATGATGGCTAGGATTACTGGTCGAGACTGCAATATTTTGAGGTTTTGGTGCCTAACCTGGGAAGTTCCGTTGTGACGGACCGCCCTACGCCTTGTGTTTGACGAAGTCAATCGACATCTAAAGGGCGCGGAGGCGCACGTCACCCCTGGAAAAGAGAAGATGTCAAAACAGACAGTATATTCTTATCTAGTGATATTGCGGGCATGGTGTACACATCTTCCGTGCCACCACAGCCAATAAAAACAGTTCGCTTGAAGCATAGGCATTTATTCGCCCCGGAATCGAGAAGAGCAGAACATAAAGGAAGTGCTGATCAAATGTATTTTCCACCCAGAAGAAAGCAAAGAAAAGAAAATACGCATCCGGCCTTGGGTGAATAATATTACAGACGGAATGGAAAACTGGAAGTGAAAAAGAAAAAGAAAAAACAAGTGGGACTAAGAAGATGCATCAGAAGAACGATCAAAGCAGAATCACTGGCCGAAACTCGCTTGCCAGGGTAAATATATAACCCAAGTTCATCAAATCATAGACAGAAAAATGGTTCAACCGGCTTAAGTATAAGGAGCCCTAACTCTCCACGCCCTTGGAGGCAATTGTAAGTATGACGACCAGACTGCTCACCATCAACGAGGCGGTGATGAACGCAACGAGAGCCACGCTGCCCCGACTAGCAGGGAATTTACCACGGACAACCCAGAACTGGCTCTCAAAATACCTGTGGAACCCAATGGCCAAGACAATCATGGCTATACCGATGAAGGTAGCACCTAACGGCTTTCCGAGGCTTCGCATCCGCTTGTTTTCCTCCGTGATGGTGTAGAAGTTACCATCTGCAGAATACGTTTCTATGGAGAGGTCGGGTGGTTGGCTGGACGAGGAAGTCGAGGGATGCTGAATTGCAGTGTTTAAACGGAAGAGTTGTGTGATGGCTATGCCTATCGAGGCAAAGGCAAGGGAAGTTCGAAGCCATGAGAGAAATGTCCTTTCTATCAAGAAATTAGCCATAGTTCGTGATACCTGCAGGGGGTATACACAAGGTAGGACCAACCTAGAGCGAGATGATCCCTGGCAACACTGCCTTTATTTTCCAACTCCAGACTTCCATACTTATCTACCACCCGCTTATACCATGGCATCTCCGAGTGTAGTAGTGGATTAAGAGGGTCATCCTGACTGCTGCGCTGGGCCTGTGGTGTCCGTTGGTTTTGTTGGTTCTGTTGTTGGGGAGGACTGTTGAGCTGTTGCGGTTGTTGGTAGTATTGGCTGTCGTTACAATGGTCTGCGGTGGACTGATAGCCTCTAGAGGGCTGATTGTTACTAAACATGGGGGTATCTTCGTTGACGATGGACTGATGAGTTACGGGAGGGGCATGAGTATGGTCGTGGTGAGAGAAGTGGGACGGAGTAGTTGAGGAAGAGTCGGAAGAAGAGATAGAATCGGAACAAGAGGAAGAAGTAGTAGTTCCATAGTCTCTGTGGCTAGTTGATGGCCTATTTGAAGGCATTCTGCGGGAAAAGAGAGCCAAAGACTAGGCTCTCAGCAGCTTTCCACCACTTTTTGCTCCTTAGGTCTCCCGATGGGTAGCTTTCTTGGTACTCCGTAGGCGAGGACCCAACCAACGAGCGATCGTGGAGAAGGATTTATACTTTATATACGAAAAGCACACCTACAGATATAACGGTATGCTTAAGAGGGGATACAAAAAGACAGGTGGAATGTAGGACAGAGAATCCATTCTCCTGTCTCTTTTTCTCTCCTCTTGATCTTCTTTCCTTCAAAACTTCTCACGAGCGTCTTCAGCCACCTGCAGCCGCTAGACACAACACTAAACCCAAACAAGGCAAGTTTATTATCACATGACGGCATGGTCGCCACCATATCCCAAACAGGACGATCGCCATGTCCCATGATTGGTCCGCCGAGATTTAAGGTGAGGCTTGGCGCTGTGTCCGAAGTAGGGCGATCTTTCTTCCGAGAGGGAAGGAGCTGCCGTGTTTGCCTCGGCTAAACTTGTGGAGACTCAGCGGACGCCAGGCTGAGAAAGTCAACAAGCGAGAGAAACGCGCCCAGGGTAAACGAACAATTGGAAGCGCTTTTCAGGACTGATGCCTGATCGATTATCTACATCTATTTCACTCTACATGTCATCCTCATGGCGCGCTTGCCCTGATCTGCCTCCACGTTTTCGGTACATGAACCGAGCCTATCACGAATCTCAAATATGCTTGGTGACATCTTAGCTTCGATTGCGACATCGCCAGCCTTGCAATCTGCACACCACTTTTTTAAAAACGTCTTATGACGCGCATAAGATGCAATCTTTATTTGGTTTATGCTTCGGCGGCGCTTATGGTTCCAGAGATCATGCGTTTCTGAGTGTGATTGTCTGGTCAACCTTTCATACAATGTGTCCAGGCCTGATACCCACGAGTGGCAAAAACGATGCCTTGTCGATCCCTCAATCGATATCTACAACTCAACAAAGTCGTAAGAAAGTGCATGCATGCCGAGTCCCTGGTGAAACAGACCATCGCCTAACAAACTGATATATTTATGGAGCACATGTCTACTTGATTGGTTAAAAGTTTGGAACAAGAGACTTCTTACGAGGGACGAGAAACCTGGTTATATGTAATCCTACTAATCCTCGACAATACACAAGAAGCCCAGAATAAAGAAATTAATTATCAAATTAGGCCGAAATAGGGTATCTAAAACATATGCCAGCTAGTTATTAGAAGAGGTAGATTCGCCTTTAAAGTCACGCATGTGCCTTCATCTATTCTTTCCCCAAGCCATCGCTTTTTCGTACCCCCTGCTATTACAATACCATGATCTAGAATTATTTTGATCGAAACCTCAGGGCATACCTCGACGCCTGTAAACGCCATGCTAACCCTCCACCTTCCCATGGCTGGGGTTAAGGGCCTGGTGGACTCAGTCTACCACTCTAACGGCTCAGTCTTGATTTCACCCCGGTTCGTTTTAGGGACCGGCGCAGCCTCCACCTTGACAGGTCCATTGCGCTTGAGATATCCACTTCCGTCAAGCCAAGGGGTATTCTGAGTTCTCCGCTTCTCAAACTCGGTAATCTTATCCTCGAGCTGAATGGTGAGGCCAATATCATCGAGACCATTGATCAAGCAGTGCTTCTTGAATTCTTCAATCTGGAACTTGCCGAGTTCCTGCCCATCGGCGGTCTTGACTACTTGGCTGACCAGGTCGACTTCAATTTCTCGCCCGGCTCTCGCCTCGGCAGCGACCTTTTCTAGTTCCTCGGGGTTTAGAGTAACGGGAAGCATGCCGTTCTTGTAGAGGTTTGACTCGTGGATATCGGCCTTTCAAATTGTTAGAAGTTTCATCCAAGTAAAAAACGAATGTAGGGTATTTGGGTACTCACAAAAGAAGGTGCAATGATACAGCGGATACCAAAGTCAAGCAACGCCCAAGGGGCGTGCTCGCGGCTGGATCCACAGCCAAAGTTGGGACCGGTTACGACCAACACCTTGGAGTTCCGATAAGGCTCTTTATTAAGGATGAAGTCAGGGCGTTCCTCGCCGGTTTCGGTGTTATATCGCCATTGGTAAAAGAGGGCAGAGCCGAGACCGGATCGCTTAATGGTCTTCAAGAACTGCTTTGGGATGATGGCATCTGTGTCAACGTTGGCTCGTTCCAAAGGTGCAGCGATACCCTTTAGCTGGGTGAATTTGGTCATGCCACCGGATGGGGATGGGGCAGCTGACTTTGCGCCAGCATTTGCCCTGGCGGTCTCGGGAGCGTCCATGATACGCTCAAGATCCTCATCGCTTGCGATGCCATCCTGAACAGGGTCAGACACTGGGATCTTAGGGGATGATTTGGCGGCAGATATGACGGCGTGGCCGGCAACATCTCGTACGTCGGCGAGCTTCCCAACCAGCGCACAGGCCGCAGCCATAACCGGAGACATTAAATGAGTTCGGCCTCCAGCTCCCTGGCGACCCTCGAAGTTGCGGTTGGATGTGGACGCGCATCGCTCCTGAGGAGAGAGGATGTCTGGGTTCCTGCGGCATCAACCTGGTTAGTAGACGCTCTTCACTGTTCAACAGTCATGATTCCCCTCGAATCTGGGTGTAAAAACTTACATTCCAAGGCACATCGAACAGCCAGCTTCTCTCCATTCGAAACCAGCCTCGATAAATATTTTATCAAGGCCTTCATCCTCGGCCTGCTTCTTGACTAGGCCGGATCCGGGAACAACCATTGCGCTCTTAATATTATGAGCAACCTTCTTGCCCTTCACAACCTGCGCTGCAAGTCTAAGATCTTCCATGCGAGCGTTTGTGCAGCTGCCAATGAAAACCTTATCCAGAACGATATCCTGTACACGCATTCCGGCGGTCAAGCCCATATAGACCAGAGCACGCTCGCAAGCCTCCTTTTTAATCGGATCGGTGAAGTCATCTGGGCCGGGAACAACACCGGTAATCTGGACAATATCTTGAGGAGAAGTACCCCAAGTGACAGTTGGAGCTATATCCTTTGCGTCGACATAAACCTCCTTATCGAACTTGGCACCTTCGTCGGTCTTGAGAGAAGACCAGTACTGGGTAGCACGAGTCCACTCGGGGCTATCTGGCTTAGGCGCGAGAGGACGGCCCTTGAGATAGTCGAAAGTAATCTGATCGGGCGCAACCATTCCGGCTCTGGCACCAGCTTCGATTGACATATTGCAAATCGACATTCTAGCCTCCATGCCAAGGCTTCTAATGGTCGAACCGCAGAATTCAATGACAGCGCCAGTGCCTCCAGCTGTACCGATAACTCCAATGATGTGAAGAATAACGTCCTTGCTGCTAACACCCGGAGCCAGATCCCCATCCACCTGAATCTTCATGTTCTTGCTTCGCTTCGTAAGCAGGGTCTGAGTTGCGAGTACATGCTCGACTTCACTGGTTCCAATACCAAAGGCAAGAGAACCAAAAGCTCCGTGGGTGGAAGTATGGCTGTCACCGCAGACAACGGTTGTTCCAGGGAGAGTGAACCCTTGTTCGGGGCCGATGATGTGTACGATTCCTTGCCTCTTATCACTTAGGCCAAAGAATGTGAGATTGAAGTCCTTTACGTTTTGCTCCAGGGTGACGCATTGTGTTCGTGAGTCGGCATCTTTGATGAAGCTAGAGATATCTCCCATGTTTTTTCGAGAGGTTGTGGGTACATTCTATACGCCATAGCTCTTGTTAGACATGATTCCGGCTATCCTAGTTGTGTATTTGAGGAAACTTACATGGTCAGCGGTTGCCAGAGTACAATCTGGCCTTCTGACTTTGCGACCGGCATTTTTTAGGCCTTCGAATGCTTGCTGTATGGCAATTAGTACGCTACCAACACTGACTTCACCAGCCTACAAGCATAAACATACTGGAGATGTGACTTCGTGTACAAGATGGCGATCTAGATAGCATTCACATCAGCTGTATATTCCATTATTATTTCCAACCAATGACCATACCAATGTATATTAACAGAGTGCCGTCGTCCTGCTCATTGACAACATGGTCACGGAGGACCTTGTCATAGAGGGTACGCGGGGCAGACCCGGCGCTAGACATGGTATAGATTTCCCACACCAAATGTTAACTGGAGAAGAAAACAAACGCAGAGATATTTAAGATATTCCAAGATGTATCAAAGCAAGAGATAGGAAGCTTGTGAGGTTCAGTAGTGATATAGCTTTGTCGAAGAAGCACCAAGGAAGACTTTATATTGAAATCGAAGCTGTCTTGCAGCTCCCGCCTTCTGGGCTCCGATGCCGGCTACTCTCGGCCTAGAGGCGATATCGGACCGTTGCACAGGCCACAAACTCGGTCATCCCGAAATAGAGCACGCCGATTGGCTGGTTAGTGGAAACTTGCCGAGGCGAGATCGGGTCTCTAACACGGCGATATATTATTCCCAGAATAGGCATAGCTTCATGGGTCATATAACTGTGGGGCACTACCCGAATAGAGCAAACGACAAGCTCCAGCAATACATAATAGTATGATATCAGACCAGATATTCAAGACTACAACAAGATGGAATCTCCAGCCAAACAAGCACCGTCTATCCCTCATCTTACGAAGCTCGATCTTTCCAAGAAACTAATACGATCAGGTCCTCCAAAGAGTAGAAGGCCTCGACCGAATAACGACTCAGCAGCAACCACTACCCCCAAGCTACCTGCACGCCCTTCTCTAGAGCAGACACAATATACACGCCCAATACCGCGCATCCTCTCTTACCAGGACCATGAGTTATTCCTCTCCTCTCCAACCCACACCTTGATCACCGCCTTCCTATTCAATATATCGGACAGTGTACACGGAAAGTCGGTTCCCGCAGTCCTCGAAGAACCATCCACCTCTCCCACCTCCGCTACCATCCCAAAAATCCTATCCATAATCTCTTCCATAGACTCCCTTCTCGATAAAAACCCATCCCTTGACCAGGATGGCTCCCGCTTTGGGAACCCCGCGTTCCGCTCCCTCTTTGATGATCTCCAGGCTCGCTGCCCCGCCTTGCACGAGCAGGAGCTCGGCATTACAAACCCACAAGCTCGAGAAGAATTATCAACCTATCTAGTCAACTCTCTAGGCTCTCGATCTCGTCTCGACTATGGATCCGGTCACGAACTAAACTTCATGATGTGGCTACTATGTCTCTACCAAATGAACATGCTAAGCGAGGCCGATTTCCCCCTCATCGTCTGTAAAGTCTTCGTTCGCTACATGGAGCTAATGCGCCGCGTTCAAGCGACCTACTATCTTGAGCCGGCCGGATCACACGGTGTCTGGGGTCTGGACGATTACCACTTCCTACCATTCCTGTTCGGAGCTGCACAGCTGGTTGGCCACCACTATATCACGCCACTTGCCATTCATAACAATGCGGTCTTGGATGAGGAGGGAGATAAGTGGATATACCTCGACCAGGTCCGTTGGGTAGATAGCGTCAAGACCGTCAAGGGACTGCGCTGGCATAGTCCCATGCTGGACGATATATCCGGCGCTAAGAACTGGCATAAAGTTGAAGCTGGAATGAAGACCATGTTCATCAAGGAGGTCCTGGGGAAGCTACCGATCATGCAGCATTTCTTGTTCGGAGGCTTGATACCCGCCGCACCGGGGATGGGGAAAAGGGATACAGATGAGCAGGGAACAAGTTGCACGGATATTGGGCATAATCATTCTCATCCTTCTTCACCTGCGGAAAATAATTACTGGGGTGATTGTTGTGGGATAAAAGTGCCTAGTGCGGTCGCCGCTGGTGAGGAGATGCGAAAGAGGCAAGGAGGCTCTTCATTGAGGCCTATACCATTTGATTAACACTTAGTCTTTTTCTCCCAGATAGAGGCTCATCGTTAGGCCCAAGTTAGATACCATTCAAATAAATTCAACTCAAACACACATTAGCATTTTTGGTTATGCAAAGGGTCGAGCCGAGCTGCTAATAGGTTACACTCTCCCCAGGCATTCACGCCTCACAGGGTTACAACACACAACTCTCATTGACAGTAGGTATCTAACAGTAGGCGAGTGAAACGGCACCATAGCCTTCCCCATATCGGCGCACGAGAGATTCAATTTTAAGGATATCTTCACGTCCTCCCAGTGCACATGCAGCAAGATTGTCGTTTTGCCCGAAATAGCACACCAAATAACCCAGCAGCAGCATATGTAACAACACGATCCCGTGTGGAGCACAATAAAAGCCTTCCGACCGAAACAGGTTCCAATCCAAGCAACTCACGGCGAGTAAAGTTTGGTAAACTCGTCACACTGCTTTTCTCGCGGCCCAAAAGGCTACCCGGTCCGCAACAACGTTTCCAGGGACCCCAGCATGCCCAGGTACCCAATGAAGCTCTACTGTAATTCCAAGCGAACTTAAGCTATGTGATAGCCGGATAACCCGCTCTGCCAGCGGGCTGAATTTAGAAACAAACTTGGCCGTTCGGCCAAAGTTTTTTATCGCATATAATGCGTTGGTGGAATCAGTGTATATTGCGACTGCTTGGATAGAACCTCGAAATGCTACTGCTCGTGCTTCCACGTGCTCCATCGCCAACAGTACGGCTAATAATTCAGCGTAGTTGTTTTCTATCCTCTGCACCACTCTATATCCCTTTAGCGTCCAAATCGAGTAGAGACAGCCAGGATCATCTTTGAAAGCGAATGCAACGCCTGCCCCTTGTGGTTGTGATGAGGCATCAGCCCAGTATGCAATGCGTCCCAGGGTGCGCCCACGGGATTTGTACTCATCCATGGCATAGCACTTGGCCACGACTTTCGATTCCTGGACTATGGACCCAGCAAAACGTAAAGATCCATCGCCCTTTTTGATTGAACTTGGGCAAACTTTTAGGAGTCTAGAGACGGGTTTGGCTTTTGGCCGGGCCAAATCTTCGATCAGATGAGGCAAGAGCGAAACTGTTTCAATATTATCAAAATCCTCCAGCTGTTTCCTTGTTCTTTCAAGCTCTTTATTGATTTCACCTGGTGGTAAAAATTTCTGGGCGGCTGCTTTTAGTTTCCTCCTAAGAACCTTGATACGCTCACGAGGTTTTGTTGCAGCACCAGTCACTTTACTCGCTAAAGGAGATACTGGTGGAGTTGTTTGATAGTGGACGAGCTCTTCCTCGACTTTTGGTGTGCCCAAAGGCGGGTTTATTGGCGTGAATTTGATTTCACTGAAAAGGGGTAATTGCCTCTGCGATGTAGTATGTTCACTTTGCGTTTCCGGAGGTGGATAACTTGTTATAATCGAGGAAGTCGGCGACGGGGATATCTGTAAGGGGTTAAAGAACTGACTGAGATTCTGTGGATGTCTTTGGAGCTCAGCGGTTTCTTTCCTCCAGGGGAGATTGATGGGAGTAAATTTGAACTCGTTCACGGTTTGTGATTGTGGTTGAGTATTGTTCAAGCCATCCTGAGTTTCGAGGATAGTCTGGCTTGCTCCAGGCAGAGGTGACAATAGCGGAACAGTGCTAGAATCACCAGCTTTCTGCGGCTGCTCTTGGACATCACGAGTCTCCAGCCCAGGTCTGGCTTTTTTGGCCAGCCTCATTACTCTATATACCATCCTCTTTCTCCTCCTCGCTGCCTTTTTCCCGTATTGGCGCCCGGTCATTACTGAGTTGGTTTCCATCTCTGATCCCCACAGTAGTACAATGTATCGAGACACTCGCGGAAAGTTGGGGATATTTTGACTCTGATATGTCGATATGAAAAAAGACTGTGGTGTTTTGCGAATAATAAGACACACAAGGAAAAGCCATAAAGCTGAGAAGTTCTCCTTCCTTCCAAACGAGAAACACAAGACGGGCTTAGCCGTTAAAAGGGAAGGTGAGTTCCTCTAGGCCGCGGTTTTCTACTTCAAAAGACATCTCAGCAGCTTTTAGCCTGCCTTTTAGTTTCTGCCAGCGGCTTAGATCTTAAGAGAAGATGTCATGGAGAATGTTGTCTCTCACAGAGATAGTACTCCATGTCTTGGTATCTAGAAAAGATCAACCCATGACGGTGATCTGAATTCAACTAGAAATAGCTAGACAGCTAATACATTTTGTATTAGCATGAGGGTACATTCCGACATCAACGTCCATTTATGCAGAAATCATCTGCATTGAGGGCCATCCGAGAGGACAGACTGTCTACCCAGGCCTCTAATACAGAGAATATCAAAAGAGGCTCTTCCCTTCAAACAGCCCTTTTTGTTTTGCTGTTGATGCTGATTTCCTTGTTGGGAATCGCTGGAATAATGATTAGTCATCCACCAGCGCCATTTTCTCCCATCTCGCAACTTGCTTTGGCTGTTGAGCTGCACAAGTTACATTTCGAACCAAGTGGCCAAAAACCGTGCCGGCAACTTTGCATATATCTATCATGAAACCAAACTAAGTGCGAGCGGACTACTGATCCACCATGGCTCCTGCCAGCGAGTACGCCACAACCGGAGGGGGCAGGCTTAAGATCAAGGGTGTGCAGGGTGGACGAGTCGAGAAGAAAAAGAAAAAGAAGAAAGACAAAGACGGTGTCAAAGAGAAACCAGTACAGGGGGAAGAGGGACCTTCCGCCGAGAACCAGAAGACCAGTCATAATGAATCGATGGCCGAGAAGAGCCGGAGTGACAGTCGGGATTTGAGCGAGTCGCGGACTCTCAAGGACGAGGAAGAAGCGATATTCGGCAAGACTGAGGCGGAGAGGAGATATAATGAAGCGAGAAGAAAGCGGGTATGTTTCCCAGCATAGCTACGCAGTGACCGATTCAAAGCTAATACCATCTTGTGTCGGCATAGCTCAACGAACGCCTGAAACGAGAAGGCATCAAAGCCCATAAAGAGCGAGTAGAGGAGCTCAATAAGTATCTCAGCAACCTGAGTGAACATCACGACATGTACGTCCATCGTCTCTCAACGCAGCGGGAAAAGCACAAGCGAGATACTAATCACCCATCTCTAGGCCCAAAATCGGACCAGGCTAAGGAGCCTTATCTCTTCGACTCGAAAAGGCCAAGGCGACGAGTCGCCAAAACACTTCCATATCAGTACGCTCGTGAGATATTAGTTCATCTTTCACGGGCCCGGAGTGTCATGCGTAACCACACTCAAAAGATTCAAATCATGGGCGATGGATTTTCCCTGTTTTCTTCCTCACTCCCCAATTTGATCTCCGTCACGAAATTACGCCATTGCCTTTCATATAATCGCTGATTTGGCACCCGACACATTACTACGTGTATCTACTCTGGCCACATGCATCTTGACCCGTATTGACCCACATTGACCCTCGAACACAAACCCCTGTCACACCGTCATCAGTGCCCAAACCCATTGTTGGAGGTGGGACGTTTGGAATTGAGGGCACGACACAAGAGCGAATCTTGCATCACCAGTGAGAAACCCATACGTGTACAAGAAAATTAACCTGGAGAGGGAAAGTCAGAATGGAATTCAAGAAATGTCCTCGTCAGGAGGCCATGTTTCTCAAAACCTTTCTCTTGGCTTACATTTGGTAATTGCTGCGGAGGTTTTGAACATGAAATAATAGTTGTATATATCGATTTACTGCAAAATAACAAGGACGAAGATTATTCGTCAACCAAACCAGACGCCATGCAAATATACTAGGAGGCGTAAAAAATGGGAGTGCCATCGGGGAAATTGAGAGAATGAGCTTTGACATCTCGGAGTGAGTCATCGGCGACAACGCCGAAGCAGCCATACCGAGGCCATCCACCCAACTCACCGGACAACCCTCACTTCTCACAAAGAGAACAGGAACCATCGACAGTAAACCAACAAGAATATCTAGAAAAAAAGGGAGAAGAAAAAGAAACCGCCGCCGCCACCTGCCGAAATCCCAACAATAATTAAGACGTGATGTAAAGAGATGTAGGGAGGTAAGGAGGGTTCCATTAGACCCCCTTAACCACGGTTGTCCGCTCGTTGTTCAACCGCTCAGCGTTTCGAGCGTGGGATTCCTTCTTGCAGTCTTCTAGGCCGCTGCAGGCGTGTGATTCTAGCATGCGGTGTTTGCTGCAAAACTGGCCCTTGCAAAATCCACAGTCACCCACGATGCGTTGGGCGAGTTCTCTGCATTCCTTAAAGGTACAGCGTGGCTTTCGTGATGGAGCCATGTTTGCGAGAGAAGACTAGGGTAGGAGAAACGTATGCGGACGCTTTGTGATTAAGGGGAGGAGGAGGGTGAAGGAGAGGGCGTGTATAGATTATTCAGACGGTGGCGATAATGAGGAATAGAGGAGGTGCTAAATGGAAGAGTGTTAGTTTTGGTTTAAATGTCCGCTTCTTCTGATATGAAGCGTTTCGGAGGTTTAGCTGTGCTGCGGAGTGTTTCGTAGCTATCTTGAGCGAGCAGGAAGCTATCGACAACAGGCAAACGTACGATGAGATTGAGGAGTAAGGTGTCGATAGTCTGGAAATGAGGATAGTATCTGTACTATGAGGTTGACAGGCTGGTGGCTGGGAGATGCGGTGTGAGTAATATCGGCTTGGGGAAAGGGGTGGCTGCAGGTACGAAGCTAGGCTTAGACTTGGAGAGCTAGCAAGGAGATGGAGATGAGGAGAGGAAGAGAAGTGGAATAAGGAAGAGAAGGAGGAAGACACAGCTTTATACGAGCAGAAGACGAGCAGAGGAAGAAGAAGAAGAAGGGAAGAAAGATGGACGGTGAGAGAGAGAAAAAGGCGTTGGTCGGTTCTTAAATCAAACCCCCGGGATGAGGCAAAGGGGAGGCGACCACATGAGCTGGTTCAGGTGGATTCACCAGGTTTTGGCCTTAGTAATTAATGGGCATCAAAGAGAAGCTTCTGGTGTGTTTTCGTGTCACCAGCTGCTGCTTAGTTGCTACAAGGCTCCAGGAATGGGCGCTTGATGCTATTTTAGCAGTTTCTTTTGCTGATAATGCAGGTTTATCTTGCGTTGTTCCTCTCTCTCTCTGTCTCTCTCTCATTGCTCTGCATGCAACATCGCCAGGGTCTGCTCACTCTTCCAGCACTTGTATCTTGGGCTGGTAGTTAATAAAGATGTCATCCCTTGATCATGTCAATCTCTCCTCTCTCGGCAGATAAAGTCCTTGTTCTATCAAGGCTTCCCATGCATTTCTCATGCATTTATCACGTATATTTATTCTACGGCGTAAGTTTGGAACCTCTTCTGCCGTAATGTATCGTATACTTTACGCCTCTTGCAGCTATTTGCCACTGTGGTAGGGCGTATTTATCGTCCCGGCCATACGGTGATGTCCACCCACCCAAGTCCCACCACGACGCAACGCCGACATATATATATTATTCCCACACTGCATCGCATCTAGCTCTGTGAAGCATTTCTCCTTAGCTGCCCTTTCGACAATCTCTTTGCAACCGAGGGTTTCCGTGCAGTGTCTCGAACATGTCGATCCTAATATACAGGTCCGCCCCCAAGGCACACGACCGCCACACATCGCAATTCGATCAAAACTCGATGCGGGCGGCAAATGATCTGTGATATAAATGCGGAGAGTACTTTCAAAGGTGGTTAGAATCTTGGTACCGATTCCTTGGTGAGTTTGAAGCGCCGGTAATACAGGAAGTTTCTTCTCGCTACCCTCACCACCAAGCTCGAGTCTCTGGCATAAAAGTGTGGTTTCGTTCAACTTTCTACCAACGACTGATAGTGGCAATACATATGTAGCCATCTATGTACTCGATGATCAATCGGGATGATGCTTAATTTCAACGTTACTCGGAGGCAACGGAAGCCACCAAGAGCCTGGGCCGCCGTTGCACGAAGGTTATGAAAGTCTCTTTGGACTTCATGGACTCCCAACGCTCTACATCTAAGGATGTTCAGTGAAAGCCATCTGATACTTAGATGGACCTCTGTTATTTTTTCTTCTTCTTCGTTTAGACGGCCAGATGTCAGTTTAAAAGCTATTTCTTCTGTCTGGACTGGCAAATCCGCCATCTATCGTCTAGCTATGCCGCCGGATTCCCGCCGAAGGAAGGTTCGGTCTGGTATGTGTCCGCGTTTCTTCGGAGCCCGTCGACGCTCTGATCCAAAGGATGTCGAAGAAGAAGGAGAGGTAAACTAAAACTTTAGCACTGCCATGTGGTTGTTTTGTCTTGTCTTCTATCGCAGAATTCATGTTCAAGTCGATCTAACCATTCCTCTGACCGGTCTTGTAGTTCCAGCCCCAGCTCTCTTCGGAAGCTCAGAAACAGAATGCCTCTACCCCTAGTCGTACGGAGGTGACGAATTTATCGTTACCAAACACTCCCGCTGATATTCAGGAAGCCTACGAAGCAGCAGCCACCGAGCGTCATCAAGAACGTATACAAGGCGTCGCCCGTCCCCCAGATGACCCATTATCCGAGGAAGAATTAAAGACTATCTTTTCAGGGGCCCCTCACTATCTTCTTGAGAGGGCTCAGCGGGCGCAATGGTTTCCTCACGTTGTGTTTCCGTGGGATGAAACTACAACTATTCAGAACCTAAGGGATAGAAGGCCATTCCAGCATTGTTCTTTCGGGCTCTCGACTCTTCATGCACACCTTCCGGTGTCGAATTCCACAGGCGAGCCTATGGATGTGGAGGACTTGTTGGGATATAAGCCCGCAAAGCGGCCATCCTTTGACATGGGTGTGTTCGAGGTCCCAAACATGCTCGCCTCTAGAGCCAAGGAACCAGGCTGCGTTGGATTTCGCTACTATCTTGAAATGCCCATCGCACCAAAACTCAAGGACGATCACCGACATACCTCGGACTTGTCTAGTCTTGAAGCCCACCACGGACTACATTTAAAACGACTGAGTGAGCCATACTCAGCCTGCCGTCCGGGAGTGGTGCTGGATCGGGATCAGTTGCTCAGGGAAGGGCCTACTTTGTGGAAGCGGTTAGGAATCCGTAATTGCTCCATAAAAAGCCTCGGCGAACGGCTAGAATGGCTCGCTGACCTGCGTTATGAAATGTTTTTTGAGGCCAAACCGGTCCACTTGCTAGAAAAACAATCCGTGTTGGATCTCCATCAAACACTCTTTTCAATCTTTCTATACCCGCCTACAGATCACCTGGATTACGACCACAAATCTTGTAGTCTAAAGATGCAGATAGAAATCTTGATGAGGGTCCTGGCGGTCAAGGGCGCATGGTTTGACTTCAGCCATATAGACTGCAGAATTCGAGCGGGTCAGATTTTATGGGAATGCCCGCCACATCAAGATGGTGGTTTTGGGGACTTTTCAGGCCCCAATGTCGATCCAGGCCAAGAAAGAAAGTGGCTTTTAATCCAAATGTTGTTGTTGTCAGAATTGATCGCGCGGCTTGACGCAGCGGTGAAGTTCGGAGTCATGTCTCGATCAGAGGCTCTAACCATCACACAGCAAGACATATACCAGTTGAATGACATGAGAACCGACCAGATGGATTGGGGTATTGTCTGTCTTCGTCGAGCTTCTGAGGCTCTAATCTTTAAATATTCGCCCACCCAGGCAAGTGGGCAGCCAGGGCGGGAACAGCAAGCGAACAAATATCTCCAATTCCGGCAAAAGTTCACGCACACGAAACCCAAAGATAAGGTAGAGACTGAGTCAGTTTGGGACTTTACCACCATTCCACGTTCCCCTGGGATACAGCTGGAGGGCCTTTTCGTGTTCGCAAACACTCTGAAGTGGCCTGATTTCCACCGCCTCAAAAGTCAATTGGAGGAGAAACTTAGCGTCGCAAGGTCAGACCCGGCTCTGATGGCTCAAGCATTCTCTACCCCGTTATACGCTGACCAGCTCATGGACGATCCACCAAAAAATAATCCTGCAAACTACGAAAACTCCAAAACTCTTCATATTGTCAAGCTGCAACCACCGCGTCCCGCCTCCGATGAAATAACGCCAAATTTCTTCGGAGGGTGGATATCCCGTAGTTGGATTACCGGTTTTGTACTTCCGGGTGAAGCTGTCAACGACTACTTGATGGCTACTCTTCTCGAAAACGACCCAGGCGCTCTACATACCCTTGGACCGATCTCAAATCTCTACGGAGGCTTTATATACAAGGGAAAAAGTTGGTGGAGCAAAATGTGCGTTGTTTCTCGCGTCCTCAGCTGCCTTGAGGGGGCTGAATTGTGTATGGGATGGGTCTATAGCCCTATCGTGCCTTTAAATGAGAACGCGGAACCGATTTCCGAGCAATGGCTAGAAGTCGATATTAAAGGAGACCCCCAGTACCGAACAGTCCCTCGCATATATCAAACAACACGGGTGCTTTACGAGTCCTCTCCATTGGGAGGCGGGGGGAAACTCACACCCAACGATTTCTCACTCCCTATGGACGACCCTGACGTTGAAAGCCTTAGAAGGACTGAAGTACGCTTCGAGAATATTATCCTATCCTTTCACACTGAGCAGAAGGATCCGAGCACGCATTTCCCACAAAAGGTTTCAGCACGCGCCAGTTTCACAATTACCGATACTCACAAATCCGCTTCCTGCAAAGTTGTCTTCCCTCTCGCTAATAACTGCCACTTCATTTCTTCGTTCACTTGTCTCCCGCCAACCGGGTATGCTGCACACTCCTACAAGCATGGAGGAGCAGGGAGCGGCACCGATACCGATAAGAATAATAACGAAGAGGCCGATGGGAGATCCCGCCAATCCAGATATCACCGCCATTTCTTCCCAAGAATCTTCGACGACACTACCCTCGACGACACCTGCGACGGCAAGCGTTCCTCGTCGGAAATATCTCGCCGCAGAAAACGAAGATCAAGCACCTTCTACCGCCTCCCCGGCCATCCGCTCCACACGTCGTTCTACCCCCACAGCTACATCCCTCTCGAATTATTGCCGAACATCACCTCCTTTCCACCACCCTCTGATGTAGAAGTAATCCCGCCCTCATCTAGAGCACACAATCCAAGCCACCCTCGGTCACTCCGCCCAGACCAGGGGCTTCTTAATCGGCGCCGGCGCAGGAATCATACATACATCATCGACGCACGGGGCAGTCGAGAGAAAGAAGCGTTTGCGAGAGCTTGGTGCATTGCCGTTTGTATTAATGCGGTTGTTGCGCGTGTAGGGCGAACCTGTTTGGCTTGTAGTATTCGCGAGGCTAAAGCTGTCGATGTCGACGTCGTTATTCGTGTTGGGTCATGTGCGAGTGGGATTGATTAGGTAGGGTGCTCACCTCGCCATGCTATTCGATATCCTCATTTCAACCGTTTTATCTATGCGCAGTCATTTATTGCATTTTATGCAGGTATATTAATGTTTGTATCTTAATTTACATCTACTAGTCTAATAGCAAAAGCGACCACTAATGAAGTTTGATATGTAATGCGGATGAATATGAAGAGAGCTCATATCAATTGTTTCGAGTAGTTTAAATTTTGGATCCTGTTCCGGGCCTAAAATAAGGAAATGATAAGTAAGGTATCCACCGATTCCGCTGCATCTCATAGATGGCAGACATGATCAAGATCTACTCCCTCCTTACAAACACGGAACGATGCACCCACTCGAAGAGTAGGAGACAGTAAAATAGAATATAGCCTTACATATGCTCATGGAGAAACCCAATAAGAGTCTTATACCCATTCTCATACTCCTTCTTAACCTCCGGATCGCTCAAATCCGCTCTGGCCGCCATCCACCCATGGATCTGGCTATGATAAGTCTCAAAGTGATGCGCAACTTTCAAACTCTTCTTATACGCCTCGACGACAGCGGCGTCCTCATCCTTCGACGGCAACATGGCCATGGGGATAGTCACCTTCTCTGCATCCTTGGAATCAATCATGGCAGGATGACACTGCACCGCAGCTTTGAACAGTGAGTCGGGACCAGCAAGGAGCGAAGCAATCTTTCCTCCCCAGCAGTATCCGACGACTCCCCAGTTTTTGAACCCGGAGCCACCCGGGCTGAATTTGGCGCCTGCCTCTTGCAGGATGGAAGGGACGCGAGAGAGGGTGGGCGACGGTACGGCCTTGGTTTGGAAGAAGTTCGCGAGGTTTTTGCTATGCTCGTCTGTCTGAGGTGGGTACCAGGCGATATCAGCGGGGGTGCCCTCGAAGAAATCAGGCATGAAGACGCGGTATTTGCGATCCGGGTCGGAGGTGGCGATGATATCTGCTCCTTGGATGGTTTGGGGGAAGAAGCCGAAGATATCTACATGTCTTTTGTCAGATATATTGTTTTCTTTCTTTTCTTTTTGCGGTGTTTCATGTAGCTTACCGTACACGACGAGGATGGCGTCAGTGGCTGACTCTGGGCCAGTGACATCTAGTTATCATTCAATCAGCATCCGATATCGACACAGGGCATAGCTGTGGGTGTGCAAGTGACATACATGTCTTCAAGCCATTGATGGTAGTATAAGATCCCTTGGGCTCGTATCCCGCTCCAACCACTGGAGGGATTCTGTCACAGTGTACATGAGTTAGAGTAAACAACAAACGAGGATTAGAAAGGGGGTCATAAGCGTGGCATACGAGCAGCAAGCCTTGGTAAATTGCGACATGTTTATAGACCTAACCGTACAATTATCGAGACACTCGACACGAAAAAGGATGTTGTTGTTTGTTGATGTTGTTGATTTTGGCTGTGAGGAGGGGCTCAAGCGTGCAGGCCGAAGTGTGGAGAAGAACCCGGCACGTTATTTCGTCATCAGTTTCCAATCGTTTCGGCATTCCGAGCTTCTCGCCGAGGTTTCTGTCAGTCAACCAACAACTACATTTCTATGGTCTACGTGAATCTCGTTAGATGATGATGATGCATTTAGCTTTCTTTGGCTGCATAGGTTCCTCTTTATTCTAGTATTTGAAGGAAGTATGACGCTCTTACGCACCACACAGATGCAGACATAAAAACAGATGAGTGAGGTGGAACGTATTTAAAGCAGAAAGAGGCCCGATGAAAATGAGGAAATAATAGACCGGAAAATAAGTATGAGGAGATAATTCCATGTAAAAGGCCACCAGGTTTATAAATTGTATCCTCGTAGACTAGAAAAGGTGTCCCAATTTGTACGGTTTCAGGGGCCAATAGTAGTCGGATGAGAGAAGGGAATAAGGTAAAGAACGGCCTTTATCCATTCGAGCAGGTTTTCTCCGTAGAGTATGAATGGGCTTGGTGGCCTGGGTGCAATGTATGACGTTGTTTGGTCATGTATGGTGGGTTGAGCGGAGGTCGAACTACCCGAGGAAAACAGGAAGAAGTGACGAGTAAACGGATGGAGATAATTCGGGCCAAAACCTCAGTGTCGAAAATGGCGAAAAAGAATGCAATAAGAGCAGGACTCAGCAGTGGATGGATAAAGGTAAGGGTATTGTAAAACGGCAGGGCATTCCTCGCCGTCGAATGCCCCTGCACAAGGAAATGTGGTAAGCCGTTGTCTGTAGATAATATAGTCATTGTGCCCTGTACTGGGCCGCAGGAGAGTGGATTTTGGAGAAATAATGAGGGCGACAATATGACGAAGAATTGCAGCGCCGACATAAAAATAAAAACAAAAAGCACAAAAAGAGCGCTTCGAAGATAACACTCAATATCAAGATGGGGGAGAATATGTGCAGAAAATTGATCCGGAAGCCTAAAAGAAAGGTATTTTCGCCGAAGAGAGATAGTAGGAAAAGGTGTCGATTTTATTTGCAGTTGCGCCGCCGATAAATATTGTTCCACGCCGAGTTAGGAGAAGAGCCGAAATCCAAGCAAGTATTTCCTTTTGCGTAAAAGAAAAGAGAAGTTGAAAAGAAAGGTCTACGGGGTTTGATTTTAAGCGCCTCCGGGGTATCAAAAGTTGTGTAATAGGTGGCACAAGAGAGCTAGATAGAGCCTGGCCTGGCGGAAAGTGAAGAGAAGCCTAGTCTTTTTGAGAGATGGTTGCGTTTTCTCATTACTTGGTTATTCAATAACCACTTGTGTTGTTGTTATCAACCCTGTCTGTGTAAAGCGCCGGCGTCAAACGATCCTTGGTTATGGCCTTCCATAATCTGTGTCTCATCTGGTGGCATTCCCGAGTACTGGAGTGCATCATGCTGGTACCACCCAGGAATTGCTAAGGAGCCCGGGGCCGTTCCAACAATGATTTGACCTGAGTGGAGGACCTCGGGAGTCGCTCCAGGAAGGCTATTCCATGTTTGGTATGCCATGACAGGGGCTTGAGTGACAAATGAAGCGCCTAAACCCGCAGGCTGCGGTTCAGGAGCGAGATGGTTAAGTGCGGTGTAAGCTGTGCCCGGGCTGGTCATTTGACTCCGTAATCCAGCTGCGCCTATCGGGGAAGGTGATTGTAACGGTCCGACGTATTGCGATGGAGCTGCTCCGCTGGGGTCTGATACACTCATTGGCCCAGACACTTGGATTCCCCAAGCCACCGCTTCTTGGGGGGCGTTAAAAACTTGTCCTGCTGAGATATTCGAGGGAACCAGGGAGGTAGGATTCTGTGAAATGACGATGGGGGATGTCGAGGAAAGAGAAACGGCCAGTGGTGCTTCTTGCTGAATTATTCCATCTGTGCCGGCGTTCAATGGTGTTCCTGAGGTAATTCCCGTCCCATGTTGACCAAAGAAGTTTGAATCCCAAGATATGGGTTGGTTGAGCGGAGGGGCCGTGCCGACATGAGATACTGGTAACGAATCTATAGATTGAAGGGTTTAGTTGGAACGATTTCTCTACACCAAGCCAAAAGATTCAGCGGCACGAACCTGAGGGGAGACCTGCCATGGGTGTCTCCGCGAAGCGGCCAGTCAAAGAGGTGCTATCCTGACCTGCATTTATCGGCATTCCAGGAAACTGAATGAAGGAGTCCCCTTGTTCAGTTAGTTGGGTGCCACCTAAGATAGGGGGCGTTGTCGCCGAAGCCACTTCCGCCCCCGCGGTATCTATCTTTGTACCTGTCCGACCCCTCTTGTCCACAGCCGGTTGCTGATCGACGGGGTAAAAATGACATTCCTTCTTCAGCCGGATACAGTTCTCACATCTCCCCTGGGCATCATTGGCGGCAAGGAGGCATCGGATTTTTCTCCTCCTACAGTGGACTGCGTATGCGATAAGTAAGCGATGGCGTCATTGCGATGCGCGTGTGTCTTTTCCATCATGGAACCCACGACGAGAGAGTAGGAGAAGGAAGAATTGTGGTGGGCACCGAACTGCATGCCTCTTCTTGGGGAAATAGAACGAGGGATGTGATTGCTTACCGCATGCGACGGAAGTCCTATGATAGCCCAGCTTATTTCGCTTTTTGTCCGCGGCCGACCCCGTCGAGCTGTCCATAGCCAAGCTCTGTCAATCTTTCTAGTTCGATAGATCGATGGCTTCCTTCATGCATAGCTTCCCCAGGTCATCCGTAGGCTGGAACCGAGGCGCTCAAGAGTAGCAACGGTATACGGGGGAACTTTGGCTGCGCTGGCTGTAAAGATGCAAGCAGAGGAAATGCGATAGGAATACCCAAAAGCTCCTGCCTCCATGTGACACACACAGAGTGGAATCGGGAACTGGAGTTTTTCTTTTTGACTCTTTGGACTTCAAGCCATCCTCCAAAGTTCGACTAAGATCTGGGGGATGCTCCACGCCGGGCAAAGTAACACTTTATTCTGAGAAGGTGACCATGAAGAGAAGCTTCTTTGCGAGTAGTTGTTACGGTCCTGGTGTCATTTCCCCCCACGAACGGTGTTAGGAGAGGGGATTTGATGATTTAGAGGGGGTCAAATAATATAAGTACACCGGAGGTACAACACAGGTATGTGTATCCGCCACTGTGGATGGAGCAACTAGAATATAGCTGATGACCAGGGAACCTCAACAAAAACTCTGCTGATACGAAGTCAATTGAATCCAAACAAGATAAAAAGGAAATGTCAAGAATGAGGGGATGCAAGCATCAAGATGGAACCGAACCAAAGAAGAGATACATAAATAACTCCCGGCCCGCAATTATAGGAGTTGAAGCAAACCAAACTAATCGTGGGGTGAAACGTTCCAAGACTTTTCCCAAGGGCCCTCTTTTTTCGTTGCGGCTAAAGTATAAACTGAGGGTAAAAAGCAAATTATTCTGGTCAAAGGGGAGCAGGAGAGCCTTGTAGGAGTCGTCAGACTTGCTCAGGGTGCCGACAGGTTTAGGCTAAATCTGCCTTTGGATGATGTTTAACGCTAGCAGCAAGGCAAAGAGTTTTGAAAAAAAAGAAAGAAAATTAAAGGGAAGATAAAACGAAGGCAAGCAGCAGCAGCCCTCGGAGGTCCCAGAGTCAAAACTGCCATTGGTGTAAGTATGATATGGAGCAGCCGATCAAACATATAACAAGCAATCCTAGGCTGCCTCAAGGGATTCTAGCCATTCTCGGATGAGCCTCTTGAGCTGATCTGCGAAAGGGAGCCCCCAGTCGAATGTCAAGATACCTTATAAGCGAATTTTATTAAATCATTATTGATCTCTCGGAATTGTCTTTGCTTTTTCCTTTTGACCTATTTTCGACAACGTCCGAAGGCATCGGTACCTCCTAGCCTCTTTTATCCACATGGAAGAGAAAGCCATGTTCGGAAGGACGCCCGTTTGTGGCGTAGAACAAAAGGAGCTCCCAGTTTTATTAAGGGCATGCTGGCGGACGTCAGCAACGCTGTCCGCCACCGCTCGAAATCAAGCGCCACGAAAGCCTTACAGCCATCAGAAGTTGCAAAATTCTCTGGTTGCAATCCCATTAGATTAATTTTACTTGTTGTATATGAGTTTTTCCCTGTACCATGGTTTCGTTAAAGGGCCGGAACGGAAGTGGCCCAACGCCATTATTGCATCGGAAGTAAATATATATGCATGAAACGAAATTTGGGTGCTGTGGATGGTGTGGACACCCCAAATCTCGAACGTGCTCTTTATGTATGGAGTTAGCCTGATGATATTCGATAAAATGATATGTATATTGTTGGGTAGAAGTCCACCAGGAATAATGGAAACGAGCATGGGCGGGGAACTGTAGTCGTCACAATGGCGATATGAGCTAGACAAATCCAGGGCCTGCGCGCTAAGATGATTTCGAGGGGAAACCCCTATCCCCGGCGCAAATTTGCAAGTTGATAAAAACCCCTTTGGGAACATGAAACATCAAAGAGCGTTGTGTCTGACGCCAAGCATTTTCGGGTAAACATCCCCTTGGTACGGCGTGATATAGTGCCAACTTTATTTGGCCCTTTTTCATGGAAGTCAGGTTGATAAGAGACGTTGTGCTGGAGTTTTTTGGGCTGTGGAGGTGGAGGTGGAATTTGGACTCCGCGGCGAACAAGCGAATGCGCCCCAGGATACTCCGTCCAGGTAGGATGCATAAAAACCAGGCCTCTCTGAGCGCGATAAAAGTTGACTCGCCACCAGAAGCACAGGCTGGAAGCTGTCCCAGATGTATACAAAACTGTGGATGCCGCAACCATGCGTCGTTGATCCCCCAAGAAGAGTGTAACAGCCAGGAAAAACACTATTGCTCCGAGATTAGTTAATGTCCATTGTTGAGTATCTATGCCATGGTAGTATTTAGAAATAGAGGCCTCGAGGGTGCTGCTGGTGCTAAGATCCCATTTTGTTTTGTCGTTAATTATCATCAACGTCGTTGTTGTTGTTGTTGTGGATGTTTGGAGAAGGTCCAAAAGTCACTTGTCTTTGTTTGGGACGAAACTGATTATTTGCCTTATTGGGTTAGCGCGTTTGAGATTTTTAGCGAGGAACCAATGAAGTGGCAAAAAGAGCATGGTTAGTCAGCCCCGCTCGCCGAAGCTAAAAAGCTGGGGGCCTTAGTCATCATGCACATGTATCAAAGGTCCGTGCAGCGGACATCGAGATGGATGTTTTTTTTTTGTAGGGATGTACGATATCTGTCTGGACGTGCATGCTATCCCTACTCTCTCATATAATAATAGTATGTACAGGTATATGCAGAGAGGTTTACATACACCTTGCGTATTCACATGCACGGAGAGACGGGGCCTACGTATGCAGAAGAGGAGGACCAGCTGTGGTCTATCAATATATCAACCGGGCGATATCGTCTACATTATCACAGCCAATACATAGTTACACGAGGAAGGAGGATTTTAACAAACAACCCAGATCAATACTTCAGCAAGACGGATCGTCACCTCCAAGAGTATATTATCGGCATGCTTCGCTTCCGGCTTCTCTCCAAAGCTCAGGGAATTGGAAGTGACTTGCTTCATACTGGCTTGTTGTCAATACTCGGAATCTAGGGTCAATCGCCCTATCCTTGCTAGCCGATGTGATAGGGCTGGCTGTTCAAATCATAATGGCTCAATCTCGTGGCCCTTGACATGTACTCTGGCTAATCTCACAACCCCCAGCCACCATCACCGCCAACCCGGGAATGACAATTGCTCAGCTCTTTCACTCCGAAATGCATATGGAGTGCCTGGTAATTTCCAGCCGATCTCTTTTCCAAACCATGCTGACGCCTCGGTTGCCACGCAAAATGCCTCACATTCCCATTAGATTCTTGACCTCGATGTGTGCAAGTCAGTTCCATTCAAGCTCAAATACCAAGAGATCTTTAAATGCCATAAGAAGGCCTGGATTCCCAAACAGAGTTCATCGTGCCCACTAGCAGGTGGATGGACAGCTGCTTTCTTTTCGAGACACTAATCACACAATAGACTCTTCCAGCACCACCATTATGGCTTTTGAATGGAAAAAAGAAAAAGAATACGTAACTGGAGTTGTGGTGAGCACGGACGAATCTACTCTTGCAAAAATTCTTCGCCACAAAACTCACATCAATACATATGTAGAGAGCTCTCAGATGCGCCTTTTGAAATGAGCTTCTCCAGACGCTCGCGATTATTTATCACATGTTTTGCACCATGAGCGGGGAATTTAATCATATACGAGTCCACAATGCTTGATGAGAATGTTGGCGGTCGAACCTTGGAGGCGTATCGCGCTTCGACCACCCCTTTTCGAGAAAGCGCGTGCCCAAGGCCTCTTGCAGGTGGGTCGACCATACGAAACACCGATTCTAGGTGTATGAAAGGGTGTTACATCCAACAAATAAATATATTATTTTGTGAGAATCTCCAGAATGTACCTTTTACTTGCTCACGAAGAGCTGACGAATACGCAATTTCCTGTGCAGGAGCGCAAGATGGGTCCCCCCTTTGGTTTTCGCTAAGGGACCCTACCATTGGAAGCCCATCAAGCCAAATAACGTTAAATTAAGGATTATTAATAAGACCATGCTTATCGCAGGATAAACAAGGTACCCGCATCCTGGTCTGACATCAAACATCCCTCAAGGCTCTGCAGACAGGCAGACCGTTGGGCAATCCATGTCTTTGTTTTCCAACTGGTCGACTCATCATAACAGGAGTGATCGTTAGGTTTTCGTAATGCCTTCATACCTCCTCTCCTACATACTATCAACTGGCCCATGGACCCGACAGCACTTCTCTAGTTCATTTCCCAACGCCCAATTTATTCTCATCGGCGCTCCCGAGCAGGTCGCTGCAGAAACGGGCGTAGCCGATGAAGCAGGAGAAAGAATGGTAATAAATGTCCACTCTCACGCCACGTTCTGATATTTTGCAAGCTCGACTTGAGGAATGGGCAGTTTGATAAACTCTCTTCCGCATGCTTGCTCCCCGCTTCAACGCCAGGATGCGTGACTGATTATTGGGGGTATGTATGTATGCTGGTATTGATGGCGTGATGCTTTTTCCCATCCATGGCAGCCCGCATGGCCGTTCACACCCCATCGCAAGCAAAACGCTCTTTTGTTAATGCGAGTAGCATTGGGATTTTTTTCTTTAAAAAAAAAAAACCCCCCTCCTACTATTGGGAGGGAGGAGCCGGCCACGAGTTCAATCCAATTGTGCCTGTCCTGTCGTAAAAAAGAATATGTCGTTCTCGAACTTAAGATCAGCATTTTTCGAGGACAGTCCAGCAAAGAGGAGAGGATATTCTGATCCACCCTTTTTTTTGCAATCCATCACTGTACTTTCCTTGCTTTTTCGTCTGCTTTGCCAAATTATCGGGCTTGATTGGTACAGTCCCTCTGTATCAAATTGCCCAAGATGGCTGCTTACTTTGGTTCTTTTCTTTTTATCTTCCGATACCTTAAAAACCAACGGATGCTTGAGTCCAATGCCGAAGGTGTCTTGGCCATTTGCACGGCGGAGCTAATGCGGCCAGGAGTATACTTGCGCTAAAGCCGTACGTACAGTGGAAGAATCTGCGGCCTGGAACACAACATACGTAGTCCTTTCAATGAATGAACATCCCGAGTCCTCTGTACTCAAAATCGATTCTATGTGCCACAAGCTCACGTTACACAAGGCACCTCTTCCGAGGCTACGGCATTTGGCCGAATCGTGTTGTCTCAAGGATCTGGTGTCCTTCATACCATGAAACAAACAGGGTGGAAAGTGTCACAATGCAGTCGGAATGCAATTTTGAGAGATTTCGGCCTCGGAGACGAAGACTCCACGGCTAAAAAGGCCTTTTGATTAATTAGGGCAATGGTAGCTGCATGCAGGCCTACCGATGGAATCGAATGATCTATATTAACCGGCTCCAACTTATCCTTGCATTCCAACGTTTTTCTTGTTGTTAGTTTTTTCAGATGCCGAGTGCATGGTTATCTCTCAGGCAAAGACGCCCAAAGGCCAAATCGGGGCGGTTACCCTCGGTTCTCCCCTAAACACAGATTAGGCGATTTCGAATATATTCTTGCGACTACGAGGCTTCACCCAAATTATACGGCCAGCCTATCATTCATACATGGTAAGAATGTTCGTATTGGTGCTGATTCTCCATTTTCATCGAATTGGGAGAACACAACTGATACCCAGGCTCTGAGATGATGGGATTTCGGCCACTTTTGTCTTGGTCTTGATTCCCAAGTGCTGTTCCCTGCCTGCCTTGGACGCTTTCAGATTCAGCATGCTCCTGACTTCTTATCCCCTACGACTCAGTATACACGGACCCCCCCAACTAGGTGCCCGACGAAAAAATTGGGCGCTGATTCAAGTCGGACACTTCATAGGTCCGGAGTCTCCGAGGTTCTCAAACCAGCTTGAGGCGAGAGTCGTGCTGGGTCAGCTGAAAGGCTGATAAAGTACGAGTTTCACAAAATACGATACCCGAGCCGTGGTAAAGGTCCTTTACATGCAGCACATGCAGTGTCTCTTTGGCCCAAGGGAGAGCGATCTCAAAGATATCATTGTATGGCTGCAAAACGGAACAGGGTTTAAAACATCCGTGCTGCGTCTGATTCGCACTGTTGACTCTCGGTTAATACGCACTTGGCATTCCATCACCGGATACGGTATCTAACATATACGCTTGCCCCTTCACTCCATGCTAGCAGATATCACCATTGGAATTAATATCATCATTAGAATTATACCTGGTGTCCCGCTTTAATACTGCGCGCTATTAGGGCTACCCACAGCAATCCCTTTGGGTGGAGCTAAAGAAATCTTCAGAGCTGCTTGTTCACGGTTGGGCAGACTCCGTCGGTAGGGCATGCTGCCTTGTTTACCAAGCTGCAAACTTTCTCCTCTAAGCCAACGGTGTTGACTGTATGAAAACGAGGCATCCATGGAGGGGGGCAGTATCGAGATGGATTCAGTTTTTGGCCCCCCGCCCGTATTCTTAGCTAGAGACGTCCATGTCAAACAGGTAATGGCCCGTTTTTAGTGTCTGAATCCTCCATGTCCTACGCCACAAGGAGCTAGACGTAAGTAGTCCTTACTGCTAGATTGGTGCTTGCTAGCAAATTATCCGAGAAGATACCGAAATTCTATGACGTAATTGGAGTTGAGCCTCTTTAGCTTTTAATCTCACCATTCGGCAATTTGATGAGTTAAAAGAGTTCACCGGGAGCCGAGAGCAGAAATTCACCGCTGTATATGCCCTACCTGAGCAACGTGGAAGAGCACACCGTTCTCTGCTGGTATGTAGCATTGATCGAGCATATGGACGGTCCCCAGATGTCCCGACAAGATGGACCCGGACGACATCAGGAGCGGGACTGCTCAAAGAGCCGATGATGGAGAGGCAAAAGTGCCTCCGTCACTGATAGACCTACCAAGCGATCTACATATCCAGCTAATATCGTTTCTTGAATACCCTGATCTTCAAATGTTACGAGCAACAAATACTTATTTCCGCCAGCTCCCTTCTGACCTAGACATCTCCCGCAGCCGATCGGCGTACGTCAAAACCCTCGTCGAACAAGAGCGGAAAGAGGTTTCCTACGCTCAATCTCTCTCCATGTCCCCTGACCCCAACGATTACCAGCAGTCGGATGAGAAAAACTTTTTTCTCAGATGCTATTCCTGTTTTCGACGAAAACATATAACCCACTTCACCGGCACACAGTTCACGCAGCGCAGAACAAAGGGACATGCTGACGCAAGTAAGCGATTCTGCGCATCGTGTGGCGTCAGAGACAAGAGGTGGGAGCCGGGAACTATTCTCTCCACACCGAAGGAACAGATGGTTTATTGTCGGCGGTGTCGAGAACTCAAGCCGCTCTCCTCGGCGAGTGGGTGGAGGTCATTTGGGTTTTGTGAGGATTGTGCGTTGTATCTTAGATTGCCGCGCTGTGGGCATGCTACGTACCAGACGCAGGCGGAGATGGAGGAGAATGACGGCTGGGCGGACGCGAAAACAGTATTTGATTATATATACCAATTCCAGCGTGGAAGGGGTTCTCGGGAGTTTGTGCCGGAGGAGGCCTGGGCTACGCTGCGAAAGAGAATCTCAGAGCTACGGCGCGGACATGAGTCTCAGGATTGAATATAGGAAGATTAGGCATAGGTAGATATACCCGTGGTTCATACTGTATGTAAAGGCAATCACCCTCATTATTAGTATGTTGTACCTAACCCATATGATGTTTCCGCAGAGCAATATGCTATTAGAAGCGTATGAGCAAACCTTTCATGTTCACCCTGTCAAGAGTTGGGTGAGCATCATTCCTGGTGTTACAGCTAATCACCGGCCATACGTCGTAGTCTCGACGACATTTCCAGCTCCAATCTCTCCTGGCCGTAGGGTTCGTCGCGAAATGTCGCTATCCTGTCTGATCCAGGCGGGAAGTCAGACTCAAAAATAGGTTCTCCTGCACCTCGCATATTAGCGAGGACAGACTGTCGGAAATGCCACTGAAGCAGCCCGTCGGAGACACGGCTGTCATTGTTCGGATCACGACAAACGGGATCCAGTATCCTCCCATCAACTCCCAAGGGTCCAGCTCCGAATTCAATGATCTTATAGCCATCCTATGCATGATTCAGCATGGGAGGAAACTAGACTGTGGCAGTGGGCACTTACATCTGGGTTTATAGAGAACAGATATTGGACAAAGCGAATGTGCATAGTGCTCGACATCAGTAATCCGTTCTGAACAGAATTGATTCTTGACACTCCCACGGCATCATCCATGCTGAGCTGGGTCCAGAGACTCTCTCTTTCGAGTGGGAAAATATGTGCAGCGTGCAACCCAACCCAGTCATTCCACTGGGCTCCGGGGTTCCCCTGTCCAGTTATTACACACCCTCCATCTCTGGCGCGGACCCTGTCTCGAAATCGACCTTCTCGACCGCCTGAGGCAGAGTGGGTTATGAGCCGGGGAACCCAGGGTTCATCGATTACTTGCATGGATCCTCGAGGGGTTAGTTAGCTTGGGCTTCGAATGCGGTGGTCGCCAGAATTTGGATGCCGCACCTGTGGGGTAGATATCATAGTCTCCAGCTTCAACAAGCTGGGCCGAGGGTGTAATATTTCGACCTGATGTCCTGTGCTGGATAGTCCAACTGCCTCCGCTCTCCATGATGAGAAGCACATTGTTCAAGATGGAAATGAGGTTTGCTTCTGTGATGGAGCCATTCTGGCGAAACCCCCCAATAGCATTACCTGTGGAGGCGTCGTAAAGGCGCACATTCCGATATCCAGCTCGGTCTCTCGACATGTTCTCTGTTGCTTGAATAGAAAGCAAGAGATGAGAAAGTAAGCTTCGCCATAGGTATGTATTTGGAGTGAATAAGCTTCTTAGCACCGCATAGTAAAACTGGATTCCATAAGGAGTTGATTTAGCAGGCTATTTCAAGGCAACAAGCAGGTTATCTGATATCCTTAGCCAGGTATAAAAGAGGTAGAATGTGAGCAGTTCTGTAGTCTATCCTTGTAGGATTCACTGGTGGATGTATGTTAAGGAGGGTTAAGGCCAGTGTGGCTACAAATATCGCTGTTGATGATCCCAGAATCACAGTTACTACGAAGAAAACAATGATCACCGTTCCTACTATGGCTACTCCTACTCCTAACATCACGACCACTACCACTAAGATTACAACCTCAACTTACCGACGCGATCAAGGGATAGTGGGAGGAGAGCCTCCTTCAACCGGTTCTATTTCAACCTCTCGTCCAACCTCTCGTACATCCTCTCCTCATCCTCTCCTTTAATTACTCCTTCAACCTCCCGTGCGATCTCGCCTCCATCTTCTCGTTCTTCTTCTCCTTCGGTCTCATCTACTCCTTTACCTCCTTTATCATCTCTTCTTGCTCTTTTACCTCCTATCCCTCCTTTACTTCCTCTCCCTTCTCCATCGGACTCACCTTCTTCCGTCGGTGATATTATCATGTTATCACTGTTGGGGCTATTACTACTATTCGTCGTGACGCTCCCTTTCTTGGTGATACTTTGGCTATGACGGCGCCAAGCAGACGGACTGGGCGGGTCAGAGAAGCCGGTAGAACGCCAAGGGAGAGAGGCACATGTGGTGGTGGCGCGGAAGGCGATCAACGTAGAGTTTGTGGATTGCAGCACCCCACGACTCGCTTAGGGGGAGGGAGGGAGAAGAGTAGAAGTGGTGGTGGTGGTGGTGGTGGTGGTGGTGGTGGTTGAGATGGAGAATGTTAGTGGTGGTTACCCCGGGTTATGTGTAGGGATGCCTGTCAGTACTTACTTAGAGAACCTCTAACAAAGAAGACAAAGACTTTATACTTCCTTTCTTTATTCTTCATACTCTTCATACCTCATACATATTCATCTCTCGTATTGACATGCGCGATTTGTAGACGGGGAATTCCGGTGGGCCGTTATTACCAAGGGGTTACCCTACTTTACCCGGACACACGGCGGTTTGGGGGTATATTACGCCACCTTACAGCCAAAAAACACAACTCCGTAATATATCCATAAGCTCCATAGTTGCAGCCATCAGAGAGCGAGTTATGATGATGGCGTGCAGATGAACTGAGAAGAATGACGATATACTTGACTATGAAGAAGAGCTTAGGTCGGTCTCTCTAACTTGGATAGGTTTACTGTGCTTTCTGCCATCGTATAATATGTAGATATGTGGGCAGGCATGTATATGCAAAGGTGTCCACCCGGTTCCACACAGCGGTTGAAGTTGAGTCTCTCTGCTTCATACCACTTCTTCATCTCTTTCTCTTCATCTCTTCATTCTTCTTCTCTCTTCATACCATCTCATCTGTCTGTCTGTCTCTCTCATCTGTACATCTGCTACCTGCTATACATGCAGACGCCAAGTGGCCATACGAAGGCGACTCGCTCCTTTTCATTACCCACAAACCCACCCAAAAAAGCTGCTGATCTGCCGGCTGCTGGTGGTTGTCATCTTTTTGCCTTGTAGCGTGTAAGTGACAGAAAACTTCACTTCATCTCATCAGCATCATCATCAACTATCTCATCATCAACTATCTCCATCATCTATTATCATCTTATGCCATCATCTTGTTCACTATCACTGTCGTCTCTTCTTCCCTCCCCTGCCTCGCCTCTCTCCACCAGGATCTTCATTTGTCACCACCCTACCTTAACCCCTCCCCAAATCTCTTCATATCTTCCATCCTAATCGCCACAGCTTCTTCCAACCAATAGTACACCCCTTCCATTCCTTTCTCACCACAAGCGAAAAAAAATAATCCGCCGAAACCTATATTTAAATATATATAAAAAAAGGGCCATTCTTGGACAAAACAACCAACTATACATCCCTTCCTTCACGCTTCGTTCTTCGACAGGACGGCAAGCTGGAGCCGGCACGAGAGGAAGGTATCGCTCGCCGGGAGTTGTTGCGCGAGGCCGTCTTCGCCGATTGGAAAGATGGCGCTCCAAGGGACGGCGAAAATCCAGACGAGCTGCAGAAGCAAGACCCTCTAGCGACTCAGATATGGAAGCTATACAGTCGCACAAAGTCCAGGCTCCCCAACCAGGAGCGGATGGAGAATTTGACCTGGCGCATGATGGCCATGAGTTTACGCAAGGAACGGGAACAAAAGGAGTATGTCCATGTCCTCTGTCTTCTCATTCCAGCTTCATACAATCGCTGACAGCTTTTCTGTCTGCAGGCAAGAATCGCGAGAGGAACGTGGAATCACACACCACCGGTCATCTTCGGAATTGGATGACTCCAACCACACCTCTGATCCAATGAACCTGGATGATTTTATTGTTCCCTCCTCTGTTGGCTCTCCTTCCAGTCTATCTCCCTCTGGACGCCCCTCCACCGATGATGTCTCCGATCATGCTGTCGCTTCCGCCATTCCCATCAAAAATATCAAGGAGCAGGATCAAACCCCAGCCGGCATAGTAATGCCAGCTTCCTTTCCTTATCCCTCCCAAGAGCAGCGCCGCAATAATGAGTTTGGCTATGTGCAGCGACGGGTGCGAAAAACAAGTGTGGATGAGCGGATCGTGAGTCTTTTTTTTTTTCAACCTACCAGTCCTTATCTATATGCATATCGACAGGACTTATATCAATTCTTATTAGGCTCGAAAACGTCCCGCTGATTCATCTCCACAGGTTAACGGCCTGATTATCTCGCATGACCCAGACCCGGATGTTGGCATGGCCCATTTCACCCTCGACCAATCGCACCCTTCCTCTTTTACTTTCGATAATAATATCGCTGGTTCTTCTATGAACGTCGGCAATTTTCATATGGGCGACACCCAAGCTATGAACACCAGCGCTTCGTTTGCTCAGAATTTCGCGTTCTCCCCCACACAGTCGCCGCACATCGCTGCTGGTAATTTCCAAAACATATACAGCCACACTCCCATGGGTTCATCGCTCAATTCTACAGACCTCTACTCTCCAACAGCCTCCGGTTATCAATCCGCTGTCTCCACCCCACACCCTGGGCTCGATAAAGATCATTCCATGTACTTTGACCAATCGTCCGTTGACACTCAAACCCAACGCTCCATGGGGAATTTCAACCCGACCCCGACCCAGTTCTTATATCACGGAAATGATCAATCTTATGCGACTGGGAACTCCCATCCTCTACCGTCCGGGTTTCCCATGCAGCAGCAATATAGTGCTCAAGGTCACACTCAGCTCAACCCACCTTCTGCGCGAAGACCGGTGACCAGGGGGAACGTATTCAATTTTGGAGGAGATTCTGATAACGATGATGACGGTTCTAATGCTATGCAAGAACAGAACATGGACTTGCCTGCAAGTGACTATGGTGTTCCTATCGACGACTCGGCGCTGGATTTTGGCTCCAATTTCCAATGGGACGCACAGTACGCCAACCATTTCAACTCGATGCCGGACTATAACAACAATAGCAGCCACCATCGTAAACATGTTACAATCGGAGGTCCTGAATTCAACACTTCGAGTAATGGGGATTGGAGCCAAGGCGGAAGTCTCGGCCGTGGGCATGGCTCTGCGGCATCAGTCAGTGATATACGGCAGCACGATCAAGATCGAAGGCAACAAAAGATTCCTCGGACGATCTCAACCCCTAATGCCGCTCAGCTAATCCACCAAGGGAGTGAAAATAGGCCCAACACCACACCCAATTCACCTCAGGAATCCAACCTGAGCAGCAACGCTCCTTCACGGCCAGCGAGCCCCGGAAATTCGAAAGGGGGAGACCAGTCCGGCAATGCAAATCAGACATGCACGAATTGCTTCACTCGCACCACTCCATTGTGGCGGCGTAATCCCGATGGCCAACCGCTCTGCAATGCCTGTGGACTTTTCCTCAAACTACACGGTGTGGTCCGGCCGTTGTCTTTGAAGACCGATGTGATCAAGAAGCGCAATAGAGGAGGGAGCAACAATGTGGCCGTCAGTGCAGTTAGAGCGGGCAAGAAGATCTCACGGAAAAATTCAACCCAGCAGCCTCCTGTGGCTACAACTTCTGCCCCAAGCAATAACAATACCAGCAACAAGGTCCCGTCAACAGCGCCCTCCCAACCTTCCATTTCAACCACTAATATCACCACCACCAGTGCGAGTAACAACGCCATCCCAATCACTGGCCCGTCAAGAAGCAGTGTCGTACCTATTGCCGCTGCCCCACCAAAGCCCGTTTCTACCGCAGCACCAGTGGCCCCGGTAAACCCCCCACCCACTACCCTACCAGCAACCCGTGCACCGCCGCCTCAACTTCTTTCCAAACGCCCGCGGCGGGTTGATAAGGGTCCGATGTCCGAAATGCTTTCAGGTTCCGGTTCCAGTTCTGGCACCAGACCATTCCCGGAGGTAGATATGACCGCGGCGCAAAATAGACCTAAAGTCGGCCCTGTCCCCCCATCGCGCCGGCAACCTCCTGCGGCTGTCAACCCTGCCCACCACAGCCTTGCTGCTGGATCAACAACTGGCAACAGCCAAGAGTGGGAATGGTTGACCATGAGCTTATAATCCACATCTTCGGAAACGCCTTTCTATTCCATGCAAATGGATGAACAGCCTCCTCATTTAACGGCCGAGCTCTATTTCTTGTTCTTTTCTCCCTTTTCACTCTTCTTTTCTTTCTTCTTTTTTTACATCCATCTATTCGTCAACATGCGGGAATATCATCTCGGCGGACTGGATATTACGACTTCGTCCCAGTCCCTTAAAAAAATTTAATTGGGGCGAGACAATTTTGATGTGGATCAACATATAGACTATCTCAGCATATAACAGATTATGTGCTTGTTTGCGTTCCTCCCATACCGTGTGGGACAGACATACGCTTAATCTTTTGGGAGGATCTGACGCTTTCGTCTGGGAAAAAAAAAGGGTATTTTTTGCCCCGGCTTTTTGTTTTTTTCCCCTAGCACGGCAAACAAACCCCCCGGTTGGTATGCGAGTGCGCATGGGCTTTCATAACTTGTTTTCTTTTCATCGGGTGGTATTATTCTGCATTTTGTATTTCCCTGTTGATCAGGGAGTACAATAATTACCTCCTCTATATGGGAAGACGGAGAACATATATCACTTCTCCCCCAATTTCGTCTCTCAAGACTGGTATAGCGTTATGCTTGTTTCCTTGATGCCTCTTTTCTTTCCCTGCAAATGGGTAACGGCCATGCTTTTCTCGTTAGGTTTTTTTTCTTCTCCCTTTTCCCCCTCTGCTCGCTCTGGTGTTGGTTAACTTGTATGATCCTCCCCTATAGATCCCCTTTCTGTTTTCGTTTTTGCTATTGTTATTGCTGTTACTGTTACTGATTATGATATGCTCAGACGCCTCCTGCTTTTTTGCTTTTTTGATCGATTGATACAATCGCGTCTGTTCGACTGCCCGAACCAAACCATCTTCATATATATTATTATTACACCTTTTTCACATTTTATTTGACTCGGTCGGGCAGTCGTTCAGAAGTGCGCAGTTTGTTTTTGCTTTTTCGCCTGTTTTGTTCGGCTACTTTGATTTTTTCGCTTTTCGTCGTCTTCCACCCCATCCCCTGTCCCTGTTCCCGTTTCCCTCTCCTCCTCTTCCCCCCTTCCCTGGCTGACGTTGGTTCGACGTAGTAAATCATGAATTACATATATTTGATGACCGAAAGTACTTTTGTTATCTGCTTCTCCTCTTCCTTCGTCTATCCTAGCATACATTGCTGCCATATGAATGAAAACGAGCCCGTATGTGTCTTCGTGTCATGTGTGCGCTACTCCATTCGACATCCTCCTGCCTTTGTCTTGCGATTCTTTCTTGGGATTTTATCCGATTAGGTATCAACCTTGGTTTCATTCCCTTTTTTTTCTCTTTGAACCATCCCATCTTCATTGTCTGCAACTTGTTCATTCTCGCATTTACTTATTTAGCTTTATCCCCATCCATCCATCATCCCCTTTTTAGCTTAACGCCTCGAATAAACAAATAATAGAAAGCCAACCAACCCCCGTTCCAAAACTCTCCGTTGCATTCATCCATTGTTATTTGTTTCTTACACATTGATCTACAGTACATCGACCCAATGATCGATGGAATCGAACCGGTAAATGGGAGGGGGGACGGGGGGGACGGGAGAAGTTTAATCATAGTTTTTTTTTCTCATTCCGTATTCCCTCGTTCCCCTCGGAAGACGTCCCGATACGCTTTTTGCATCGGGTATGGAGTAGCTGGTTTATTGGCTCCGGTTGGGTTGGTGGGAATCGGAATGGCGGTTTGGAATCGGGCCTGATCTCGCAGGAGAAAGGAAAAAGCATTGCATTCTATGTAGTGTAGTATGGATGGTTCGGTCATGCTGTATGATGGTTATTGGTTCCGAGCTATTCCTGTCCATACTACGCTCTCCCTCTCGCCAAAGCAGGATTTGATAGAAAATCATCCCTTTAAAGAATCAGGGGGTATAAAACAAGCATAGATCAACAGCCATAATAAAGGAACGGTTTGAAAGAAAATCATACCGGTGGGTACACTAGCATGAAATGAATCGAGTAACCCACAGCCCACAAGGCCGGGCCCGCCCCAAAGATGACCATCGCGCTATCGAAAAGTTGTATCCGTGCTCCCTGCTTGTCAAAGAAAAAGTGTACTTGCGGCGTGCCGTGTGTCTCGTTGTGGCTGACGCGTTGGTTACACAGGTCTAAAGGTGGTTTAATATAGGACCCGTACTCTTGTGCTCCGCCACTTGGGCTGGGAAGCTGGATATGGTCCTCCTCCCCTTTTTCTTGTTGCACAGGTTTAACCTTTCTCTGTTTTAATAATAGAGTGAAGTGACACAATGACTGAATGGTACATATGTGGTTGACTGATAACGATAACAGCATCGGTTAACTGTCGAAGAGACGTTTCGGCATTTGGTTGGAGTTGCCGGTGGGCTGTAAGTAGGATGTTCGGGTTCATTGATGGCCTTAGTTCGCATTGTTGAAGGGGAAATCAACGTCATGGATGAAGCCAATCCCATGCATTTTTCTATGCTGGCTTTATCTCAATGGCTGCCGGCCCAAATAAAGCGAGAGATTCTTCCCTATGGTGCGAAAGATGCAGGTCAGATCTCAACCTGGTATGTATCATTCCCGCTCGCTGGTGCTGGAAAAAGCTTTTGGTGGCTAAAAACAAGCTTCTTGTGCATGAACTGTGACACTTTGAGGATATTGGGAGAGGCCTTTCATTTGTACATAGTACTGGAGGCCGAGGGACTCGGGGGGTGCGTGGCTGTGCCTTTTGTGGATGGTATGGTTTGTCATGTTTTGCCACAGGTGAGAGCAAATATTGAGCATGCATTTGGATATCTAGCGGTGAAGGATGAAATGCTGGTTGGGCTCTTGTCATCGGTTAATCTTAGTGGTCTTTGGATATCAGCACGTAGCTAAAGTTGTCTTGATGCGGAGGCGAGCTCATTCTCCATCCGTCTTCTACCCTGTTAACAAACAGAGGAATGGTCAGCTGGAGAGCCGCTTGGCGGATTCAACCTGGTTATAGATTAGTTCCTTTCAGTGCATGTTTGTCGAGGAGGATGAAGGTGAGGATCTTGCAGGAACTCTGTATTTGAGGTCATGGAGAAAGTCTGGATGTGGCTCGTCACATGAGCAGACTTGCCACTTTGGGAAACCCAACGGCCAACCTCTTCCTCTACAACTTTTGTCTTCTTCATCATTTCATCCCAACTTATATCACCATCCCATAACACCGCTCCACCTCCTCTCTGGCCGTTTTGAAACGAGCGGTAATTAAACTCATAGTCCCTTTCCACTGACCGGTTCCTCGGAGATCGACGGCTCCTTAGTGCATGGGGATTGCAGCCGGCATCCTCTTAGCTCCTGTTCTCCACCAGGAAGCCGGTAAGCAGTCACCATGCCTATCTCGATCGGGGAATCTCTTCTGGATATGGATTTAATTCCATTTTAGGGTCCAGAATGTTTTGCGATCTTGCAGCTGGCGCTCATTCGCCTTGTACATTTCCAATTATAGCCAGTATATTAGGTCACTGATGCCTGTCAAGCATCATCAGAATGGTCATGGATAGACCCAAACTATTGGAGCCAAGACTTCTCAATCAGCCTGGGCTGGTTGCGGATCGAGACCAGTCCTCGATGGCCGCCTTGACTTATCCTTTCCCTGAACCTTGTTGCAGTGACAATGCAGGCCTAGTCTCTCCCTTTTTGCCAAATACGGATCCACCACCATCGCGCAGTACGAGCGTACGGGCCTTCGAGGGTGCAGTAGTCAAGCATTGTGTCACACAACCAAAATCTTTACGTTTATTTTGACTAGTGGGATATGCAGCCGCATCTTTCTCCGTACACCAGTGGAAGAAGATTGGATGAGATCCGTTCCATTTCTGCACCTCACAGAGACATGCTTCGACGCACTGGCTCCCCTTTGGCCAACCGTCGACCGGCCCAAGATATCTTTTCGCTTCTATATTAGCTTAAATACCATGCCGCTTTAACGGGACTTATCGTCGCGCCCAAGGCCCTGAGGGTCGGGAGCTTTCTTGACAGAAAAACCAGGCCGCTGTGATTGGAGACCAGATGTCTGAAATCGCAAGGATCAAGCAAAGTCCCAGTCTGACTGGGGCTGGGTTTATCGCGTGTGAAATCCCTTTCTTTTCTTTTTGGCGATGGAAAGTTACTCACTCCCCCCGTATCTTCTTATCCAGCCCTCCGCCGCGTCCGAAAAGGGGTTATCCGCCCAGCCCTGGGGCCTGTTGAGGGTTTCTTGAAGTATCGCAGCTCAAAGAAAATTCTTCACCGAAAAAGAGCTTTCTTTTGGACATGCTTGTGTGCGATAACCATAATCTGCCAGTAAATTCGTTCGTCTCCCCACAAACACCCGTTCCTCCCAGTGAAAGGAAGCCTTTAGCTTCACAAACAAGAGGATCGACAGCATTACTCCATTTCTCTGGACTCTGACTCGCCCTCTGTGCATACTCAAAGAGCAATAAGAGGGTAAGAATGACCCTTGTCCTCGAATTATATTTCTCCCAATCGCCTTGAGTTTTGTGATTTATCCTTTCCTTTTGAATTGCTTATTTCTTACCCACAATCTGGCCCAAATTAATTCTGGGTAGAAAATCGGACGTCTCCCCACCCTCCGCTATTTCTTCAGTCTCCCACAGTTTCTTCTGATTCTTCTAATTCTTGTTGACCCCGTGCACCTGCGTCGTGACCTTGAGTTATTTGAGCGTCAAACCCCAGAATTGCTGTTCTGTCTTTCTTCCATTGTCCCGAGCAGCAGGCCTTTGCCACCCGCGCATTAGGGCTTGTCCTACTAGACACGTCGCAAACTCCTGCAAGGAGCAGATAAACAGAAAGGTATCATTTACCAAGGAGGGCTCTGCGCTGAGCTTTCTGAAAGGCTCACTGGAAAATTGAACTTTGCCCAGCCTATCTTGCCACCTTGATTCGTTCAATTGTATTTGTTGTTGTCCCAACTTGCAGGGAAGAGTAGGCCCGCTCCCAAGTGATCGTCGTTCCACAACTCCACTCTCCCGTCTTTTTCATCAGCTTTCAGATCCGACGAAGCTCAAGGTACATCTTACCCTTGTCCGCTGCCAGAGTCGATCCCTTCGACATTGTCGTCCCTCCGATAACCAGATTTTTCTCCTCCGTGTTCTTGAGTTGTCATCCGACCACCTCGCCCTTGACTAAAGACGAATCCAGGCGCTCATTCCTTCTGAATCCAAATTGCTCAGTCATGATTACATCGACGAACTAGGACCTCGTGTGTGCGAACATCGCCTTTCCCTATCCGGCAACCTTCACGTACCATCGAAATATTTGTGCCGTTACGTTTTCTGGTTTTTAAATTCAGTTGTGGGCTTTTCTAACCCCACCCGCCTATGGTCATGATTTTTGGTGCGGAGGTTCAATCATTTTCTGACGTCGTTGGAAAGGCATCGTGAGGATATTTGACCATTATATGAGATATTTGGCCTCGAATTCTTTTGAAGTTCTCTGGAAAACCTCACTGTGAGAGCGCCTTCTTGCAATACGCCAGACCTTTCTGGCCCCTGCGCTCAAAGGTTTATAAAACTCAGTTCATACATATTTTCGATCTTCGAGGAATCGCTGTTCATCTTTATACACCTAATATTGAGCTGGCTCTTCCTTCCTGGACCTTCATAACTCCACCTACCCTGGAGAAATTAACAGTACGAACTTGTGCTGATTGAAATATCACGCCGTCGTGGCTGCTACTGCTATCTCCCCGCCCGGAATGGGGGCGGCATTTCAAACACATCAGCCTTTCAAAATCGAGTCTACCATACCCAGCTTCGGACTTTCGAAAAACCCATCCCAATTAGAACCCCAATCCACGCATCTCTCGAAGTATCCACCTTTGAACCCATTATTGGAGCCGTCGATAGGCGATCTGCGGTTCAAAAACGTCTTAAGCGATCCGAGCATACCTGAGATCACAGCTTCACTTTCAACAACCGTGGCTTCCAGTTCAGCTGCCTCCGGGCAGAATCTACCCGCCTATTGGACAGGGACTGCATATGGATATAACCCTGGTAAAGCCCCATACTTTTTTGTTAACCTTTTTCATGATTCTCATTACTTGACTAGGCCGTAATTCCCATCCATCAAATATGGCAGATAATATGTCCCCGTATGGTCAACTTGCACCTTATGCAACCTCCACTAGTCCATCGACACATACAACCGCACCATCTCAGCAAACACAAACAGTGGAGCAGTCCCAGGAACCCCACCAGTCCCAGCCGAGTTTGGTCTCTCAGCCCCAACAATCCGGGCATTCTTTGGCAGCGACACATCCGTTAATGAACGGACAGCCAAGTTCTGGTCCTGCCGCTTCTCCTACTGTACCACAGACTAGCCTAGACCCCTACGGCCAACGTCTACGCTATGTTGGCGGCATGCATCAGTCGACTATACCACAACAGCAGGCTACTTTTCAATCTTATCATAATTCTTCATTATCGATGCACCCATCCACTGCCAGCGGGGCTCCGAGGATGAATGTTGCACCTGCCCAGGCACCATTGGGTGAAGGCCAACAGCCACTTCCGCAATTCAGCCGCCCTTACCCGTCGTACTCGCTTCCAGCTATGAATGGGCCAGTGATGAGCAATATACACCAGCCTGGTAACCAGATGGCGCTTGTGGGAAATATGCAAACAAATCTGCTTCCTGGATTCAATAGTGGTCACGCGGCCAGTATCCAACAGATGTACAGTGGGCATCCAGGCTCTAATCCTCATCACATGCACGGTACTGTATCTACTTCCCAGCCAAATGACCGTCCGTTCAGATGCAATACGTGCGCACAAAGCTTTAATCGAAACCACGACTTGAAGCGCCACACTCGAATCCATTTGGCCGTGAAGCCTTATCCCTGTGGTCATTGTGACAAATCTTTCTCGCGAAAGGATGCTCTCAAGGTAAAAATTTAAAATTCCAACCCTGTTAACCCTATATCTATACACTATGCTAACCCATGTGCAGAGGCACATCATCGTCAAAGGATGTGGAAAGGGTCGACAGCCCGAGGCCGACAGTCTTGGAAGTAGCCAGTCTACTTCCTCGACTACGCTGTCTGCATCAAAATATTCGAGGGATGATGAATTTGGTGGCGACAGAGGAACTCCCTCGTCCGGGCAAGATTCACGGAAAGGCAGCGGAGCTGGGCTTTGATCAATCAGGATGGGCGACGTTAGTACACTTGCTGATCTTCTCGTGGTCATATTACTATAATCATATTTCTGCCGTGGTTCAATGGTGCTCAATTATGTGGCACTGCTGCACTTTGGTTTCCCTAGGCGGGGTTGTCCTTTCTTTTATCTTTGTTTCAAATTACTCCATTTAAGCGTGTGATGTTCTCGTCTTTAATATTGCGATTATACATATCTCGACACATTCCTGCTAGTGCTTTTGTCTTTGGATGTTCTACGCGTTGCTCAAGTTCGGGAAAGACGGTCGTTGCGGTGTTTTTGGTTGAATTTTTACTCTTTTGCACATGCAGTATACATAATACGGAACTCTTTATATCCCATCGTTTTGTTGATATCCATATACCGTTCTAACCTGCACTCTGCTTCTTTTTCTTCTTTTTTGAATCTACACGGTTCCGAGGCTTGCTGGGCCAAGGAACTGGGCAGTTTGCATCGACATCGCGAGGTTACACCCGAGAGCTCTAGGTTTGGTAAAAGAAAAAATGAACCGCCCAGAGCGTTGCTTGATGGATAGGAACGGGCAATTCTTCAATTACTATTCGAGAACGATTTGCTCAAACGCAGCCTTTCCTTGGAGTCCACATTGATCGAAGACGCAACCGGTCGCGCTCCCAATCCATCGCGTATATGAACGGCCAGCCCACGCGACTATCAGGTCTGGCTTTACTTCAATCGTTAATAACGTCTTTTCACTGCTCCCTGGCTTCCCATCTTCACGATAGAACCCCACGTGAAATCCAGTTGGCAAGCTGCTAATAGGCGGACTGTCATAATCGTCCTCTTCCCGCCGAATGTGACCTTTATCCTCATAACCCAACGGCCGCACCCTCACACCTGAGCATGAGGAGCGGAGAATTTTCCCCTTGCTCGATATATAAGCGCTCACATGCTCTGTTCCTTGAGTAGTGATGACGTAGAACCAGACAATAGAATAAGAGCCGATACGTGCATGGCCCCAATACCAAGTTTTGGAAATTTCAGCGAATGGTCGGTCACCCCAGTTCTATGATCATGACAAGAAACGCGTTTAGCAAAGGACCTAAAAGGGGAGTATTTCCTATGATACAACCTCTGCCTTACCTTGTCGTGGTATGCTGAGCCTTCAAACTTAAGTCTCGAGCCGTGGACGACCATATCAACTACTCCAACCCCATCGGGGATGGCATTCGCCCAGCCAGCGTTCGGGATTATTTCCATATTTTTATTTGGCTCCATGGGATCACAGGCATAGTGAGGCGGTGCTGTCTGATTGAATGAATTAACGACCCTTGTTATATAATCCCCCAGGCCAACCTTACCGACTTGATGTGAAATTCCCCCCGATACCAAGATTGCTATTGTCAATAGTAATCGTATATTTCGAGAGATCCTCAGATCCCTTCCAGGCCATTCCTATCGGCTCATATTGGCCCTCTGATCCATTTTCTCGAGTTCTAATCGTCGCGTTCTCCGCGTGAGCTATGAGAGTTGTGACAGTCCCATTAGGGAATGAGGCCCAGATATAAACCGGCAATACATTATCGACGTGATGGAGGAACGGGAAGGCATGATAAGAGCTAGTGAAAATATAATGACAAAAGAGTTTCGGTCCTCTGCCACGGCGTCAAAGTACCACCAGTCGAACACGGAGGCGTTCACGGAACTTAGCTTCGGACCGTCTAGCCCTGATTCTCCGGATAGGAATTGGACTTGGCTGGGGCTAGAGGAGATGGAGGAATTAAATGTTCTCTTATTAGGGTCTTCATGATTGATGTCGGTTAAATGTTGAGGATTGGATGAGGCGGTAGCAAAGCTAGCTATAAGGTATAGTAAGGGGAGGGATGAGAGCATCATTGCAATGGAAAGTTGACATGAAAGGCGCTATACGCCGCCTATTAGCATGGCCGGAAAACGGCGGCGATATATAGACACAATAGCCATGGTAAAGACGGTCTTCATCATAAAGATTACACCGGCATTCAGCAAAGAGGATATAGACATGATGAATAGGATTAGATGGTCACAGTGCCTATTCATACCCATGCACCAACCCGCGTACGATGGCAAGAGACAACTGGGAGACCCCGTCGACTCCTGGGTCTGCACTGCAGGGAATATTCATAAGCTGAGCGTGGCATAAAGGAACCATGATGGAGGTAGCAAGTTATGTGGCGAGCTGGAGGGTATCAGCAGGCTCCCATATGTAACAATAGCCTATTGCAGAAGAATAAAGAATATGCAAAAAGGAATGTGAAAATCACATCGGGCCTGCATATGCAGGAAGACAAATGCTGGGAAATACCAGCTTTCCAATCAGAGTACATGGCTTCTTCGCTTTCATGTTGGCTGCATTCATTGGTTTCTCAGACCGCTCGAGAGCATGAGATTTAGAGTAACTTCTTATTAATACACTGATATAACATACAAAAGTGAGTGTGTAGTGCATGGCCCACATCTGTTCCTCCCTAATACCATATCCCATGGCTCCGTCATGGTAAAGATGCACGATTCCGCTTGCTCGGGGATAACGACCTCAAGCGAGCGCGAACCTTGCCAACTGCCTCATGGAGTTTGTCGAGATACCTAACCACTTCATCACTTTTCATCATAGCCTGAGCCAGTGATGTTTTTATGAGAGCCTGCTGCGCTCCATTCTTGACTGAAGCCGGCGATTAGCAACGGGTATATATATATATATATATAGAGAGAGAGAGAGAGAGAGAAACTAAGACTTACATCTGACCAAACTATCTATCGCATCATACATCTCTTCGAGACTTAATGATGGTTCCATGAGTGCTATGGCTAGGTAATGCCTTGGTTTGCAGTAACCCAAGCTTGGAGGAACACAGTTAAAGAGCTTCGTACAGATATACTCATTAATCCTGTTGTACTTCTCAAATCTCGCCTGTGTATTTGCTGAGGCACCAGCGCCTGCCACCTGTAGGGCCATACCATTAAGCCAAGCCGTAGTATCGAAGTTTAGACAGTCAGCGAACTGGAGCCCGAGTAGTGACACATAGTCCGATGCTCGATCCATAACCGATAGGCGATAATCGAGCTCGTCATTAAGATATACGAGCACTTCTTCGGGATATGATGTTCCGCTAAGTAATTTTTTGAGTTTGGGATGGAAGGCGGTATTCTCCCCGGCATTGTCTGGACCAAAGTGTGAAGACATGTATGCTCTTGCCTTCGATTTCACGACATTGTGGTATCCGCGCCCTATACTACCAGAAAATCCCAGGGCGGCTGTTCGATCGGATGTTGGGGTTTCGCTGGCCCCAGCGGACACGACTTGACGTAGCTCTTCCCACTTGCTCTTGTAGTCTGACAGTGGAAAGCCAGAGCGAGTCCTCCATTCACAGTCCCATGTGTCATCCTGTGCTGAAAACGAAACCTGATGTGTATTGTAGAAAGGGTCATAACCTTTGTAAGCTTCATAGGTAGATCTGCAGAGGTTCGTGTATGCTGGCGATTCATCAATGGCTGCACCAGAAGAATCATGGCTGCTCATAGTCGACATGTTTATTAGAGCATTAGTCACAGCAGTGGCCCAGACTGAACCTCCCGCCAGCCCGCAGGACCGACTACACGCCCACGATACACTTACTTCATCTGCGTTGGTCGCAGTCATTCCAGATATATTGAGTTTTTTTGACTGGTGCAGGGATGGTGCTGCCCTCGGTTTCAGGACCCAGCCGCCAGAAAAACAGGAAGTTATGCATAGGCTCAAACTAACCCCTGTTTGAATTGCGGCGTTAAATTCGTCCCGCGTGAGAGTTGGAGCGCGGTCATCACTGCATTCACCGCCAACTGCGACGCTAAAATTACCCGCCGTGCCATGGCCGAAGATGAAAACTAAAACTGGCTGTTCTTCCTGAAAAGCAATTTGTGTTTCTGACCTCAGAGTCGCCAGGAACCGCTCAAGTAACACTTTGGGAGGTACCACTCGAATATTTCCGCTCTCCTCGACTGTTCTCAACAGGCTTTCTTCAAGAACGACCCGGCGATCACCACTACGGCTCCCATGGACAAATTCCTTGTATTGTGAAACAAGTGTCTTTGGCTCAACGCAGGCAAGCCATACTTGGTGTGTGTCTACTAGGGGGCAGAACGAGCGAAATTCGCGAGCACCCTCACCTCGTTCTCTTCCATCTCCCCCAAAGGAGTTTGGAACGGTAGTTTCTGACATCAAGAAGCAACTTTGAAACTCGGGCTGATTTTCTTTTTACTCGCTGTCACAACCCGTTGCTCTCGCAATATTGAGTATTTTGGGAAGATATGGAGGAGGTCGATTCAATATATATATGTCGATTTTTGATGACTCGTTCCTGCCAGCCAGCATTTCCTTGGAATGGCAATAACCTTCACACCTGCCTTGTACGTCGTCATTTTAAACCGAAAACAAACCAGGCAAGAATAGCTCATGTAGCGTATTGTAGGTTTAATGGGAGAGCAGAGAACCGTACTCAGTTTAGCCGAGGTGATGGGGATGATGAAGAGACGAGAGATGAAAACACCCCTCGCTGTAATAGTGAAATACGGAACTCATGGTGCCCGAGAAGAAACAGCAGAAAACGATTTAGCTGATGGAGAAAGAAATCTGCCCGTTGAAGGTCAACAGGAAGCGATGAGGATGGAATTGAGGATTATTGTTTTTCCGCTGATAATAACCGCGGACCTGATCTGTCCACCTTCTTGTTTTCTGCGCCGTTTAACGTTGAACCAGGCTCAATGGACTGGGCCATTGAATTCTGTCATAACGGGACTAAAGCTAGCGGCTAACAACTTGTCAAAAAAAGGCTTTTTTCAGTCCAGTAGGTTTCCGCGAAGCCGTACGGTTATGACTTTGGTAAAGGTCTAGCATACTGGCCCAGGAAGAAGTGTAGACTTATCCGTTGTGTAAGGACACCTACAGGTGACAACTGGGGAGCTGAAAGCAGTCGAGTTCGAGCCCATTGAAAGGGGTAGATGGATAGATGTTAATGTCGGCAAAACATGTAATTAAATGATGAGGCTCCTTTAGGAGATGCACTTCTTACAAAGAGGCGTCAAATAATTATATTTGTTTCAGAAATCCGAAAGACAGCTATAATAAAGAATTTAACAAAAGTGATAGATTAAAGAAAGTATGGTAGAAATGTAGGCAAGCCACAAGCGTCGCGAAGTTAGGATTTATTCTCCCTCTGGCTGCTATACTCGACATCCTCATCGCCCTTCGATCCATCGTCTGATGGGGTCGTTCCGCTTTCACCTTCACGGGGCCTGATGCCGAGCTTCATAGCTTCATCATGGGTGAATGTGCCGTATTCATCCTCCCCGTCAATTTCACCAGCTTGTGGTGGGAAGAATTTATTGAGGGCGAGATAGAGGAGAAAACTAATCACAAACCCCAGCGGGAAGGCAAGGGAGTACAGCCGAACACAACCGCTAGGAACCTTGATGGAAGGGTTGATTGCATTGACGAATCCTGGAAGCTGAGGCGCAAAGCCAATAACCCAGGCTAAGTACGCACGGAGATTTATTCCCTTCCAGTAATAAAATGTGCCTTCGGGGCGTGGGTGATAGAGATCGCTTAGTTTGATCTTCCGCTGTCGCACTACCCAATATTCACAAATCATGATACCGCAGATGGGGCCCAAGAACACAGAGTATGCCGATAAGACGTTGATGAATGTGGCTGCGGAGGAGAGGAGCTCCCATGGGCACATGGCAATAGAGACTACCAGTCCTAAATAGGCGCCTCGTCTGATGTTGATGAACTTTGGGAATACACCACTCAGGTCCATCCCAGTTGAGAACGCGTTGTCGATAGTATTGATAGCCAGTTGACAGATGACGAGACCCACGCCAGCAAAAAATGCACCGGCTCGTGACTTGGCGTTATAGTCTGTTTCTAGCCATCTAAGGGCAATGTCTGGGGGGTTCCAGATGGCTTCTCCATAAACAGCAGCCGTGGCGGATGATGCAAGGCATCCAAAGGTAGGCATAAGGGATCCCATAGCAATAATGGAGAACCACTGGCCGAATACCTGGTCACCCGGCTTTCTCGCAAACCGGGAGTAATCCGGCTGGTTCGTGAGCCCGACAGCAATGCTCCCAACCACAGTGGTGATCCCGTGCACAACAGACCAGCCAAGTTCAGTGGATGATTTTGCAGTGGCGGGCTGTGAAAGCAAGGGACCTCCACCCCCAGCAGCGGATAAGGCCCAGATCATCATTCCAACAAGGGTAAAAAAGGAGATCGTGTTCATGACGTAGAATAGGCGTTTAGTTTTATCCGGAGGCAAGTAGAGCATAGGTATGCTTATAACATTATAGACTGCCCATCCCGTGAATTGCTTCGTTGTCAAATGCGCCGATTCCGGAAATCGATTTTTCATCGTGTGAAAGCCTGAGAAGATCGAGGAGAGGATGGCAGTCATGCAAAGTCCGCCCGTCCACGATTGAACGGAAAACCAGACCAACGAAAGCAAAACTCTTTGCAAAAGTGCCAGATAAGCACCGTATATCCCCCAAACAGCTCGAGAGAAGACAGGAAAACCGATGTGCCACTCAGCACCAACAGCGCCATTAAGGACAGCAATAGCAGCAGTGATTACTTTCCCGATCATAATGGCAATGACGGTCTGCCATACGCTCAACCCGGTGGCAACCAACGATGACCCAAGCTGCCAATTGCTGATGGCAATCTGGTTGATGGCCCAAAACGAGATGAAGGCAGAGCGGCTCCATGTTCTTCTCGAAGGAGGTAGAGGACGAATGTCGTCGTTAATCCATACCGAAGAAGTGGTTTCCTTGGACGTCGGAACGTACAGGTATTCGATCAGCCGGCGGGACGGCATAATGAGAGAGAGGCTTTCAAACGACAATGGTGAGAGAGCGTGTTGTTGAAACGGACTTGGTGAAACTCCAGCTTTTGAACATTTTTCGTCAGGACACACTAACGGTAAGGTACATATGCACGACCCGGGGCAGGGGCATCGCGTGCAGTTTGGCGCAGGACGGATATGTATGCAGCCGGCGGTTCAAGGCGCTACGGCGTTCAAAATCACAAGTCCATGGCGGAGTCCAGAGCACCGAAAACTGTCCTGGTGACTCTTAAGCAGCTCGGCTAGTTGTCTCTGGGGTACAAAAGACTGTGGAGTGTCTTAAAGATTGGGGTTCGTCGGGCGAGAGCATTCTCCTTTTTGCTGGAACGCCGAGTTTGTGACCGGCAAGCGCGCTTTTTCATTGGCGATGCCTGAGCACTCAACCTTGGCTTCGGTCTACGCCTATCAGCTTATCAGTCCCTTAGACTTCCCCGACGCCCGTTCGGCCATATGAAATACATCATTCCCCTCTTCTTCGTGCAAGGCGTGCCTGCGAACAGACTTTTGTTTCGGGGAAGACAGCTGCTGTATGGACCGTTGACTTCATCAGGCTAAGAGGAGGAGTCCATCACGTTCACCATGATGAAACCTTTAATCCGTGTCCCTCTCGGGTATTTGACGTGTACGGAGGACTCCGTCGGTATATTTATAGTCGGATGGTTGGTATGAATATCAAGAAGCATTATTCTCACTGCTTCACCTTAAACCCGCTGAATGCCCCCTCTCTGTGACTTTTTTTTTGACTGCTTGACGCCACTCTTATCTTCCCAGTAACCATTGGTCAGACATCGTATAAATTCTGGTCCGTTGTCGAAGATGGGGCATTTGGCCACTCCATACCGGGTTGGCGTTGACGTTGGTGGAACAAACACAGACTCTGTGATTTTGGATGTCCGCGCCACGAACGAACCGAATCGTGGAGTCGTCGCTTGGGAAAAGACTCCTACCACCAGCCCAAATGTTACCGATGGAATAGAGACTGCCGTTCGAAGTGTTCTGGAGCAGTCAAAAGTTCCCAGAAACGAGATCGCATGTCTGACCATCGGAACTACACACTTCATAAATGCCATCATCGAGCATGACGCCCGACGGTTGTCCAAAGTGGCGATTATCCGCCTATCGAAAAGCTTCACGCGCGAAGTTCCGCCTTTTTCTGACTTCCCACCGGTCCTCAAGTCCATAATGAATGGCTATTATTGCTACGTTGACGGTGGACTTCATATTGATGGTGCCCAAGAAGCGCCTATCAACGAAGCTCAGGTTGTGGAACAGTGTAAAATCATCAAGGAGAAGGGATTGGATTCAATCGTTATATCTGGTGTTTTCTCCCCCATCGATGATCATTTCCACCAGGAAGATCAGGTGCGACAAATAGTTAGACGGGAACTACCAAATGTAGATATCGTTTGCTCGTCAGATGTCTCGCAAATCGGGTTTCTGGAGCGTGAAAATGCTTCGATCTTGAATGCGTCGATTCTTAAATTTGCCCGTCGAACGATCCGTGGATTCAAAGCTGCCATGAAGCGATTGGACCTTCACTGTGCATTATACCTAACACAGAACGACGGCACTCTTATCGATGCACCGTCTGCTACAAGTCTTCCCATTCGAACGTTTTCTTCAGGTCCTACGAACTCCATGCGAGGCGCCGCATACCTGGGGCTTAATGGTTCAGATGGCTCGAAAAAAGAACAATCAGCAACAATTGTTGTCGATGTTGGTGGCACTACTTCCGATGTTGGAGTCCTTCTACCCTCTGGATTCCCACGTCAAGCGTCTGCCTACGTCACGGTTGCTGGAGTCCAAATCAATTTCGGGATGCCGCATCTCGAATCCATTGGTCTCGGAGGTGGCTCAATCGTCCGCCTGGACAACTCCAAAGTCACAGTTGGGCCAGACTCGGTTGGACATGACCTGGCCAACAGGGCCCTTGTCTTTGGCGGTGATACACTAACCGCAACTGATATCGCCGTGGCAGCAGGAGGAAACATTGGCAACCCGGAGCTTGTCAAGGACATTTCCAAAGACACTGTGGCAAAAGCACAACTGCAGATAAAATCGCTATTAGAAGGAGTGATTGACCTTATGAAAACATCCCCAGCCCCCTTGCCTGTCCTTCTGGTTGGTGGTGGCTCGGTCCTAGCGCCGAAGGAGCTTGATGGCGTATCTAAAGTCATCTGCCCCCCTTTCCACTCTGTCGCCAATGCTGTGGGTGCAGCGATGTCCAAGGTCGGCGGTACCATTGACATGATCCAAAGTACAGAGGAGAAAACCGTCTCCCAAGTCATTGAGGAAGCCAAAGTCACAGCAATTGAGCGGGCGGTTGCATCCGGGGCTATTCGCGAAACTGTGTACTTGGCAGAGGTTGATGCAATTCCACTTCAGTATGTGGCAAACCAAGTACGTGTTATTGTGCGAGCTGTTGGAGAACTTTCTCCAGAGGGTGTGCCAATGACGAACGGCGTTCACGCGGATGACGACCAGGATGATGATCAAGTTTACAATGAGGTAGCCAAACAGGACGCCCATTTAAATGAGATTGAGACACCAAAGGTTGACGTTGACACCTACCGACCGAAAATTGTCAAAAACCCGGAGACAGGTGTTGATGAATGGATCATCTCCGAAACTGATGTAGCCTGGCTTGCGGATGGATGCTATGTGCTGGGCTGCGCAGGTGGCGGCTCTCCTTTTGCCGAGTATGTTCGCATACGAGACCAGCTCCGACAGGGCCATACGATACGTGTTATTGATTCATCATCTCTACCTAAAGATGCTAGAATATACTGTATGCTGTCCTTCCAAAAACTCATCTCCCTGAAAAACGTATGCATGTGCTAACATTATACTAGGGGGTGGCCATATGGGATCGCCGGCTGTAGCGGTTGAACGACTGGCTAGCGACGAAACAGAGCAGGCATTCTTAGAGTTAATGGACCATCTGAAGCATGACAGTTTTGATGCCGTGATGGGTCTCGAGATTGGAGGTGCCAATGGACTTCAGCCCTTGGCCATAGGGTCGAGTAAGAATCACAACAGACCAGTCGTTGATGCCGACTGGATGGGTATGTTACGATCATCTGTACATTCTTAATGACTGCAAGTGAGGAAAGCTGACCAAAATATCGTAGGTCGTGCATATCCAACTTATTGGCAGACAACTCTCTGCGTATATGAAAGCGACCAGCTCGTCCCTTGCGCAATTGCTTCGGGTGACGGCAAAACGCTCATTATGACACGAACGACGAATGACGAGATTGTCGATAGGGCGCTGCGCGCTTCATGCTCCGAAATGGGCTCGCGCGTAGGAATGGCGGCTAAACCAACCACGACCGACCGAGTGCAAAACTACGGCGTCCTCAACACCATGTCGCTTGCCTGGCGCATTGGAAGATGTATCGCGCGCGCCAACGCTAACAATACCGTGAGCACCGTCACAGAGCAAATGATCGAAGAGACAGGCGGGCCAAATGCCGCCAAGATCCTGTTCCGCGGCAAAATTATCGCCGTTGAGCGACGATTATTTAAGGGCCATTCATACGGCGAAATAACCATCCAACAAATCCAGCAGAATGAGCAAGAAAATGGGGATGAGAATGGGAGCACAAGGCAGCAACAGAATCCCTCCTCTATTCCCGTGGCAGTGGGGGGCGTGCTCAAGATCCCTTTCAAGAACGAAAACATCTACGCGAAACATATCTCTGAACAGGGGGAAGAGAAGTATATCGCCATGGTCCCAGATCTTATCTCAGTCCTGGACACACAGTCAGGCCGCGCTCTTGGCGTACCCGAGTTTCGGTACGGTGTCATGGTAACTGTTCTCGGTCTCGCATGCTCGCCTCGCTGGACAGATACGCCTAAGGGTTTGGAGATTGGAGGCCCAGGAGCCTTTGGGTATAAGAACATCAAATATACTCCCCTGGGAACGTATGTGCAGCCGAAGAGCGTGATAGAAGAGTTTGCGCAGCGGTAGACGAGTAGTCACTTGAAGCTTGACTGATAGCCTAGTCTCAATAAATATTTCATTCGTCATCTCTTCTGGCTGGGTCGCTGGTTACCTGACTATGCACACGACACAAATCTGTGTTTGGGTTTATTTAGTAATACAATATGATACATAGAATCGTTCCTTAACTCGAGAGATAAAGCAACTCTGGTAACAGGCCACTCAGCCTTACTGCTTCGCACCGGATTTATGAATTGGAGGCTTATTCCATCCCGTACCATCCATGGGAAAATCATAGTAAGGATGTAGATGCTGGTGTGATATTTGCGTTGCTAACCCGTACTCCACAGCGCCCCGTGCCAAAGATTATCCGTTTCTATGATTCATCTGTCCCATTCGTCATTTCGGCATCCGTGAAAGAAGTAGTGGCTTTGTACGGGCAGCATATAGGCGTTGCAATTCAGGATGGTTGCAGAGGAACAATTGGCTTTCAAGCGCCCCGCGGAATATTCGACGTGGGTAGTGCTGGTAGATATTACAACGAACAAAGTGCCATGGAACGAGTATCCCGCCGCGACACAATACCCTGACCATAAGAGTCGCACGATAAGCGGTACTTGGGCCTGAAGCTGTGTGGGTTGTAATCCGCCGTAGGCGGTCCAGGCCACCGGGAGCTATGTATGGTGTAATATCGCCAAGAGGAACCGCCATAGTGGCGCATCCAGTATCATATCCAACATTCAAAGTAAATAGTTGGCCTGTTCCATGCTCTCCAATAGGTACTTGTACTTCTACTAGTAGCTAAGGGATCATTAGCACGGGGTATAAGTGGAGATTATAAATGTAATTAAGCTATCCAGTATCACATAAGTACCCTCAAAAGAGGTAACTACATGCGGATAAAGGTCTAGAGATTATACCTCGTACATATGGCTATTGCTTGATCGCTCGAAATAGGTCCAATTGACCTCATGGCTAACAGCAGTAGGGGGCCCTGGTGGTGCAAAACTCTGCGATGTACCTTGAATGTTACCGCTCATGAAATCATCCGACGGAGGCTCCTATGTATTACCTGTATTAGTGGAAATCCCACCATGCGAAGTAAGGCATTTACTTACTTCTTCCCAAATAGCACCGCCCTCGAATTGAAGTTCTGACTCTTTGACTATTTTCCCATCCTGAAAGATCACGACCTCATCTGGAATAATCTGATCAGAAGGAAATCGGCTGTGCCACTTTTTGGCTGCATCTATATTCTCCTTCTGGCCGACTTTATTGTAATGTTGCGATAAGAAGTCAAGTTCTCGTATACGTTCCGCACGCGTCAATGGCCATTTGGGGATAAAGTCATGAGGAAAGCTGGGCGAAAATCCAGCCTCTTCTATAATAACATCAGTACATTGCTACAATGGCACACGAGAGAGGATCCAACTGACTGGCCCATTTCTGAAACTCCTAGGATTGGAATATGTTAGCCCTTAGTCGCGTGAGTATCAAAGAAAGGTTTTCCATACCTCCCGTGTCTGCTGTGTCTCCTATAATCATGGTCAGCGTTGCTAGTTATCTTGTCAAGCTAGTGTAGAAGCAGCACCAACCTTGCTGCTCAGCATGTCATTGGGATTTCTGATGATATCCGTAGAATTTGGCTTTGAAGCCCCCTGAGAGGACTTCGCGTCCTTCTCTTTATTCTCGTTAGCATCGGCCATATTGCGTGTGCCCTTCGAAGTGCTCAGCCAGTGAAAAGAGTGGCAAAGAACACAGTCGAAATGTTGTTGTCATAGATTAATGTCACATGCCCAGACTGGGGATTTGAAAGTTGGTAGGATAATAGCCTTAAAGTCACTTTGATTAAAAGAGATACCAAACCAGGATTTCGCTAATCCGCCACCCTTACTATGGGGACTAACTAGCCTGCAACAGGGTGAGATTACCGTCACTAGCTAGCCCGGTCAAGTCGAGATGCTATTCTCAGTCATATTATGATCGCTAATAATACATTCTTAAAGCTAACTTTTGGAAATTCCGCTAGCTACAGTCTCGCATAGCAGAGCTCACTGACCCCTAGCCAAAAGCCTACTCAGGTTCTTTGGTCTAGTGGTGGAAACCTTCTGCTTCAACACTAATCATCCTGGCCGTTATAGCGATAGCGCCCGCCTACTTTTGGAAGAATTCACCATACTGGGTAGCAATTTTCCAGAACGCAGCACGACACCGAGTAATATCTGATATCGGATCTGCCTGCATATTTTGTCCCCAGTTGGATTTCAGAACCGCAATGAAATCTCTCCACGCAATATCCAGGTCTTTATCGACATTACATTGGGTGTCTGCTCGCAATGTAGCTCGTGCGTTAAGAATGGCTATCGACTCAGTGTCCCCGACTTTGTCTGAAAAGTTTCGAGTTAGCGACGTTAACTATCAGAGAAGATTATGAGTCTTACCTAATTCGAGAATTTCATGTTGATTTAGGCCGTATATCTTGAGAAGCAATTGTTGATCTTGACGATAGCCGCGACTATATATCATCGCATCGTATAGTGCGTCGCCAGAATGGGCAGCATCATTGCTTTGAATTATCAGCCTGTAATCGCTGGGCCATCCCAGGATACGTTTGCGATAGTTTTCCAAGTAGCGATTTCTTACGGCGAGAAAAGATGAGTCCATAGCGTGGAGGAGTGCTTTCATGCCGTTCAACTCCTCTTTCAACTCCTCGTTTGTGGCTTTGAAATCCTCTTTCATTGACTCAGTTGTCTTCGTGAGACGTGCCGTATCTTCACGCATTTGGTCTAGATCAGCAAGAATGCCGCGGCCCTTAGGGTTTCCCTGCCCCCCCATATTGGGTCGATTGATCGAGTGGAGTATCCTTCATACTGTTTAATATGACACTCGCCGCCTTTTCTGGAATTTCTGGGTAGGGTGGCAGTGGTACAGTGTTGAAGGCAATGATGTTCAAGATTTCCCAAGCCCGGTTTTGGAAAAAGGTAATAATAAAAAATGAGGGGATGTGCGTTGCCTCTTCGCTTGAGGAGCCCGAGGATTATTCTCAAAGATGGGATCTTCCGGTCAGGGTATATTTCGACACAGTAGCGGATAAACGACGAGGAATGACTCATAAAACAAGTCATAAACAGGATGGCAGTAAACAGGAATGCGGGCATCAGGCCCATGGTCACAGCGTTAGGGAGGCGCGACTCAACCAGCTAGTAGATTGATATACCCAGGTAAAGATTTGAAGGCGAAATGACAGCCCTTAAGCCACCTTGTTCACGGGAGGAAGAAAAAAAAGAAAAAAGTAGAATCCTGCTAATCCACCACCCTTATGCCCACTGCTGATACTACTATTAGTTCTGCAGATGGTTTTTCGGAATCTTTGGGAACAATAACGGTCACCCATGCCTTTGGGGCGGGTTGCTGGATAGATGTTGGAGGTTAAACCCAAAACTGTTGAGCTTCCCTCTCCTACCTTGTCTTATCTGCTCGTTTGCTGGAAATCGAGCATTAGGTCTATAGTTATCACGGCAGGACTTAACCAGCTAGTTGTGAAAGTGGATAATTAACTTGTCCTCCTGTTGGTTATGGGATTGGGGCTCCACCAGCCTTGGCAACGCTTTTTTCAACCTCACGTTTTTCTCCTGCACCGCTGGATAATACGTGACGGTCAAGGAAACATCCTTCATGAGGAATATTTCTATCACTAGAGGCGGGGAGTTCATCTAAAGTTGCTACCGGGTGACTGAATCAGTTGGAAATGATCTTGATTATGTGAATCCTCCTGTGAAGTTTGCGCCAAATACCTTGATACCCAAATTGAATAAAGCCTTTTCACAGAACCTGCTGAGGAATTTCCAGGCAAAGTCACCCGATGACAGCTGTATAGTGATATATGGGCTTGCCACTGCTCAAGGTTGTGACGTGGTTACGGTTGTTCATTCGTGAGCAAGTTAATCTAAGCAGTGATGATAGATATTATTTACTCGCAGCTTGTTGAATATTCCGCGTGCAAATGTCACTACCCTTTTCCCGTGTCTATATATTCCCCCTTCTTTCCTGCTTTCCCTCATGCTCTCTCTCCTCTGACATCCTCTCAGCAGAATCGATTTTGATTTCAGTCTTTATATATAGTCTTTATATCTTTATATATATTTTAATTGCCCTTTATTCTTCGCCATTCTGCCAGCTCGATTCTTCGATTGCTGTCGGTATGTCTCCTTAATCACTCCCATTACTATCCTCTAATTTGTACTCTATTTTAACTATTTTTCAGCTTTACCTTTATCGGAGGCCCATCCCTTCAGAGGTTCAATATGGCGCCTGACGATAAGAAAGTGCCTTTGCATCCAAAGGTCTCTGTTGCAGGCCGAAAGAACGGATAAAGCGGGGATGGACCTGTTCAGTTTTTATGAGTGAACTGACCTGGTAAGTAAACCCAACATTAAACTCGTGCCCAACGTACTGACTCTCAGACAGCGAAAGAACTCCGACCATGAAAGACAAGAGACCACAATCTGTGTCACTGAAGTTCTGCTAGAATCAAACGAATAAAACGGATTCAAAATCGGAGACATACAAACAGTGTGTCGGCTGACATGGAGATTTGCTCGGTTTGCGTTAAGAGGCCCAACCAGCCCTTTGTTATACCCGTATACCCTAGCGCATAATCGAGAGAGTGCAACGCTACGCTTAAAATTGACTCCATGGAGGCAAAATCGCACTTTGCCTGTTGGGCGCTGCAAGACAAAGAACCACCCACGATGGTCCTAGAAGTTGGACTCTCAGAAACGGCGAATATTAACAGAATAACATCTCGAAACTGGAGTTGACAACAAGCCCAGATGGAGAGGAGAAAGTCCTGCACCGAGAATACCTCGAGTTTTCAAGATGTGACCCAGAACAATTTCAGCGTGTTGTTTAGACTGCGCACGGCATCGAAAAGCTCTACATTGACTACTATATCGCATTTTCCACATGTGGTGGGATCGGTTGTGGCTTGGATTACCGATATCCCGAATTCAATCAGGAAACGATCGATACACTCCAGTACATGAGTTCACTCTGTCGAGCTGCCGGTACAGATTTAAAACAGGTGAATCTATTTATTGCCTTCGGCGCCTCCAAGCGTTGGGAAACCAGAATTTTCAAGGGCGCCATCAAAGATCTCCCAAACTCTCTGGTTTTTTCTCCCTGGACTCCCTATCTCAGCACGTCCAGCGGCCGCTCCCCCATGACTCAGTACGGCCAATTCGTCACCAGGAAAAGTGTGAAAGAAGATACGCCCACCGGAGTAATTAGCTACCCCCTGCAACATTACTTTTCGTCGCTTAACCAAGGCAGGATTGCACTTGCATACGGAAGCGAGCTGGAGCATCGCCATCAGTCGGAGCTCTATAAAGCTCTTAGCAGTCGACCGCACGGTGTTTTTTGTCAAAATTGCAAAGTGAAACATCCTTGCATTGCTGCGATTAAATATTGAAAACCTCCCTGATGTTTTTGAAACCCTCTCGCCCAAAGAAGGAACCGTCGCCGAGCTGAAGTGGGCTGCGAAGCGTGATCAAAACGAAAAATTAAAAACTGCAAAGGTATAGCGGTTCCGAACATGTTTGGACTTCCGTTTCCAGAAACGATTCTCTCCATCGTTGGCAGATCAGTTAAATACTTCGGCAATGATATCGGAATTATTCAAGAATCGCTGCGGTAATCTGCCGACGGCAATGTCAGCCACACCCCGCTTGCTGAAGGCACACCTCAACATCCGAATCAACAACAGCGGAGTGAAGCGCCAGGTAGATGCGATTAATCGTGTGGCTGAGTTCAAGTTGCGTATCGTGGTGTCTGCGGCGATTTCATGTGGCAGTCCGTTTTTTTAAACCACTTCTCCAACCAACCAGTTGTTAACCCCATGAGCTCTATAAAGTTTGAGCCATCAGAGATAGAAACTGCTATGCAGAGGGTCTTGAGTGTCTCTATGCATGGCGGTCTGCTTATTGTACGGGAGGTGCCTGGGTGCGGCAAGAGTTTGACCATTGCAGCGATGGCCAAGTTTTCTCTTCTTATGGGATTGCATGTAATCCTAGCAGCTCCAACCCACGCAGCTGCGGATACATTATGCACCAGGTTCTCACGTTTTGAGGAAGTGATTAATACGGAACCCATTACGCCTATTCGTGTCTACAGCGAGGTTACCGAACTGCAGGCCTTGTTTCAAGAAAACCGACTTGACCGCATATTACGTGAACAAGGGGAACAGAAGATAGAATATGCAGAGAAGGAGTGGCAAGTCGACCAAATCTCTTTGGCAATGACCTCTTTATTGAACTTGTCAAAATGTAATCTTCCCACGAAGTCAGTGGAAACCATGGCTGTCAAGTTTGCCAAAGATACTACGCTGAGTATCATGGCCGCATATCCGGCCGTTGGAGTGCCCGAGCAACCCACTATGGAAGAGGTTGTTTCCGGAAACCCTCTTGTTGAAGAACCGACAGCCGAAAGGCGTGTTAACATGGTTGCTGAACTAAACTGGTACACTTAAAATTCGGAAACCACCGAAGCGCCGGGGTGATATGGACACACGCTAGTTAAAATTCGCGTTCCAGTGCGTCTGCAAACGCATTATACAGGATGCCCAGTTAATTATCTCGACCAACAATAACCCAGGCAGTGGTCTCGTTGCACCGTATTTTGGTGAAAAGGCAAAAGCCATGGTGATTTTCAGGGATGAAGATACTAAGGAACTGGAATCACGTGGATGGGTTGACCTGACAAAAATTAATAACTCCCACAAAATTACTGGTGTTGTTTTATCAGGCGACAACAAGCAGCTCCAGCCAGCTGTTATCTCACACTCTGCCAATCCAAAAATCAATGAATTTGCATCGCAGCTGACCATGTCTTTGATGTCAAGACTGATAATGGTAAACATCTGTTCCGTCAACATAGAGTGCGACCGGCGCTTTCAGATTTCCCTAATCGTCGAACATATCAAACCTGTTTGAAAAATGGGAGCAACACCGAAGATATCAAAGTTAACGCTAAGTTCGATGCGATGATGAAATATTGGCTTAAGGCACCGAACGCATCCTTTGATATGGGACGAGTGATTATCGATGCCGATGGCGCCACCTGTGAAATGGAAGAATATACAAAGTCTTGTTATAGAATGCAAAAACATTCTTGCCGTCGCCGAGATTGTTTTTCGAAACTACGAGGCCGGCGGTTATCCAAGCAACGATATCTGCGTCTTGACCCCGTACAAAGCCCAGAAGACAAAGATCCACCAGGTCTTGTTTCATCTGTCAAAACTCAACCTGTTGCCGAAAGAACACCATCCCCACGTCGCCACGATAGGCGCGCCGCAAGGATCTGAATATGACTGTGTGATAACTGACTTCGTTGTCACGGACTCGCAAGATCTTAGGTTTACAAAAGGTGAAAACCGATGTAATGTGGCCTTTACGCGAGCAAAGTCAGCCTTCATCGCACTGCTGCCTCACCAACTTGCAGCCGTGCATGACGGGGTCCATCAAAATCGACGCGAGCCGTACCTAGTCGCTTATACCAGAAAGCTCATTGGTGACGACCATCTTTTTTTCATGTTACCTAGAGGTAAGTTTGTTGGATCTCCTACTAGATTCTACTTTGCGCTTTACAATACTAACATAGACTGTAGACTTCAGCGGGTTCGTGCAACAGGCCGTGGAATCTGTTTCCGGCACGCAGGAAGCAAGTCAAACTCCGGCTGGATGGGGCGCAGAGCCAAACGTCGACATGAACCAAGCCTCGACCCCCGAATAGAGCACAGCGCCAGACTTCAACATGAGCCAAGCGTTGACCGCCGGATGGGAGGAACCACAATGTGGCGAGTGATCCGTTTCGGGTTTGAGCGAATTCGCCAGAACAACATTCCAAGATGCATGTACCGATTGATAGCTGAACACATACTCCGTTGGGTTAGCTTGCTCTAGCCTTGTTACATCAAAGTTCGATGGTTAAAATCATTGAGTCCTGCAGGCTTTTTGGTCTAGTTGGTTAAAGCTCCCGCTTCAGCGTGCTCTTACTAAATTGCTAGCCAGCCAAGCCCTTTTTCTTAGCTTGAAAATAGAATGCCAAAATCCAATAAAGCTCTTGTTTTGACTTAGATGTTAGGCTCATATTCCCGTTTTATCCTTTACTTAAGTAGCTCTCTAGTTGGGCACTTGTGCTTCTATTTTAGTTTATCAAATTTGACCAGTCCTTTCTGACCTATCTTTTCATGTCCATTTGACGATGGTTGTTCTACTGACCCCAGCCATGGTTCAGCCCAAGCAAAATACCTCAGGTAGACATTAGAGACATTAAATGACCGGAGCGAATGCGCAGTATGCATTGCAGTTAGTTCGACTTGAGTGGAGTATCGTGCCCTGCAACGTTTGTCCTTCAGCACATCATGGGAGTTTTCATCATCTAAAATAGGTTGCTTCAAGAAAGCAAGCGAGTATTGTAGAGGGTACAGATCCATGAGAAGGAGTGAACAGCTGATTGGGGAGTAAGAGAATGGCTTTTCTCGTGCTAAAAGGATCACCAGAGACATTATCACAGCGTACAGCTATCAACCATTCACATGCCCTTACATAGTAGTGAGAATACTGCCTAAGATTCGGGCACCAAGATATTTTTGACCCCCAGGACTGGAAGCAAACCGTAGGCTACCTGTAAGGGAGTTAAGCGCTAGCTATGTATTAGTTGTCTAGGGACTCAGACCGAGCTTGTCCATCCACCGTTTTGCCGTCTTCCACCTCATCTCTATTTCCGCTAAGTTTATTGCAAAATGTCGCTTTAAGATGGTATTCCTCTCGCCATCAGATAGGGTTTCCTCAGTAGGTTGTATAGAAGTGTTGTAGCTGATAGTATCCGGCATAGTTTTTTTATACGCTCGCCTCAAGAGCACTCTCTCCCAATCCTTTCTAATTTCGTGAAGACTTTCTTCATTAATGCCGGGTGTCCCAAGTGGTGGCGGTTCCAGTACTTCAACGCCAGTCAAAAATTCAGGATAGCCGCAAACGTCCCAGGCTGGACGAATGTTGACACATTCCCAATCCACTATGCCAGTGATGTGGTGTGTTACTGGATCCACAAGTATATTACCACCGGAGAGGTCACTATGATGCAGCATCTTCGCCTCAGCGTTTACCACGGGGAAAATAGTTGGAACTAGTCCCTTTAACCTGTTGCACGTTTCCAGGATAGCTTCTTAGTCCTCAGAAAGGTCCACATCAGTTTCCGAATAATATTCATCAGTCGGTAATGGGGATAAGTTTTTGATTCGTTCAATCTGGATGTCCGTCTCTGCCAGTATGAGTTCACAGGAGGAAGAAAAAGGGCCACGGTCACCAGGCAGCCAAACCCGCTTGTCTCGAAAGAACCATGGCGATACCATACGGCCAATAACAAATCCATCCCCGATGTCTATATCGAGATCCTCTGCGCTGGTATCACCCACCTTGACAACATGTGGTTTGCACCCAACTCTATCTTTTACAGTAGAGAAGTATAAATTTCCAAGCTGCGTAAAGCGTGCGCCGTTTAGTTGTTTGACGAGCTCTACGACGTGGAGAGTCAACCCGACTTTAGAGTCGTAAGGTATCTCTTCCCAAACATCGTATAAGCACGAGCCTTGAATCCTCTCTATGAGAATCCATTCAAACCCAAGCTTGTTCTCCAGGCTTGAGTCATATGCGATGACCTGAGGGATTGGAAGTGTAGTGTGCTTGCGAATGTATGCAATGGTAGCAACCTCACTTTCTGTTTTGAAAAATGGTTCTACCGGTAAAGATACTCGCATTAAATATTCCTGGGGATGGGAGGGCACAGAGATATTGTATAGTTTATTAAAAGCTCCCTCAGAAAAGAAGCGAACCTCGGGATTCTTGAAGTTGTCAGGGAGATGTTGAATCGCAAGTTGTTTGATGACTGTGATGTCTGGTGAAATAGTCCAGACAGGATCCAACTCTCCCGAGCTATTGTCTGCCCAACGTAAGCCGTGCTGAGCAGGACGTATTTCCTGCATGTTAGAGCTGCTGGTAAGGAATATCAATTAGTTGCTCCCGCTATAATAAAGAAAGATTTAGAAAGGCCGGAGGATTCAACGAGCGCAGCTCTCGTTGCCATAAAGATCTAGGAGCAGATAGTTTTTCCAGGTAGACCAATATCTTGAGCCGGGCAAATTATGCTCGAGGTTCACACGCCCGCTAAGATATAAAGCACCATCAAGAGTCCAGCTTGACCTTTTGTTTAAAGCTCTCTGAATTTGTGGTGCCATTTGGAGCATTCTAGTCTTTGCCCATCGCAACATCTAAAATCGCGCAGGTTATGCTTGGCGCGTTGGCAATATGTTGACTGCTCAGCCTCTCCTACGGAGGAATGAACCCTGGACGCTTGGAAAAGCGTGGTCGAATTTCTTTAGCAGCTCTGCTCCTTCATCACAATGTGAATATGTCCCACCGGGTTTCGCAATTAGATATGCTAGATGCCATCGCGAGGTTAAAAAAGCCATGACTCTGCAGGCATCCTTAATGCCCTTCTCCAGCTTGAGGCTGAGTGTTAACCCCGCTGGGAGCCGCAGAGCCTCCTGGCCTTTAAGCATAAGAAGGGTGATGAAGGTGACTCAAAGGAATGTACACACCTACGCTCAATCGAATCCTTTTACGAAAGTAAACATGGCATCGGAACCGTCTGCCCTCCCACAGGACTTCCTCCTCAAGCCTCTCCCGTCTCCTCCTGTCGTTCGTCCCATCCATTTCGGTCAGACGCCACTCGTTGACTACGCTCGCTACTACGCTATAGTTCTCGATAATGTCCTTAGCTCCGATGAATGTGATCAGCTCCTACGTGCCGCTGAGGCAACTAACAATGGAGAGTGGGAGGAAGCGATGGTGAACACCGGCGGGGGGAGACAGAGGATGGCAAAGGACGTTCGGAATAGTGGTCGTATCATTTGGGACTCACATGTCGTCACGCAGCGAATTTGGGATCGAGTAAAGCCGTATCTGGAGTCACGCCTGAGTGACGAGGCAGTACCGTTCGACGAAGGGTCTGAAACATGGGAGGAGAGCAAAGCTGCTGTAGATGCCGCCTTGGAGGGTATTGGATTTGAGGGTGATGAGGACAAAGACGATAATAATACTAGGTGCATTTTACATGATTCGGGAATCGGTGTGATAGAGGGGGATAAAGCGAAGGCGCTCGGCATATGGAGGAAGAAACCCCAGCGATGGGTTTGTCAGGGTCTCAACGAGCGAATGCGGTTCTTGAGATATGAGGACGAGCAGTATTTTAAGCGTACGTTTTATTTGACCTTGGCCTTGGATCCTACCTGGCACCTAAAAGGCTGTCTCCCAGATTACATTCGTCCTGTCTTTTGTTCTTGGCTCTCGGTCTACTAACCATGAACACAAATACAGCGCATATTGACGGACCATACGTCGTGCCTGAATCCGAACGTAAGAAGATGACTATCTTCACTCTACACTTGTACCTGAATGAAGTTAGCCCAACCAATCCGCTCAAAGGCGGAGCAACGTCCTTTTTCAGCGGCTTCATGCCGTACTGGGAGGATTCCCCTGCAATGAAGGACATCGGCACAATGCACGTTGCGCCGAAAACTGGGAGGATTCTAGTATTTCAGCATAACGAACTGGTTCATAGTGGCCAGGACGTCACGGGGGGAGTAAAGTATACTATGCGAACAGACTTGATGTACCATGCGGAGCCAGTCGATGAGGATTAGAAGGCATTTCCTAGCTGATAGATGAATTCTTTGTTGCTCTTGATGCCACAGGTGGAACAAAGAGTTAACGAAACACAAAACCACGCTTCTCCAGTCGTGACGGGGTTAGGGTATGACGTAGCGGTAGATGTCTCACCACTAAAGCAGGTATTTCTATATGTACGACACCAGCGAATCTTGGACAGGTGCCAAACCTAGCGGGAACTGCGCAGCAATCGCAAGGATATATATGCATCCCTAGAAACCGATAAGATAAATGAAGCAATTGACATTGTACAGAGATCTTCATTGCATCCCATACCACAAATTGATCAAATATGTCTCTCGCAAGCCATGTAAGTGGAATTTGAATATCCTGCGAGCACTGCTTCCAGTTACTGTCAATTGATCCCATTGTTCCTGAAATCGAATTCTCAAGTTGCTATGTCGACTTAGTTTAATTCTGCTGACCGGGGTAAACCCACAGGTTGACCCTGATGAAATCACTAGGGGGCTTAGGGACGATCCCGAGGAGAGCCAGAAGGACGACGTCTTTACCGTAAACGCTGTTGCGACTGGAACGCCATATTCGACCCGGTATGCAAGTAGAGAGCAGATTCCCAAATTCCAGGTGCCGACAGTGGGAGCTAGGCCTGAAGCTGTGCAGCGAATGCTGGGCGATGAATTGAATTTGGACGGTATCCCGAATTTGAACATGGCTAGGTATTAATACTCTCCAGGGGTTCCTCCCGTTGGTAGATTTGATGTCTAATGGCGTTAATTGAATAACTATAGCTTTGTGGGAACATACATGGATAAAGAAGCGAACGAACTGGTTCTGCAAAATATCAGCAAGAACCTTGCGGATGCTGATGAATATCCTGCTCTCATGAAAATGCACGCGAGATGCGTTTCCATGATTTCGCATCTATGGCATCCTCAGGCTGGGGAAGAGGCAATTGGGTCAGCGACCACGGGGTCTTCAGAGGGTATACACCTAGGTGGCCTGGCAATGAAACGGCGTTGGCAAGAGAAGCGAAGGGCAGAGGGTAAGGACACGTCGAACCCAAACATTATCATGGCAGCCAATGCCCAGGTTGCCCTTTTGAAATTTGCCCGTTACTTCGATGTCGAAGCCCGCATTCTGGACGTCACGGAGAAGACCCAATTCCGGCTCGACCCTAGTCGTGTGAAGGAAAATGTGGATGAAAACACAATTGGCATTTTCGTAATTTTAGGCAGCACGTATACCGGTCACTATGAGCCGGTCGAGGAAGTCTCTAATATCTTGGATGAGATACAAGCCGAAAATGGCTGGGATGTCCCCATACATGTCGATGCTGCTAGTGGTGGTTTTATAGCACCGTTTACCCAAGCACAGGCTGGAGGTCCGAAATGGTGGGTGCTCGCTGGCTGGAAGCAAACATAGTACTCCCCTTTCCACTAACACTGGTTTAGGGATTTCAAATTGCCTCGTGTTAAGTCGATTAATGTATCGGGTCATAAATTCGGTCTTGTCTATGTTGGCTTGGGCTGGATTATCTGGCGTGACCGCGCGTACCTCCCCAAGGACCTCATTTTTGAGCTTCATTATCTCGGAGGAACAGAGGAGTCGTATACACTGAACTTTTCTCGTCCAGGCCTGCAAGTCATTGGGCAGTACTACAACCTTATTCGTTTGGGCTTCTCAGGGTATCGGGATATCATGGAGACATGCCTTGCAAACGCAAGACTGCTGAGTAAAGCGCTCGAACGAACGGGTTGGTTCGTCTGCATCAGTGACATCCACCGCAAAAAAGGTGACCTTTACCACATGAGAACGGGCCAAATCGAACCTCACAAAGAGGGTGAAACCTCTGCAGATTATAACCCTGGCCTCCCCGTGGTTGCCTTTCGTTTTTCGGATGCGTTCAAGGCAAATTACCCAGAAGCAAAGCAGGAGAGTCTTAGCTTGTTGCTGAGGGCGAAGCAGTATATAATTCCAAGTGAGTATATACACACCCGTTAGTCTGAACCCTTAGGTCTGACGAGGACGTGAAATCCTGCTCTTAGACTATCCGCTGCCACCGAAAGAAGAGAAGACCGAGATACTACGAGTTGTGGTTCGTGAAAGCATGCCGGCAAGCATCATCGACGGGTTAATCGCGGACATAGTCGCCATAACTGAAAAGGTCATGGAAACGGGACCTACAAATCTAGCAGCGCTGCAGACAGGCCCGACAGGACTCGAACGCCGAGGGATTGGCAAGGTGAAGAGGCCACGCCAAAGAAGGGCAGCCAAGTCAAAGAAAGGAGGACGTCCTGCCCACCCCATGGCCAAAGGTATTCATAGTACGGTTTGCTAGCTTTGATTTTACCATAAGTCTGTTGTAAAACTGGGTGTTTGTGAACTATCAACAGCTCGTTAATCGAAGAAATTGTTCTGTGAAGTCTCCGCTCACGTGGCTTAACTATAATGCCAAGAATAGAACAGCAAATAGAACGGCTAGTACTGTAAAGCGGGTGAAAAGGAACCAACCCCGCATATATGTTTTGCTCTGCTGGTACCAAAAGAGTACCTGTAACACTTGGTATTGCGAAGACAAAGCCGTTTTTCAGGTGGTGGGAAGTTACCCGAAGCACAGACCACGGCCGGCATCCGGCCAATTGAGAGCTGCCGATGGTTTCTTTTTCTCGCTCTCTCCATCATCAACTGGCTGGCGAGACCGAGTCAGCATCACGCGTCTGGCCGTCTGGGCAGCTGGTCTTCTGCATTTCTCTCAATATTCATCTGGTCTTGCTGCATCTACCGGTTGGCACGCTGAGATGGTGATGTCTCTTGTCTCTTGCCTTTAGCCATGAGGATTTTGGGCTGATAGCTGCTGATTTCTTCACGGCCCTTCTAGCCCTGTGTCACATCTCGCAGGCCTTATCAACTTACTGCCCGCCTGTCGGAAGAATAGATCCAATACTCTTTGGTCCCATTTTAAATATTATTAACCACTTGAAGGCGATTTGAAGACCTAATCTCCTTGTTGCCGTATCGGCCTATATCCCGGATTATTTGCCCTTTTCTCTGGGAACCTTTTGACGCTGGATACACTTGAGATATTCTTTTTGTTGAATGAATGGGCCTTATATCATAGGCGTCACATGCAGCCTGGTATGGAGAGTGCTCCAGACACATCAACGAGCTCATTATCTTCAACCACTGCATCATGCGTTGTTGAGCCTGGATCCGAGAATCCCGATCGCAATTTGAAACAGAATATAACAAGTGCTGAAGGAAAGGCCGCGACCACAGCTATCAGTGGCTCTAAACCTAAGCAATCTAAAAGCCGAAATGGTGAGTTTCTGCCAATCCATTCCAATCTATCACATGTGATATTCATGATGAGATTACAGGAAGTATGTGCAGGCTCTGACAGTTTTGGATAGGATGCGTAACTTGTAAGGCTAAACGGCTGAAATGCGACGAGACAAAACCTACCTGCCGTCAATGCCACAAAAGGAATGTTTCTTGTGGTGGATATAAGAAAGATTTTAAATGGAGGCAGCTGGAAGGATTCAGTTTTGCAGCCAAAACACAATTAAAGGCGAAGAAAGGTACGATCATATATTTGATAAATGGTGCATGATTTGTGGACTGCGGCCGGCATTTACTAACCGTCTGTTTTGCGATTTTTATAGCCTCAATAAACCCTGATGTAACGGCGCGAACGAATATCAACTCGGGAAAGAGAAAAGCAAGCGTATCAGAATCTGAAACAGCCGGGGATATCGACAGCAAGGAAACTATTACTCAATGCCCTCTACCTTCACCAGCCACAACGATAAAATCTCTAGCCAACAATCCAGCAAGCCCTACGGGCACCTTTACTTCACCAGCGGAACCTCAGGATGGAACGGATACAGCTAGTGATATACCCGACGCAGCATCCTTGCTAAGTGGTCAGAATCTAGGTCATTCAGAAGAGCTGCAGTCTGAAACCCAAAATATACATGCGTTTGACTTCAATCTATCTGCGCCACCGTTCTCTCCTGCGTTCCCTTCTCCGCTGACAAAGGTCGGAGATGCGGATATAGAAGAAACCGTTCGTGATGGAGATATTGAATTTGAGAATACAATGCAGAAGGCACTGCCTTGTCCATTCCCTAATTTTGATGATAAGCTCTCAATACCTAGCCAGGTAGCCCTTGGTATTGAGAGTCCTGAGGTCCTCCTTGCTCGGTTCGATCGCCGAACTTGCGGGATCCTATCCGTAAAGGACGGAGTATCTGAGAACCCATGGAGGACATTGATATGGCCATTGGCCCCTGAATCGCCTGCCGTATACCATGCTATATGTTCACTTGCGGCATTCCATAATTCAAAGGAAAACCCCAGACTACGAATCTACGGCATGGATCACATGCGAAAAAGCATTCAGGAACTAGCAAATAATTTGCAAGACATGAAAATAGAAGCCGCACTCGCGACGACACTTGCTCTTGCATTTTCAGAGTCATGGGACCGACATATCTCCACCGGAATTGAGCACCTTCGAGGGGCAAAGATGCTATTTGATCAAGCCTTGACCCAGCAACGGCGTTTCCTAGCTCCAAATCGTGATGATATAGCGCGTCTTCAATTTCTATATAATACTTGGGTCTACACTGCAGTCATGGCGCAGCTTACATCCCTCGACGATACGGGATTCGGTCTGATATCGACTTTTCCTTTCCTTTCTCCAAACACACGCATACACAAGGTTGATCCATTGATGGGATGCGCCACCACGCTGTTCCCTCTCATAAGCCGCACTGCAAATTTGGTACAAAAAGTGCGAAGCACACAAACCAACTCCATCGCGATAATATCTCAAGCCATTGAACTGAAAACTGAAATCGAACGATGGAACCCGCCACGGTATTTTGAGCCACCGGAAGACCCAACGTCCGAAGTACAACATAGTTTCCAAACAGCACAGGCCTACCGGTGGGCAACTTTACTGCATTTACATCAAGCTGTACCGGAAATACCCTCCGAATCTGCAGAGCAGCTTGCCAGACGTGTACTAGTCTTACTAGCCACTGTCCCGATTAGCTCACGAACAACAATAGTTCATATATTCCCATTGCTAGGCGCTAGTTGCGAAGTGAATAGCGAAGAAGATCGGCTCTGGGTGCGGGACAGGTGGGCGATGATGCAATCTAGGCTGATGATTGGGAACATTGATAGATGCCTGGAAGTTATTTGTGAGGTTTGGGCTCGAAGAGATCAGTATAATCTCCAGAGCCAATACAGTGCTCCGTACGTTGTCCCGATCGACACAGTCGGCAGCGCGCCCGTGTGCCATTTTGACAACGGCATAAATACGTTCGTGTCTGAGGAGGAGCCGCAAAGTACGGAATTGGATTGTTATGGCGAGAATTCAGAAGACTCTTTCCAGCATTTGCTCGAATCAGAAGACCTGGACTTGTTTGCTTCGCCTGTATTATCTCCTGTATCGCCTAGCTTTGCTACCTGCCCACAAACCATGGGGCAGCAGTATGGGTATGGTGGTATTGATATTGAGTATGAAAAGACTGTTCGGGGCCGCTTGCACTGGATAGGTGTCATGAAGGATTGGAGCTGGGAAGGTATGCGCTCCTGATCTGTTATCAACTGATTTGAAGTCCAGCTGCTAACTGGATGTATTTGCAGTGCTTCTTGGCTGAAATTTGAAATGGCATGTTGGACCTTTGTTCGTCCATGTACTACAATTCAAACATGTTTGGCTATGCTTTTCACATATACTGGAGTCCATCATTGGAGTTGGGGAATAGTGGTTTCAGGAAACGATCGGGATGGTAGCGGCCTATTTAATGATTGATGATTTTTGCTTGGCCTGCCACCTTGTATTAAAGCTGTTATATGATATGGAACGTTCGATGAATATCAAGAATGAATGATGCTTTTCTTTCTCATCTATGATTTTGTTGCCCTAAGCTAGGTATAAACAGGAACGGCGAGGAAATTTCAGGCGGGGGAATTTCTCTGGTTGTACTTCATGCTTAATACCAAATCAACAACCGCCTCAACGGCTAGAAATTGAAGGGGAATCACCAGCATGAAATGTTAGGGGACACCCTTCTGGCACTCTTTTGGCGTTGCGCTGCAGGTTACAAGTAGCTGGGCAGCGTTGCACGGCAATATTCTTCGGCGCCTAAATTTGGGACAAATCTCGCCCTGAAGTATCCAGTCATGAACATTTGCAGGCTGCCAGTACCACTGGGACTATCTGGACAAAGGGGAGAAAAGAAACCATCCCTTTAATTCCTTAAACAAAGGGCGTTTTGTCTCCAACTAGAATCCTTGCGGTTGTGGCTTGTCGCGTGATACGAAATGCTACTAACCAGCTTTGGCAACAAAGTACTCGATTTCCTAGTATGGCAAAACTGTCCCTGCTAAGGGTTTTGTGTGGCAATCTTGAGTTGTTGGCCAAGTTATGGGCTCTTATCGTTGTATAGCAATGGCCATTGGAGATGACTTTCGGTGCGTATTTTCAGAGATATTCAAGGGCTATCGCATGCTTTAACCCCTCATCGGACTCTGGATATACACACAATCTCGAAGACAAGGTGTAACCCCTCATTTATTGTTGGTTGAATTGAAGCTGATGGTGCCTGGTGTGGAGGTAGGAATATGGCATATAAAGCCCAAAGTTGTCCTCATAATCGTAAACCAGATGGAAACTTTCCATATTTCACAGGACGGATAGCAATACGCCAGAGTACCCCTGAATCCAGTATACACTTAGCGATGTCGACTCCTGTCCCCCTTCAACATTATGCCAAAGCACAATCAGACTTCAAACCACCGTTGATTGCCAACGATAATGCCTTTCTGGGTGACGTCTTTTCAAGGTAGGTAGAGAGTCGTTATATATCACCATCGCCACGCTTTCCCATATATCCCATCAGCCAATTATCAATGGCCAAAATAGAAGCTAAATTGTTGCTCTTCTTTTTCTTACTTGTAAAGTGACAAGAAGGACCCCGATAAGCCTATTTCGTGCGGGTTCTATCGTCTAGAAAAAGGTACCCCTCTGGTATATACATATACCTACCACGAGATGAAGATTATTTTGGAAGGCGAATTCGAAATCTCGGATGAGACAGGGCAGAAGGTTCAGGCCACTGCGGGAGACGTATTTTATTTTCCCAAGGGCGCCAAAATAACCTTCACGACGCCATCATATGGCTTAGCGTTTTATGTAAGTGTCGCTGAAAGAAGTGTATATTTGCGTGGAGAGTCTGACATCCGATCGATACCATAACAGACCGGCCAACGAGCGGAAGGCGAAGCCTAAAATATGAGCGTATTTAAGGACACATGTAAGCAGGAAGGATGAAGGCTTGGAAGGGTCATAGTCCACATTTCTATTTGATACTGTCAGAATTAGCCATCATGTCAAAATTCTCACTGGGTAGTTTTCATGCGTACAGCTATTAACTCATCAAGAACTAAACTGGCCCTCTTCCTCGGTACTTTGTGTAAAACCCCATCTTTTTGCCCAACTTAGTTTCAGGTGCGTTCCATGGAATTGCCCGGGAAGTGTTGCATGGAACCATGGTCCAAGACAGCTGGATCTCTGGAATTGCTTCAGTGGCCCGCGATTGCGCTCTCGTAGGGCTGCTGAGTCAGCCAGTTACCGCGGCAACACGCCGCAAGCGCCCATCTAAGAAGCGCCAGATGACGAAGCCAAAGCTGAGAAAATACTTGGGCAAAGCTGATCAGGGGCGAAAAACAACAAGATATCAGCCCCATAACATCTGGTTTTAACATCTACTTTTCACCTGAACACTCCGAATCAAACTCCCATCCCGTCGCATCTTACTGTGCTGAAGCCATTGACAACGCAACCGCAACCCGCGATAGAGCTTTTGTGGCTTAGTCCAGCGGGGTATTACCCTGGGCCGCGATAATCATCTTTGCGCCCGCCTCCTCACCACACACCGCACGAAAGGACGCTATGGCTGTCAATATGCCAACATCGCCATTGGGGAAGCAGGAGCTAAGAACGCCTCATCTACCTCCTCTTCTTCACTCGCGATCCGGCAATGAGCTCCGCGAACCGCCTCAAACCCCCACGCAACATGCGTTTACGAGCCCTGTCCACACGCCTCAAGGCAGTCCCAGCAAAAATCGACTACCACCTGGCGCTACAGACCTCCCAAATGTCTTTGATAACGCGATGAGGCTTACACCTTCGCCGACAAAGTCTGGCTTCACCCAACCAAGTTTCCCACCTGGAAAGACCCAAAACCCCGACGACTGGGCTCCGTACACCGAGAATGTTGTTTACAAAGATAGTTCAGCGCCCGATTCGCCTACACGACGGTCGAATAAAGAAAATGCACCACTTACTGGTGGGCTGCGGATCAACAAGGAGATCGGAACAAATCTAAGTCACGCTGCGGTGTCTCGGCAGGAACCGTATAGAAACAGAGATCGCACCGAACCAACAACTGGGCGAAAAGCGCCAACTCAGATGCGAGGCCTTACAGCAGAAGAGCTAGAGAAATTGCAGCTTCCAAATGTAAAACGACTGGCCAACGTCACGCAGTTATGTAAGTTGTTACGCCGCGACCCGTATGATTGATATCCATGCTTCAACCGCTGACATTGGAACTACCCTTTTTTTAGACTTCCTTGATCATTATTTTGATATCTTGAGTTATGTTCACAATCGCCAAAATCGACACTCACAGTTCAAAGCCGCATATCCGCCACCACCTACCACCCCGTCCGCAGAATATGAGACCGCCCTTAACAAGTATCTGGGAAGAGAGCGTGCAAATCTTCGGAAGCGACGAACTAGGCTGCGCCATGCAGACTTTCAGATCCTTACACAGGTTGGGCAGGGCGGCTATGGCCAAGTATACCTAGCACAGAAGAAGGACACCCGAGAGGTCTGCGCTTTGAAAGTCATGAGCAAGAAACTGTTATTCAAACTGGACGAGATTAGACATATCTTGACGGAGCGGGATATCTTGACGAACTCCAAAAGTGATTGGTTGGTAAAGCTCCTTTATGCCTTCCAGGATGATCAGCAAATTTATCTTGCGATGGAATATGTCCCCGGTGGCGATTTCCGGACGCTACTCAACAACACTGGGGTTCTGCATAACCGACACGCGCGTTTTTATATCGCAGAAATGGTAACTTGTGTGGACTCCCTGCATGCGCTTGGATATATCCACCGAGATCTAAAGCCTGAGAATTTCCTTATCGACTCGACCGGCCACGTGAAATTGACCGATTTTGGGTTGGCAGCGGGTATGCTGAATCCCATAAAAATCGAGTCTATGCGCCTTAAGTTGGAGCAAGTCGGCAAGACGCCAGTTCCGTTTGGGCGCCCTATGGAGCAGCGGACAGCAGCAGAGAGACGTGAGGGGTATCGGACCTTGCGACAACGAGAAGTGAACTATGCAAAATCCATCGTCGGGTCTCCAGATTATATGGCTCCGGAGGTTTTACATGGCGAAGAATATGATTTCACCGTCGACTATTGGAGTTTGGGATGTATGCTGTTTGAAGCATTGGCGGGTTATCCACCGTTCGCAGGAGCAACTGTGGACGAAACCTGGCAAAATCTCAAGCAGTGGAAGGATATATTGCGCAAGCCGCAGTACGAGGACCCCAACTACTTTCTATCACGCCGCACTTGGGACTTGATTTGTCGCCTGGTGGCTTCAAAGGAAGAACGTTTCAAGAATATTAGAGAAATCCACGTTCACGACTATTTCGCAGAGGTTGACTTCAATGCGCTCAGGGAACAGAAGCCACCTTTTATCCCAGACCTGGATTCAGAAACTGATGCAGGCTACTTTGATGATTTCGGAAGCGAAGCCGACATGGCGAAATACAAGGAGGTGCACGAGAAGCAAAAGGCACTAGAAGAAATGGCGGAGCGGGGAGAGCGGATGGGCAAGGGTTTGTTTGTTGGCTTCACCTTCAGGTAATTCTATCTCCCAAACTCCTTTCACGGTGACTATCGCGTTTACTAAACAATCATTCGATAGACACCGGAAACCCGCGTTCGATAATGACGGACGGAATAGCCCCCGGAAGCCCATTCCAACTGACGGGACCTTTGGCAAGGAGCTTTTTTAAGGTCGTTTCTTCAGGCAAATCGCTGACATCACTAGCCGGCTGTCCCAGATTCATTATTACCCATTATTCAAATATCCGCTGAATGTTTGATTACTTTAAAATAGAAGTTTTAATATCATTAATGACAGTTATGCCAACATCCTTAAGCTGTTTTGTCTTCGAGGTACTCGTAAAGCAGTTAAAGGTATTCTTCGCCCCCGTAGAATAGAATAGATATCATACTCTCTAGGTCCAAATGCACTGCTGAAGAGGAAAATCCTGGCGTTGCTTCAAACGCGGCTTGTGTTCGGACCTACGAAATCCCGTTAGTTAGGCTGCCTATGACCTCACCATGTTTAGCCGTGCATGGGAGTTCTTGCAGCATGAGCTTCACCATTTCAACACACCAAACCAGAACAACTAAATATATCAAAACGACTCAGTCTCTACCCGTCTCACGATGTTTCGCTTTGTACGTTATCTCCCCATCCCCTGCCATTTTCCCTCTTCATCCCCGAAACACCAAACAAAGAGCATGGGGTAGCTATACCGGTACTCTAACCCAGTGGCTAATCGCAAGTTAACAGCACAAACCCCTCGACATAATAACCCTCTTCCATAAACCGGCTCTCCCCGCCTCCAAAACAGCCGCTAGCATCCTCCAGCGCGTCTCAACCGCTGCCTCCGAAAACGCAATCGACCACTCGGCCCAAAACCCCATCCGGACAAAGCAGTTCCAGCTAGATATTACTGAGGCTCCGCCGACGCCGGACCAGCTGAAGTTAATTTTAGATTATATGCATGAAGCAGCGCCTGGGACACCGGGTATTGGGAAGCCGGGAGATCTGGTGCGGGGGGCGCTGGACCGGTTGGATGCGCTGAGGAGGTTGAAGGAAGATGGGAGCAGTTTTGCTAGCCCGGTGGTGAGTCGGCTATGATGTTCCTTGCGGGTAGGATGTGGATTGCTAATTGAAATTTGTGTATGTGCTTGCTGCTAGGCTGTTGACTGGACAAATGGGAAAGCAGGTAAGATGCCCTTAAGCGTTTGTTACGGAATGCATTACATGGTGGGGAATGAACGGTTGCTAACGAGCTGTCTTTCTATATTTTAGTTATCGCGACGGATGAGTCTGCGATACTGAAGCTACTTCATGATACCGGGGCTGAAGAAGAGGCTTGAATAACAGGGCTCAGAGGTGGATGCTTCTCTACTTTTTGGGTGCTGGAATAAAACTACTCCGCTTACTCAACGGCGTCGGTGTAATTGATCGTTTTGTGAATATCTGATATGTATATTAAAGCATTTGGGTTGCCTGGTACAATAAAAGCTGAAATTATCGTCTGGGAATAGTTTCAACTATCTAGTGTCTGTGTCAAATGTTCACAGCCGGGGAGGAGTGGACGGCCAAGCAGTCTAGTCCCGTCGCTCTGGCAGCCAATACCTTGAAAGCTTACCGTATATAATCTTAAAAAGAATGAAAGTCACAATAGCAATACCTATGGCATGGAGCCAATTACCATCGTTTTTCCCAACGAGTCATTGACCGGCCGAAGAACTCTCTGGTTGCGGGGGGATGACTCGGTCAAGGAATTTCTCGACATCCTCGATCTCTTTCGGGTCACCCGAATGGCCCAGTCCACTATAAAACGAAGAAAAGTAATTAGCAAGGCAATGTTTATGAATGGGAGCCGTTAATTTTGTTCAAGGCGTACCGGTATGTGTTGAAGTCCACATCCGCACCCAAATCTTTGAGGAAGGTATGCGAAAACTTTCCAAACTCATATTTCACCACTGGGTCAATATCACCGTGGGCCATGAAAACGGGTGTTTTCTGGTTGGGGAATCCTTCGGGCAGGAGTTCCTTGAACTTGTGGCTAAGTGGCAGATAGCATGACAGAGCATAAATTCCTCCCAGTTTCTCCTTGTGCGTTAACCCGGTGAAAAGTGACATGGCTCCACCCTGGGAGAAACCTCCAACTACGATCCGGGATGCAGGAATGCCCTTATCCATCTCAGCTTTGATGAGACCGTTGAAGTAATCGCGGGATTTGAGGAGGCCTGCCTCATCTTGTTGGTCCATGAATTCCTCAATCGTCAACTAGACACGCAAAGCGGTTTCAGCAAATCAGTTATAAGTTGTGTAAGTGCTAGGAATTGGGCGGGCCGCGTTTCGTACGTTGGAGGAAAGGTTCTTAATGTCATACCAGCCTGGCATGGTCTCGCCGAAATTCTACGCCCGGCCATTGTTAGCTGCAACATTTAACATTGAGAGGGAAAGATAGAGTATCCCGTACCACTGTAATTGGAATCGACGGCGCATTGGGGAAAATAAATGACACCTGATCAAACATTCCACGCCGACGCCAGTTTTGCGCAAGCATCATCCTTTGAAGTCCCACAAGTGTTAAATTGACACCGGCCGAATCTTCGAGGAAGGGAAAGGGGAAACGAATTCATGGGCTCTGTCCATACCATCCTGCTCCGCTATACAACTTGTCAGTCGGGCTGCTCTTCTCAGGTTAATGCTCCAACAGAGAAACTCACGTATCACCCAACCCGTGGGCCATAATCACCGTGGCGGTGTGCCTCGTCAAAGCCGGTACAACATAGGGTGCAGCCATCTTTGCCAGTGAATAATCAATTGATTTGCTGACGATGTAAGAAGTTCAAGTAGGTGTACAGATTGTTCGATGCAGCCGAGGCGGGGAGAAATCGTCGCGGTCGCGTTTGATGGAGAAAATGGCTTGGCGCGAGATTCTTCTGCAGGCTTGTTGGGGACGACGAGAACGACCTCTCAAGTGAAGACGACACGAAGAAGTACGATCGTGATGGCATCTACTAACTTATAGTCATTTCTTGTTTGGCTTTGTCTACTGTGTTGTTTTCTGTTTCTACAGACTCGCTAGATACTCCATACTATGGTCCTACATAACGGTCCCAAGCAGTAGCCTGACCTGAACCTCAGCGCTGGAAGCCTCCTCCACCAGACATACAGAAAACATCTGATCGTGCACAACACGTTGCCAACCGCGTGTCGAATGTGGGGGAACCTCGTGGAAATTCTTCCAATCCTGGCCGCGTTACGGAGAACTGGGGCAAAAGAGAAAAATCCAGCGACTAAGTCATCTCTGGTTTGGTACGAACGCCTCAAAGTTTCGCCGGCATACTGAGGCTTTGCAGCTTTCAAAGAACGCTAGACAGTCGAAGAAACTAAAGTCCGGGTCGGTGGAGAAAATCGACATTCCTTCAGCATAACTTCAAGATATGTCCGAATGCTTCATAATCATCAAAACTGCAAATCTTTCATGATCGAAACCGCAAGATCACGTCTGTTAAGCGTATATATACGGCATCAAGGTGCACTCAGTAGGAGGGCGCAGCTATAACGAGAAAGTTTTCCCTTCGCGAGGCACCTTGGTTCTTCCGCCACCCTACGAAGCAAAGAGTTGAATCAGGTCGCACGACTCATGTTCACGACCTTCGCTGCCCCAACTGGGGCGTCTGCTTCTTCGACAAAGGTATCGGCGCGGCCGAAGCGGAATCAAGTTGCCAGGGCCTGTAACTGGTGCCGTGTTCATCGCGTACGATGCGACAACAGCTACCCTTGTCACAACTGTCAACGTAGAGGCGGACACTGTACAAAGAAAGGGGGTAACGAAATCCAGTCGCTCCCACAGGCTCTTAGGTGAGACTTAAATGGTGTTTTCTTCGAAAGAAAACGACAACCAGGCTAATTTTGATTCAGGGAAGTAGAACAACTCAGAGGGCGGGTTAAAGAACTTGAAGAGCAACTACAAAATACTAGTATTACAAACCAGGATGGAGCGGAGTCCTCCCATGCTTCGTTGGAGCCATCACCCCGACCCCGAGATCTTGACTTATTGGCAGATCATGGTGGAAAGAAGAAACACTGGGAAGGAATCCAGACGAGTACCGCGCAATCACGTAGAACTCAATCCTACGGTCCTGCTTCCTCGTTCTATTTCATCGGACGGATGAGCTCCTATCTAAATTCAGCGCTCGATCAACCATGCACCGAGCGCCACATACTGCCAAATACCGCCAGTAAATACTTTGCAAGTCCTCCAGGAGAAGCTCTTTCCGATCCCAACCCGATCACAGCGGACGTTCCGATCACAGGAGAAGGATTAACAGCTGCACAAGAGGGTTACTTTATAAGTCTCTTCTGGAACTCTTTCCATTCGCTTCTGCAGGTAGTCGACGAAGTGGAGTTCTGGGCCCATTACAAGTCCCTATGGTCGGAAGACGGAACTACCAGGCAGGCATCACCGCTTGTCGACATCGTAGTTGCTCTCTGCATGCAGTGCGGTATTGCGTTTAAACCACGAAACGAAACGAGTACGGGCTTGAAAACCGAAGTAGACGATAATGATGCCTCCATCGCGGGTCGCTGGCTGTATCGCAGATCCCAAACCGCTATCACAGATGAACTGGAAAGCCCGTCAATGACGACCTTGCAGTGCCTCCTCCTCAGTGCTACCTACCTATGCTGTGCGTCATTTCATAACATGTCTCACAGTACTCTTGCTTTAGCTATCCGGACTGCGCAAACCCTGGGTCTTCATTTGGAACCCGCCAAGGATTTACCACAGGCCCAACGAGAGCTTCGAAAGCGGCTATGGTGGGCTCTGTACGTTATAGAAAGCAAGACATGTATGAAGCTAGGAAGGTCTTGGTCCGTACAGCTATCGGAGGTCACCTGCAGTCTACCAGCCGATGATCGCGAGAACGCTCTGCTCCTGAAGACTGACTTTATCTCTGTGGGGAAAGACGTTACCTGGCTTTCGTACAGTCTGCATAATACCAGGCTTATACTTGCAGCTCGTGCTATTCATGTCCCATTTTATGAGAAATGTTCGGATATCCTCTCTACTAATGGCGGGCAGTCCTTCTACAATGACAGCAAGTCCCTTGAAAAATGTGCCGAATTTTTGCTATCAAGGATGGAATACTTGCATTCTTGGGCACGGGATGTCCCTGAGGCATTGAAAACAAAAAGGGTCAGCGGAGGTGAACCTTACTCGACCGGCAAAGCGGTACTGGATATTGAAACTTTTGCTCCCGTGTGGCTGCAACGACAAAGACTGTACCTGGAGATCCTGTACCATATTCTTTCCATGAACCTCTATCGGCCATTCATCTCATTCTCTTCGTCACCCAATACACCCCTGGCGGAGAAAAACGCCAAATCATCCGTCAGCCATGCTATAACAATTACCCACATAATCTACCAGAGCCTCAGTGAGACTGATACTCTGAGCGGGTGGCCAGAGGTGTATCAATGGCAGTGGAATTCTACCGTCACCCTGATTGGGTACCTTTTGGCCTATCCCCTGTGCTCGATCACACCCTCTGTGCGCGAGGCGATCAGTAAGGCCATCGCTTCCCTAGAAATATTCGGAAGAAGCCTTGCCGTTGCCGCTAGCGCGGTGAATGTCGCTTATGACCTCACATATAAAGCTGATTACATTATCGAGCGTCGCCAGCAGGGTATCAGTACTCCTCCCGGAACCACAGAATCTTCCACCAACGATATCAGCGCGTATCAACCAGTTAACAATGCAAGTTTGAATGACAACAACCAACCAGTTGAGATGGCCATTACATCTAGGCCTAACTTACCCACACAAATCGACTACGGGTATTTGATGGATGACTCGATGAACGTTGCCTTTAATATCGACTGTTTCAGCGGCATTGACCCCATTATTCCAGATCCTGGAAACATGTTTGAAATGTGGACTTTATTCCCGGAGCTCGCACGCTAGCTTCCCCATTCAGTGGAGCCAGGGAAGGCTGCTCTTCCAACTTTCATTACTCTATCAATCATAAGCGTTACTCGGCTCTCAATCTTGTTATGCCATGCGACTGATATTTATGCTGGGAGTTGGTTTATTCCCCTCCCAGGTGGTATTTGAGAACCGCTCTTGGCTCTGGTAGCTTTTGATAATCTCAAGTTCCATCGCTACGCGCTATTGGCCCATCGTAATAACGGCTCTAAACCTGACTGAACCGCTCAACATGGCGTCTGCAAAATGAATTAGTCGTTACTCATGAGCTATCGTGAACACACTGGGGCCCTTACTATATGCCTCATTCGCCTGGGATAGCGGAAACTTTTCAATCATGCAGTCGACATTATGGAGTTCAGTGAAGGTAATGGCATCTGCTGTGTCGGCTGAATGGCCGCTAGGCCAGGAATGCACGGAAAGACCACGGTTGAGCTAAAGTTACAACTGTTAGCACTGAAGGCTCTTGCGCGTATGGTGAAGCGATTCCTACCATCAGACCGATATCTACGCTCAAGTTTCCGGGGACTAAGTAGAGTCGTCAGCGCCAGTTCGAACCCCCAAAGATAGCCCACAACGCTGGCAAACTTACTCGACAACACTAATAGCTTGCCCAAGTGAGCCAGCCCTTGCATCAGTGGTGATATTTTATCCGCACTAGGTGCTGTTGTGACAATTAAATCCGCACCCCCAAGGGCTAGCAAAGCCTGTGCCGCATCAACCTTGCTCTCATCAATATATTCATGGGCTCCCAATTTTCTCGTGAACTCTTCCTTCTTCGAATCCCGAGATATGGCGACGACACGGTATCCGAATTTATTCGCATATTGGAGGGCCAAATGTCCCAGGCCTCCAAGGCCCTGGATAGCGACTGTTGAACCGGCTGGAACGTTCAATTTGCGCATAGAATTGAAGACGGTAACACCAGCGCACAGAATGGGGGCATATTTCGCAGCGTCGATGTGTTCCGGGATTGGGACTGCGGCTTCAGCGCGTAGTGTGCAGTATTCGGCATCTATCATATCGTTAATAACATCACCCCAGCTGGAACTGGAATAAGGGCTGTCGACGTACATCCTCCGTCTCTTGTTATGCCGTTGGTGCAGTTGATTTCGCAAACTTGATAAAGGCCTTTTTTACATGCACTGCAGGTTCCTGTGGTTCGTTTGATCAGTTTGGTTTCACGGAGAAATATGCGGTTTGGATTGGACTACCATCGTGCCCTCCGTGCCATGCGCCGCCAACTCGATCTCCGACATTCCACGAAGTCACATTGTCGCCAACAGCAACGATATGTCCGATTGATTCATGGCCAGGGACAATCGGACTAACATTGCGCAGCAGGAGTCGTTAGTTCAGCCGTATTACCAACATGGAGATCGAAATATACTTACAATCCACCCCCTATCGCATTGTATTGGGCGTACTTGTCCGAATAGCAAACACCGCATGCTTCAACCTTGACTAATACCTCGCCACTCTTTGGTGGCGCGAGCTCAATCTCTTCGATAGTCAAAGGGGCGCCTTGCTCCTTGAAGACGGCGCGTTTGTATGTTTTCGGGAGAGACATGTTTTCCGGTTTATGTATATATGTAGCTCGGTTTTGGTTATGATGTTATGATTGACTTGGTTATGATCATTAAAAAATATGAGAAATTGGTATATTTATATGGCATTCTTCTCGCCATCGTCATCACAGTCGAGATAGACTTCGGAGACATCGCCAACGCATCTCCTTTGTGTCTCTTTCAACACCGCGTTAAGACCGTTAATACCGATATATCCGCCGTTTGATGCCCAGAAGGATCACCTTATTGACTTTTGTGTATCCACAGAACCGTGAAGAGAGCAACCAGAAAAGTCCAGCCTTTCTGAAGATCAACTCCACACCTGGGGAACTCACAGACTCTCGCTCTCGGCCTCGTACGAACGATCTCCATATTGCTTGGAAATGGCCCATTAGGTTCAGAGAGCTCGAGATGCTATTCCGGTCCTCCTTTCGGATTAGTTCAGCTTGGATTCATGCATTATTAACTCGGATTTTGAACATTTCTCGACTTTCATTTGCCGTCTCGTGAATGAATTAAACTAGCTGAACTGGACATGACAAAGGAAGTCGCCGGACCTGATAATTTCCATGATAACACCGAAATGAGCTTTGTCAAATTCACCGACTGATGCATCCTAACCCAACCGTGGAACTATCAACTTCTAAGGTACAAAAGCAAGTTAACAAAACGGCATTATATCATGCGTTAGATGGGTCAAACTCACCAGTCCAGGTCGTCAATATCAACATGGTGGTATTCAATATGATCCTTGATCGCGTCCTGCAATTCCTCCTGCAACCTCCGCGTCTCCTGCAGCGCGGCCATGACACTTTCAACGTCGAGATTGGCACGGCTGAGGACCTGATACATGCGCTCGAGGATCGATTCGATTCCAACCCATGTCAACATGCCTTCGAGGTCTTGGCTGGGCTTAGCTGGTTCGGATGAGCCATCGGAGTCTTGAGTCGGGGGCGCAAGGGCTTCGTTGGTGTTGGCTGGTCCTTTATGTTCTTCTTGTGCTTTCAAGGACTGGACTTCGGATGCATTTTTAACTGCTTCTTCAAGCGCCTCTTGAGTCCGAGGTTGAGTCTTATTGGAAGGGGGTTTCGCTTTTGATTTCTTGACGCCGCCAGGCTCAGTTAGGGGTATCGGCATGGTGTTGAACTTGGGCAAGCTTCGTTCTTATGACTGGTATAAGATGGTGGGAGGATATTTGACAAGTCAAAAAAGGATGAAGGTATGTGGATGGAATGAATGAAGCTTGAGCTGTCATTGCCAGGTGAACTTATAAAGCCCATCTTTGCAAGCTGTGCCTGAGAAGTGCAGCTTGTAGTTGTGTTGGAACATGTTGTGCATATCGAATCTTTTGGTCACATATCGAAACCATTGTGTCATGGAGGTGAAAGAACATCTTTTAACAAACCAAGATTTGTGGAGGAAGCCGTCACTGTTGATGGCCGTCACCACCAGGTACTCATACATCACAGATGAATGCCATTGTGGTGTTGGTGGTGGACTTTACCAGCAAACACCAGCAACAGTAAGTTGATATGGTTGTAGAGACTCCCCGTGCATACATACAGGTTGAAAAGAAACTTATATATATTCTTAGGTTAAAGACAATCATATATATATGGGTTTATTTCTCCTGCTCATGGCAGCATTATCATCATTCATACAACTTGAATCCGGGTATCAAACCAATCGCTAGCCTACATCAAGGTAATGGCGCCGACAATAGCGGCGCTCAGCAGGCCCCATGCAGCAGTACCCACTGGCATAGCAGAATTCTCATCTCCGGATTTATCATCTCCAGACTTATCATCTCCAGATTTATCCTCGCCATGATGAGAAGAAGTCTCGTTCGCGTTTCCTCCGGCCGCATCTCCCTCAAGTGGAGAAGTGGTGATGCCTGTGCCATTTTTGCATTCATTCGGTGCGTCTGACTTGGAAATCTTCGCAAATGTGATATCCGCACACTACAACACTATTAATATCTCGTCCTAAAAAAGAAGAACTGCTAATGAGATTTGGATAAAAAATACCTGGTACAACCCTCCATCTGGATCTCCACTCGTGATAACCTGCAAAGTCGCGTTCATGCCCTCCTTGGCCTTGACGCCAATTGCATCCTCATCAAGGCTGATATCAGGTAAACAGAACTTGCCCAGTCCCATCTGGTTGACTGTTGGGAGAATCGTGATGTTGAAGTTCTCTCCTGGGTTGTTGCCTAGGCCTAACAGAATTTGGAAAGCGGCATGGTCGTGGCCCATTTCCGAGGAGATAGAGACCTTGGGGTTGTCGAGGGAGATTTCAGTCCGAGAGGACGAGGGGGAGTTTGCGCCACCGCATGGGAATTTGGCCTGGTCGTCATGGTTTATTTTGCGGGGAGGAGGGAATTCAAGGGTGAAGTGGGCGGTGGCGAGGGGGAGAGAGAGGAGGGCGAGAGGGAGGAGGGAGGATGGCGATGGGATATGCATTTTGATGAATGAGTATACTGAGTAGGTATATGATGGGTGAAGAGATATCAAGATGGGGATGAGGATTATATCTACTTTACAACAGCCGATTCCCGATTCTAGATTGACGCATCTCGGAAATTTAATCTTCGGCAATTAAGCGAGCCCCATAATAGCTCGTGACATCCTCTCCCTGTTCTACTAGCTCTACTCCCTCATAGTGGTGTATAACAATCTGCTCAAACATGCGCGCGCCAAATATCAGCCCCACATAGATGCACTTGCCGCTTTTATCTGCCAAACCTTGACACGTGACTATGGATAAATTACACTCAAATTGCAGGACCAACAGTCTAACAACAATACAACATGACATGACCGTCGACGTTTTGGAGGGTTATCCGAAACCTCCCTGCCATTGTTGCTCATTGTTGGATCCTACCTTGTTATTCTGGCAGTATTTCGGGTCACGGTCCGCTGGTGGATCGCAGTAATGAACACCCTTTGCACCAGGGTTGCCGAAAGACACTTCAAAGTTCACTGGGGGTTTCAGACCGTCGAAGAAGTTGTGTAGTGTCGCTCCTTGACCTGTTGGATAAAGGGACTATATCAGCAAAGCGCTATTATTCAGATAATCCATATGGGTTGAACTTACGGCTATTCTGGGCAGAAGGAACACATCGAGTGACCTGGTCTCCCACTTGAAAGGTTTGTCAGCCATTGAGCTCTGCTAAAGAGAATATGGCAAAGGACAGGGCATTTTGAGCTGATAGAACAGGGTGTTTAGATTTCGTGGACTTTAGTTGCTCTAGGCGAGAGAAGTAAGTGTGCCTTTTGATTATCTTGATGCCATTGGGAATACCTCCCTTTTATGCTCTATCGTCATGGTCGAAGAACCAGCGAGAATTGATTGTGCCAGGCCAGCCCGATTTCCAAGGCTGTTGACCTTGTCACACTATCTCTACGGATATATATGTATTCCAGATGGTGTATAAGCTAGGAACGACTGTAGGAATACAAACGAGGGGGAGAAATACACTACCATGTACATAAACAACAGCTGATCTGCAGAATTAATAAACACCCAAATGCAGATCTGCCGGAAGCCTAAGGAATCTGGCATCGTGCGGCTGTAGGAAGACATCGAGTCTCTGACCAACAAGCATACCAGTACATTTTTGACGTCGCCGAGTGGTGGTGATCTACGGGGCGATACAATGTCATATTATATAGATTGAAATGCCAGAATCGTAGTACACGGCGTTGTAGCCGCACCGAAGGCTGATACTCACCTGACGATCCAGCTTTCCCAACAGAAAAATTTATGTACGTACACAAGGATGGTAGCTAGAAATGCTTCTTCTACTGCAGAACTTGAGCGGTGATCTGCGGGGCGAAGGGCATGCATTAATTTATTTATATACATCACAGCCTCACGAACACGCAGCCTATACACCATTTCTATAGATATGATCTATAACTCTTAACTCACCACCATAGCCCACATCTAAACAGACCGAATATCATATACCAGCAATATTAAATATCCTCTGAAGAAAATGTCCCACCCACAGCACCCCATCTACGGAAACCCAGAGAGAAGAGGCCTCTACCAGCCATTCGCAATCTACTCCTGCATCCCCCCAAACACACTCACCTCACTCCTATCCGAGCTCGAAGACGGTGAAGACCTACACGTATCACCCCATACATTCCCACCAGAGACATCGCCCCAGGAGATAATAAACCATCACATCGAACAATGCAACACATCAGATCCCGAAGTGCACCCGCTTCTACTCGTGATTGCAGACCGGGAAGATTTCCATAAACACGGCATCCTAATTGCCTATATAGACGTATACTGCGACCCGTCATGGAAGGTCGAGTATATGCGCCATACTACCTCCGAGCCGTTACCGCTGGGTAGTATCGCTGTGTCTCAAACGGATTGGGACGAAGTATTGGATAATGCTCAGTTCGGGCTACAGTGGGATAGATATTTCGCCAAATATGCTACGCGGGGATCATTTCAGGAGAGTTCAGATGAAGATGCTGAGAGGGAGGAGTATTTCTGGGACATGGATAGGGAGTTTCGCAAGGCGTTGGAGGGGGTGGAGAGGCAGCGGTTTCAGCTTAGGCCGGTACGAGGTGAGGATGATGATGAGTTACTACGGGGTGATGATGTTGAGGAGGTTGCGAGGGTTCATGCGCGTGTAGCTGGGAGGGATGGGGAGTTTCATGAGAGCCTATGTGTTTGGTTTGATGCTGGGGGGTGGGAGGAGAGGAGGGAGGTTACTGTTGTGAGGATAGGAGAGTCGACCGTGTCTCGTACGCTTCCTATTGCTGAGGCGGCCAATTTACTTGTTGATATTGCGATGGGAGAGAGGGACTGGGAGTAGTCAATACCACTGGGCTTTACGACAGCCATGTGCATAAGTACCAGGTTGCTGGGCGTATCAAGAGTAAAAGTGCTGTGGAGATGTCAGTATCCATGTATGACTCCATAGAGCTAATATGTACAAAAGGCTAGACTGTTGGATATGTACGAAGAAAAGTCCGCTGAATCTGCTCAAATATGCGCGCGCCAAAAACGCCACGCCGACCCACAAGAAAAAAGAAAAGACAAAGACCAAAAGACCCCCACCATGTACTCCGTATACTCCAGGCATGAAGATTATGAAAATGGGTATTCATAAATGCGGGTGAAATGAAGAAAGTCGTAAATCTGTCGATGGTAATATGGTGGTAATATGGTGGTGATCAATGTTCTTCCAGCTGGTGAATATATCTCCCGACAGCGAGTTCTCCGATAAAGGAACCGGCCAGGACACATAGGAAGTATCCCACATTCATCGTCATGACAGCCAACATCCTATAACTTGTTAGTCCACGCCAAAGAAGCAGCAGAATAGGGGGGAGGGAGAGAGTGAAACGTACAGTAGATATCCAACTCCCGTAATGGCAGTCAACAGCGCAGCTCTGGGTAAATCCACACTAAACCTCCAAGGCATAACAGGCGGTCCAGCAGCACTTCTCACGACTTTGATCTTCTCCTCCACGCCATTGGCACTGATCAGGGTTCCCGATTTGAAATCATCTGTATCAACGCTGCTTCGCTCCGTGTCGGCTGCCGCAGTCTGGCCCGCAACAACTACATATCGCCGCGATCGGGCTGCAGCGAGCCATCGTTGTTCCATCATGGCTTTGAAGGCGAGTAGGAAACGGCCGATCATGGTCAGGCAGATGAGGAAGATACATGTCCCTGCGTAGGCGCCGCTGGAGTGAGGGGCCCAGGCTGTCGAGAAGAGAGGAGTTGTTGTTGAGGAGTAGAATGTCATGGCCATGGCTGCCGAGTCATCGTGAGAGGATGCAGCGGGCATCTCGTGGCCCTCATGGCGAGGGAAGAGCATATCCATAGATGAGGAGGTTATGATAATATGGTCAATTGATTGATGATTGATTCTATATAATGTGGTAAAATACAAGCGACAGATAGACGAGGGATGGCCACTATATATCAAGCCTCCAACATCGTCAAACACCCTGAGACGGCAACTTTCCCTTTGCCCCGATCGACCGTCTTTCGGCCTCACCAGTTTTTTTTTATCGGTGGGGAAAAAATCGCAAGGAGACACTTTGAGCACATTATTACTGTACGATCACGTGGCTTGGCAAGACAGACTCAAATACAACTGATAAACTCATAACTTATACTTATAACTTATAGACGATATTGTAATGACTGGCCGAACAGACATGGCTTTAGGGGTTTTTGGGGATAGAAAAAAAAAACATTCAATATAATCAGACAAGATGCTAGAAGGTCAAAGATGTCATTGTAACAACGACATGAAGCTGCCAAGAAAAGGGGATCCCGTCCCGCCTTGCCTAGACTATAAACTACGCCTCGAGAAATGCCACGCTAAATGCGTTGGTGGTCACCTTGTGCCAGGAACCATCATCACCCGCCTCACCGGTGAATTTGAGCGCGCTTAATGAAAGAGAAAAGTTACCCGCTGGAAGTCGAGTCCCATCTGCCAGATTGCCCCAGACTGGGATGAACAACGCCGCACCAGGCGGGAAGGGACCGAATGGATCTTCTGTGCCAAGCCGTCCGTTGAACCCTTCAATAGGCTCACCGGGAACAAGCTCTGCGATGATCTCGCTTGTGTAGAAGTCAAGGCTTATCAGGGCTACAGGGAGGTTGACCTCAGGCCCCTCCGCATCTGGATCGTCGATATCGGTTGGGAGTTCAAATAGGAAGCCATCGTCAATTTGCTCGCCAAAGTTCACCGAGCTGGTGAGGAAGGTCGCTGCCTTGTTGAACGGCTCGATGCTCTTCAGGTCTGAAGCTGTGCCTGAGTATGAGACCGATGTCTCATCACCTTCGTCTGGTTTTACGACGATATACCCACTGTAAACTGGGACACGCTCGGCAGCCAATCCGGGAGGTGTGAGCTCGATCTCAACCTCAGCATTCGAGTTGGGTGGGACCAGGACCCTATCTGGGCTGATGGTGACCTTGGAGCTGGCAGAGTCCATCTCAGGTACGGATGGGTGGTCCTGGAATTTGGAGAAGACGGTGTATGCCGTGTGCGAACCCTCGTGAGATAGCGAGTACCACATCTCTTTATCTCCGGTGTTGCTAATCTTGAATGTCGCCTTGGCTTTTTCCTTGAATGTGAGATGGGAGGGAGATACTTGGGTTTGCGAGTGCACGGCCAAGTGTGCGTTGATGAGACCGCCACCTTGTTGAATGGCGGGAGCAACGAAGTCGGCGGTGGATTTACCGTCGTTGTACTTCAACGGCTTCGAGGTGCCTTCGAGGACGGCAGACAATGATTTCGGATCAAAGTCCTTGCCCTTGGCTTGTTTAAGGAGAGCAGCCACACCTGCGGCATAAGGGCCAGCTGCACCAGCACCAGAAAGAACTCCGTAACTTCCATCCTTCACGGGCAGCGTAGAGAGGACATGTCCACCAGGAGCGGCCACGATGGGAACAGGGTCCATCTGCATGTTTGGACCCCACGCACTGAACAGGTTGATGGAACCACCAGTTGCATCATTGGGCTCCTCACGATATTTCCACTCCTCCTCCTCAACGCTGGCAAAGACAAGCTCAACTTTCTCACCCTTTACAACGCTTCCTTTCCATTCGTCTCCTTGCTTGCGGTCCACTATTCCGAGTCCAGCGATGATGTCTTGCTCGTCACGAGTGCTGACCGACTGGAGGATGCTGCCACCGTCATGGACCATAAGGTATTTCACTCCGCGGAACGCAGCGTCCAGAAGGGTTTGAATGCAAAGGGGAACCATTACGACCTGCTCATTGATATCTGGAATCTCTTCCGGTAGCTTAGGGCAGTTTGGACCCAATGGGTCGAAATCAAACTCATAATCCCAGGTCCATACGCTCTTGGTGCCGGCAGGGAAGTGAACGTCCGTTGGCTCGTACTCAAACGTCTTTTGGTCTGCTTCACCTACTTTGTACTGGCCGAGAAGTCGGTAGATGGGTCTCACGCTGTTTTCAACGGAAGCGACCGAAATCACACCCTGGGCGGTGGCAGGGCTGTAGGCTTGGAATGGAGGGCCACCAAGCTCACCAGCTGTCGCGACACAGACGACGCCAGTCTCCGCGATTCGAGAAACAACTCGCGATGTGGGATCTAAACACATATATCAGCGTCATTCAAGAAAGTATCCATGCTACTTGCTTATACTGACCGTCATTGGTACCGGTATAGCCACCTAGGGAGGTTACGATAACATCGGCTTTATCATCATATGCCTTTAGGTATGCGCTGATAATGATATCCTCAGAAGTGTATAGCTGGCAGTCGAAGATACGATACGCTCCAAGCTTGGCGTCTGGAGCTACTCCCTTGAAGTTGAGTTCACCTGCGTTGGCTCCAATAATACCAGCAGTGTATGTGCCGTGCAAGCCACAGTCATCGTATGGGTCGCTATCAGGAGTAGGATCGCTCACTCCGTTGTCGCCCACAAAATCGTATCCCTTGGAAACCTTGTACTTATCGCCGAACCCACCACCGAGATCCGGATGCTTATAGTCCACTCCGGTATCCAAAATGGCAATCAGTGTATCCTTACCAGTATGTCCCTCGGCATGCAGCTTGTTGACACCGGTCATAACATGTGTCGACCATTCGTCACCCTCAGCCTTACGCTTCGCAATTTTTGGGGCTCCCTTTTTCGCCGAAGCTCCACCTTTCTTTGCTAGCACATTTCCAGACTGGCGTGAGATGAGTCTCAGAGGCCAGGCATCCTGAACCGAGACAACCGACCTCACTGCATCTATCACCTTGTGCGGATCAGCGGTAGCATTTACCGTGAAAGACGAGCCCGAGAAAAGGGGGTGGTTAAAGTCATATCGTCGAGTAGCCTGAACTCCCGCATTATCAAGAGCGGCATAGAAATCTGGAACCTATTCGAACAGTTAGCATCTGGATATATGCTCGGTCAGAAGGTAGACCATGATCTTACCTTGGCCTTTTTGCTATTGTCAAACTCCACGATATATCCTCCATCTAAGAATATCTCTTCGCTGTTGTACGTGACAACGGGATCGCCCGTGGGTTCAATTATGAACAAATCTGAATTGGAGGGCGCTGCCTTTGCACCTGATAAGCAGAGAAGCCCAAACGCCGCCAACGAAGCGGCCTTCGTCAAGGGAGACCTCATATTGAACAACTAGCAGTGTGGTCGGATTGTCTTGGAAACTTTCCAATCATGACAGGACGGGGACTGGGCCTGACGCCTCTTAAGTAGGGCCACAAAGCTTGTTCTCGCAAGATACGACCCTCCGCTCTACTCTATGCCCCCGCCAGCGCCTTTACCCTCTTCAGCGTCGCATTGAGCCCGAATGAAACATTTCGTTTTTGGAATAGAGAAAATCCTCATTTCTTGCGTGCGAATATCCATGGAAATGAGCATCCTGAAGCCCGAATTCGTGGGATAAGCTGCAAGGTCGTTACGTTCCTGACAGATTCGGATGGTGGCAATTCCATTGTCTGATATGTGTCAGGGGAAAAAGAGGAGAAGTAAAAATAAATTCAAGCATCTCGTCCGTGAAGAACCGAAATTTTATGCGAAAAATCCGGGGTTTTTACGAAGGAACAAAAGCTTGTTCAAGGATATCATTATAGAAATCAGGTTAGACGGCAGTGCATAATCGGTTAAATCCAGGTACACTTCATCGGCATGGCAGGGTATATGGGGTTATCAGATAGTATCCGGAAGGTAGCTGTGATAGTTAGATAGTGAGCGACAGGAGATAGATAACCCGATGTCCCTCAAGGTAGAAGGGGGGACCTGGTCGGTTCCTGGTCATGCCAGGTCAAGCGCCTCCCCTGACCCCAGGGATTGGTTTGCTTGGTCGCCTGCTACCTACCAAGATAGGACCATTTGTGTCTCAACCATGTATCTCGCCCAGTTGATATACCGGCTGATCCGCAATGACAGAAGCCGGCAATGGATCCTTCCGAGACTTTCTTTAATTATCCCTGGTAGATCACCCCAGATCGGTATGCCGATCATCCGCAGGGTATAGACTCAACTGTTGCGCGACGCTCGCCGGCGAGAACATGATCGATGCACAAATGCACGACGAAGTTCGGGTGGAAGGAAATTTCATTCCTTTTGGAAATCCATGCAGGCTTGTCAGGGACAGACACGGAATTCGCTTTTTGCCCGTTAAACGTGATATATCTCGCCATCCCATCGCTCAACATCAACCTGCATGGTGCTTGTTGCTGTTGGGATAACTCAACCATCTCCGCAGCGCATTCGGAGATGTGCTCTTCATGGCCGAAAGTCCCCGGTCTCAATCAGCTGGGATCTCATGGAGGATTCGCATAAGCCGAAGAGCCCTTTAACGCTTTGTTTCGGATCTCAGCGATCGCGGCATAATCTTCACCAGGAACGCAATCGGGGTTATCGGCTCTGTACGGTTTTGTAGCCTGTAAACAGGACTCTTCGCTTATGTTGCTTTGGCTAGGTATTTGCGAGTTGGTTTGTTGTTTGTGAGTGCCTTTGGATGATTGAGTGATATGGAGAGGTCGGTAAGAAACTGCTGTGGACTTGAGGCTCTTTCCACCTTCCCCTTACAATACACTCATACTACGAAACAGAAATGAAACACAAAGTAGCTATTGGTCTCAGAATCATTCCATACTTATTTCTTCTATGGGTATCATTGATTTATTTTATTATATACACCTGTTCTTCCTATCAAAACGAAAACTCCTCAATATGAAGATATATACCCTGCGCCCCGGTACCCTTGTGTACAGCCCGTTCGTCAGAAAGCGACACCACACTACGTCGGACGTCCGTATTTAACCCCGGAGGACCACAGACAACCACACCACTTTCGCCTTCGGCTTTTTCTAACGAGGTGCGAATGACGGTGCGGACATCAGGGCGGCCGGACAGGAGCCGTACTCTAGAATCGAGAGGTCCGGGGCTAGTGGTCGTATATTTAGGTGGTATAGACGAGGTTTCGGAAGTGGTAGGTGAGTCTAACGGGCCTTGCGCTTGCTTTTCGGATGGGTAGGTTGGAGGATTATCCGACTGTTGCTGTTGCGATTGTGCAGCTACGGGAGGAGATGGCCCGGAACAACAGCATGGTTGTGTAGGGGCGTCCTCATTGGTGATTTTATCGGTACAGCAGCAGCCCCCATCGGGTAGACAGCAGCGAGATGCGCTCGCAGTGTTATCAGGCAACGTCGGTGTTGGTTGGGCGGTGTATATGATCCCTTTCTGCTTTTCATCTGGAAACAGTGGTTCGCTGACGGGTTGTTGTTGTGTCTGGTTGCTGGCATTATCGGGCTGAGCCGACTTGGTGTATAATTCGTCGTCGCAGGTGACATAGATGCTGATTTCAACCGTTTTGTTGAAGCTAGGATCGCTTTGTCGAAGGCGATCGATGTCATCCATGAGAGTTTGGAGCTGGTCTGTGAACCAACCGACATGTGACCGGGCCTTTATAACCCAGACAAATCGGATTCGCTTCGTGAGCGATATATCAAAGTTGAAATACCGTCGAGGCTTGGTTGAATCTTGATGTTTCCAGCCATGGACGATATCACGCATCAAGGGCATAGTGTATGTTGCCCCCATACCGCCAGCAAAAAAAACAACACTGTCGAATTGCTTCAGCGGTCTTATGCTTCCATAAGGACCGTCAAGGATGACTGTGCTTGAACCCTTCGGGTCGCTCGACGCACTGCCCAATACATTGTGGTGCTTTGTAGCATGGTCAAATATCTTCCTTGTGCCCCCTCGCTCAGCACGGATAAGGAACTCCAATTGATTATCGGATGGGATTGAAGCCATACTAAATGGGTGGCTTTGCAAGGGAAGCATCGACGGACAAGACAAGAAGGCATGTTGTCCAGCTTTCCATGAAACGGTCGGGCTTTTAATCGTGACCTTTGTCACATTTCCGGGAAGTGGTGTGAATATTGCGGAATTCGCGAGCAACGCTCCGCTTTGCTCCTTAGACTGGAATATGGACAGGTTGGAGTAGCATATCCATAGGGATCTAACCAGCCTGTCAAAAGCCAATAATCCAATCGGTACCCAAACCCAGACTTTCACTTCATCAGGCGCATGGAACCATATCGCGGCTATAAATCCTGAGAATGTGAGAAGATGGGAGATGACGAAAACTTCATAGCTCCATCTTCTCACAGGAGCCATGGAAGCAAGGACGATAAACGTAAGTATACTCCAAGATGCGAGACCCTTCTGGACCGTTGGATCCGAGTTTATCTTGGTCACGATATAGTTGTATCTGCCCCAACTACGGAACCAGAAGCACATGTGGATGGTCGAAGTGAGCCAAAGAGTCCTGGCAATCCATCTATGAAGCCAGTTCAACCGTTCATAGCTCGAACCGGTCATCAGTCCAATGATGTTATTCTTCCCTGCCAGCAAAAAGACCAGAGGTAGCTGGGCAATGGCTACATGCCCTGTTCGGTAGCCGATATTCTCCCAACTCCACTCGTCCAAGGTATTGAATTTATAGAAGCAGAGAACCAAAAGCACGACGAGGTTTGCCAGCACAAGACTCAGTTTTCCCAACGAGGGCGGGTGGAATCTGATCTTCCCTAGTGTGATTGGACTGACTGAAGCGTATGCGGCCTCGCGGGTCATGGCAGTGATTGTAGCATAGGCGAGAAAGATGAAGGACTTTGGTTTCGAAGGGGTAGGAGAGGAGTCTCGAGACCTGGAGCAGTGTTAGCTGGGTATCTCATAACCTGGAGGGAGGAAACTGTCGAACCTCTGGATGGCTATTATCTTGTTGAGTATATTGCATATGGTAGCAACTGCGATGGCAGCACCTACAACAGCCCAGTACATCTGTTGCATGTAGGCGTAACTGGGCATAGTGCCGCCCATGGCACCACCACCATGATGTCCTGCATGCCTTGCCTCCATGCTGTTGTCTGTAGGGGAGAGAGAGTTGAAGCTGGATGAGATCGATTCACCACCAAATCCATGATTGACAACTCGCAGCAACGGAGATGGGAAAAACTAATTTAAATTAGCCCTGAACCGCCTGTCCCGCTCTGCTTCCTCTGGTGTTTTCCCCGCCATGGCTTGGTCGCGCCTAAAAGCGTCTCGCCGGCGCGCGTTTGAGCAGATTATTATGTCAGTGCGCGAGTTCCACCGCAACCAAGCGAAGTTTTGTGCGATACATAAGATGCTGTATATACATGGAGGTACATAGTAGTGATGATGCGCCGAGGTCCAGAGCAGCCGGAAATTTAAACCGTCGCTTATTGACGTGGGCGACCGGGATGCGAGGCTTGTCTCTGTCGATGTCTGATGGCGATGTTACTGCACCATTGGGCTGGTTTGACGCTAGGAGTCGCAAAAGCGGCCAGAGGTTTCTCTACAACAGTCATGATCTACCCTAGAAACTCGTACACTATGAAAGAGTCGCTCTTACAGTCCCAAAGTGGCCTATACGTTTATGCTATAAAGACCAAATCATGGGATCAAACAGCTAATGCAGCACTTTGGGATACTTGAAACTCCCCCTCCAACGAACAAAGCACTTATCCATCATCACCAAACGATCTCGTCCAGGGGAAATGCAGGAATGCATAATTTCCATGGTGTAAAAGACCCTCCGTCAAAGAAAGATCGAGAAAATCCTGGTCGCATGAAAAAAAAAGGCGTAAAAATAGATTCGTACATCATCCATCGGCGGCTACGAAATAAGCGCCCAGCCAGTGACTCTATACAAACGTATACTGCTGTAGTTTTGTTCTGCTTCCCCTTGAAGTATTTAAACCAAGTTCAAGTAACGTCTATGGCAAGAAGGGTGCGAGCGAATTATTCTACTCTATAGCCGACTGTCAACGAAAAAATTGCAGTATCATGTCCTCACAACGTTTCTCATAAGCATATCCACAGTACCGACCGAGTCTACTTCCTCTCTATCCCTCCTCTCCGCTACTCTTTCCTCCTCCTTAGTTCTTCTTCGTTCTTTAGCATATGGCCGGACGCCATATTGAGTCTGCGGGAGACGCCGAAGGTGAGCTGCATCCTGCAAACCTTGATGGTTTGATATAGAACAGTAGACTATAAATTATCAGCACACGCAATGCAAACAACATACTAATACATAGTTGCATAGACCGACCTGGGTATAACCTACAGCCTCCAGGCTCTGAGGTTAAAAAGAGTGGCCGTCGTGCAAGCGCGCCAATGATCCGTTTGCAAAGGCTGTCAGAAGGGACTTGGCGTTCACAGCTGGAAAGTGATTCCGCTGCTAGGAAAAGACGGTCAATAGAAACCTGGGATGATGGCTATGGATCAGAAACTTCAGGCTCCCGGTGGGAGGAAGAGTGGAAGGAGGCGGAAATAGTGTGCGGGACTGATTCATCTTGGTCTGAGCCTGACGAGGACTGGGAGTGCGATGAGATGGATGGTGTCATGATGATGGACTGGATGGCAACAGCCGAATATCAAAAGAACTCGGCATCCAAAGATGTCGACATAGGTATAGGACAGCGAGGTCGCTTGTCTAAGTCCTCTCTACAGGATAAGCCTGTCAACAAGCTGCCTCCTCCGAATCGGACGCCGGAGCAGGCTGAGGAAGGGATAAACCGCCTACTGTGGCTGGCCGTGCATCATCCCCGTCTATGGGAGATCTTGGTGGGTATCTATTTTCAAGAGGGCAGACATCCCTATATATACCTCGGGCGTAACCAAGACAAAGCCGGATCCCTCTTGGTTGACTGGGAGCCAGACCTTCTTATGCAGGATATGCGTGAAAGATATCCTGCTATGTGCCCGGCCCCATATACCAAGCCTCCAGGTGAGGAGGGTCGGCTCCTGGAGTACTTTGCCGTAGCGATTCTTGACAGTAACGAGGATTTGTTCCGTATTGCCATCAAGAAATGGCATTTGAAGCTGATGGCACACAGTCCTTGGGGCCTAAATGAGATCCTACAGCGTGTAGGATGGTGCCGCAGCGTCGCAGCGCTTCCTGAATGGAATGTTATCGCCCGTCTGAAGAGGCTGCCTGACGGGCCAGCAAAGGATGCGCAGTTACAATGCGCCTTCCAGGAACTGCCTCGGTTTTTTATGAGGTGCTACAACGACCCGAGCTGCAGGTAAGTGTGGATTCATCACTCATTCTCTTCCGTCCAGTTCATCTGCATCATTGAAAAGGCCAAAAAACAGCTTGTTGTTTTTGGCGCCGTCTAAATATCACGTGACTCTGACCTAACGTCATTAAAAAAATCTCCAGGTAACAAACGAAGGAATCTGAATATCTTTCGCTCTGCAAGCTGGCTGATCCGTGAAGATGGAATACCATTCGGTGCCTCTCGAGGAGCGCGCACGCGATGAGAAGGGAAATCTCCTGCCTTGGGGCTATGTTTACAAAGAGTAAGCTCCCTTGTTCTTATGGCGGCTACAGCACTGTTAGCCCAGCCAACGGCCTCTGTTTACTTTTTTCACATCGCAACCTCACTTCGTCCTCGCGACTTTTCGTCTCGCTTCACCACCAGCACTCTATGTCTTGTTTTTATACTGTGTAGCGGGACTTGGTGTCGAGTGCTCTTTTTACTGATTTTCATCTCACGTCGTCCCTCGTCTCTAAATTGACTCTGATATTTCCACCTGGTAAAGCTAACATGAATACCTCACCTAGCGACTCCCGCAATCCACGAAGACCGCCAGAAGAATCTGGACCATTTGGGAAAAGGAGAAACACTCGTTACAGCTCGACGAGGTCGGGGACACGCACTGGAACGCCTGCTAAACGCGAAAACCCAAACGTCGCAGAATTCGGCAGACTCTTCAATCTTCAACAGGAAGAACAAGGACGACAGCGCAACACCCACCCTTCGTCAAATAACTCTAATTCCTCTGATAATAATCGAACACCCTCTGAGCAACCTGCTATAGAATGCATTCTTTACGGCTACCGAGACAAGGCTTCCGAATGGAAAGTTATTGATAGATTTGAGCGAATCTCCCAGGGATATATCTGTGAAGATTATCCACGCACCGATCCAGAAACGACGCCGAGGTACCCTCAGCTGTTAAGTGGCGGCGATGTTGTTCTCCACAACCTCTCTGCTGACGCCAACAAGAAATCGAAGAAGTATGCTGGAGGATCCCATTGGATCAAGGTTACCTTCGACTCGCCCGCATCTGCAGACAGAGCTTGTTTTTTCTCGCCACATGAAATCGATGGCTACCTCGTTCATTGTGCACTTTTCCATGGCCAGGGACCGCTACAAGATGCTCCGATACCGAGAAATTCTTTGGAGGCACCACCCCCGACAAACAACAAATTCAACCCTTTTTCTCAGAGTACCACGGCTCCCCTCATCGATTTAGACTATGAGGATCATTCTACCCTTCCTCGAACATTTACTATGAACCCTCCACGTCCATCCGATGATCCTTTCCTGGACAATGACGGCGCAGCGTCGTTATTATCTACAGCTACGGTCAGCTCGGCTACAGTAACCGGACCAGGTATCGAAGCCAATAACACTACACTTCGCCATCGCCAGCCTCTTTCTCAAACCCAGCCCGAACCCCTAACCCAACAAGAATCACAGTCTCGTTCTGAATTCATGACACACATTCCCACCGTTCGGCGAGCTGTACTTCGACCAGCTTCCGAAGCTCTACCTCCCCAGCCCTCCGTGATCGAACGTGTTCTTCGGTCCATTCCAATCCTGAGCTGGTTTACTGGTGACATCGTTGGCGATGGGCCGGCTCTTCGTGAGGACGGCTCTTTTGACTATGACAAGTCGAATACCTACTGGCGATTCTGGCACATGGTTGACAAAATTCTCGGTACCGACTTGTGTGGATTAAATGAAGAATCCTAGTGGTATCATCTATTCCCTACCATCAGTTCCTCCCTTTACCGATCGAGATTACCCTCCACTTCTCTCTACCGATTCAATTAACGAATAACGAGAACCAAAATCCTACCTGGCGGTGGCTCGTTGCCACTATCACGACCGCATCCTTCAATACCTCCTCCCTTAACCTATCCTCAATCCATTCTACCACTATTTCACTGATTCCAGTTCAGGAATTACCTTAGTTTACTCTCTGTTTGCATTTTCTAATACAGTTTCCCCTTCTATATATGTATTACATTTTATTTACTACATGCTTCAAAGCCACTGAGCTGGTTTCATCCACTTGGGGGATATGTACTGGCATGTCTCGCCTCATGTTTCCCCTCTATCGCCACAGTCGCTCGCAAGTGGTGTAGGGTAAGCAATGCAGGACGAGCATCTAATTAATGATGAGTGGGAGCTGTTTTTCAAAGGACTTTCCAGGCCACTATTGCTACCTCAAGTAGTTTCTACTTTGTTCCCCCCATCCCACTCCTCTCTTCTAGAAGGAGAATCAAAGATAAAGGATGCCAGATCCCTGGCTCCATTTTCAGTGCATTGCATGGCATCCGAATTTCTCTGCTTAATGATTTCCTTTGTATCTTCGAGAATTGGGGATGTTTAATAGGTTCACAAGAACATATCATAGGTTTTCTCATTTCCTGCTCCATACACCTCGGCGGCTTTCTTTACGTTTTTGATAATGAAATTCTGGGACTGAGATTCACCGCCAAACTTCTTTTCCGTATGCCCAGATATATCAACGAGGCTTGTTTGTAACAACCAGTTCGAATACTGTCAGCGAATATAGACAATACCATACTGTAGACGAGGTCTGAGATTAATCCCCTGAGGATTGATAAGAGCAACTATATCCTCAGATACATACATGAACGCCCGCTAAAACAAAGAAAACGCGATCAAATACGCCTCTGATCCAAGTGAACAACGCGGAATGTACTCTTCTCTATACCCTTCATCCTGATGCTGCTCCTATTCTGGTCGACATTCCAGAATTCACTTCTATGAACAACCAGGATTTTCAGTTCCGTATGCACGTTGTTAACTAGATAAAGAAGGGTTTCAATGTATTCACCCTGGCTTCCGTTCGGGTCGAGATCAGGACGGTCTAGGATTATATAGACAGGAGAAGTATGCATGTTGATAATCAACCGTAGCGCATCCCGGAGGGCGATAACCCTCTCATCCAACATGAGATCACCTGGCATAATCAGGGATTGGATGTCTCGAAAACTAGCCCCGGAATCTGGAATGGGCGGACGCTTCTCTAATAGCTGGTATATGATGCGCGAGAGCAGTCTTTGAAGACTAGAGTGGGTATCACATATATCGTATGCAACCGCTCGGTCTGATTCTAGTAAATTTTCGACCAGTTCGGCAGCAACGGGGGATAACCAGGAGTAACTTTCCATGTTCCCAGCCTCATTGCAGCCGGTTAGTAGTAAGAGGAACGAGTCCTTGGTTTCCCAGCATTTGCCGTGGGAGGATACGAATGTTTGGTAATTCATCTTTTCTCGGTGCCGGTCTCGCTCGAACACATTTTCGAGTATTCGGCGGTACAGCTTCAGGTCGTCACGTATGTTTGGAAGTAGGTATTTTTTCAGACCAAGGTCCTTTTTTGCACGTCTGATAAACTCGACATATTGCATTTCTTCCAACTCTAGGGGGGGCGTCAGGATACGATGTTCGGGGAACAATTGGTCAGAGCACTTACGCTTGTTTGTCTTTACGAGCTGGTCTATTCGCTCCGCGAGGAGGGTTTCGCATCGCAGCCTTATGCGGCTGAAATTCTCTCTCATTCCTTGCTCGATGATTTGGAATTGTTGGATTTTCCCAACACTGCGCATTGTTCGTGCTAATCACGTCAGTATATTTCGTAGGGGTAGGAGACGCTTCTAAGAAGCTCAGGCAGGATTAGAGAGCTCGTGACGAACTGAATGTGTTTCCTTGGAGATAAATTGTTGCTTCTCTGGCAAAGATGATCACATTTTTGTAAGCCTCCGCAAGCATGGAGCCCAGTTGCGAGTCAGGATATATCCGCTCGTAGACTTTAAAGTCAGGCAGTCGGTCCGAGATCTGGTTCATGCAAGAATTAATCGCATCTTCGCCTTCAGCTTTAATTTTAACAGTCTACGAAAAGATTAGTATGTATTTTGAGCCTACACCCCAGTTACTCAAGTATCACTCACGGCATATAAGATCGAAAGGGTCGAGGTTGCGAGGCCCCCGAATTGCTCATCTGCTGTTTTAACCACATCGACTACACCAGAGAACCCGGTGAGAAAACGGTCGAAGGCTAGGACAAATTTTTTGACCGAAGTTGCGGCCTTATGCACTCCTTTTGACCTCTTTCCCTCAAGATTAGAGGCCTGGCGTTCGAGTTTTTCTCTTTCATCTTTGATATACGCGGACAATTGCTCTAAAGAGAGCTGGTCTAGAAAGTCTTCTGCCAGAGGTTCATTCTTAGAGGAAGGCTTTCCAAAACGGACTATATGAGCAAGCTGCTCGGAGACATTTTTCCTCAGTTGACGATGTTTCTCCCGCAAAGATTTGCTGTCCTGTAGCACACTCTTCGCGGGCTCAATTTCTTTGCTTCGGCGAATTAGAAGAGCTCAATTGGTGTCCAGGGGGTGGAGTACGTACGTCTGGGTTCCTTCTGGGAACCATTTCGTCCAGCCACCCCTAGACTGCGGATTCGAGTTCTCCGCCATTATTACCAAATAAGGAGACCGGAGAGGAACATGTGAGGTTTAATTTATATAATAGATGGGTTCAGCGGTGATGATACATGCTCAAAAATAGAGCTCGTGCCCTGGCCGACAACCAAATCTAGATTCAACTTTTCAACTGCATTTGAAACTGACGAAATTCTGAGGGGCGAGGCTGTGAACGAGGCAGAGCCGCAGCCTGCAGTGTCTCCCCAAAGCTCTCGCTTGGCCCCCCGAAGCATCAAAGCCCATGTTTGCTGCAGAAGGTTTTCTAGCCAGCGAAAGTCCAGGAATTAACTAGCCTGGCGGCGGGCCGCCTGCAAAGTGCGACATGGCAAGGTCTGGCTGTGTGTTGACGTGTCCTGCAGGCTCCCTCAATTACTCCATCCAATTCCAGCAGTCTGTATTTTGCTCCTGAAGAAAAAGAAATATAGGTTAACTGTCTTCACGATGGCCCCCACACGCTCTGGCATCTTCATCGTCGCGACTCATTCGTATAGCTCGATATTCCTTGAAGTGGTCAGATAGATTTCCAGTAGGTTGTAGTTGACCCTTTCAACGCCGTCCATTCCTTCAGTATGGTCAGTCAAGATGTGAAGTTCATCAGTACATCTTGTCGTTTCTGTCGTTGATCAAAAAGCAATGGTGAGCCTTTAAGGTTGGCGTCGGGTTGGGGGGGTCATGTGAGTTTCGCACATCGTATCGACGGCATCACCACTTCGACAGACTCGCTTGGATGCAGACAGAGCGAATGGTATTTACTCAAGCTGTTCGTCTTGAACATCTGCCTCTCTGTATCTTGAGGGATAAATGATATTCTCACGAGTCATTGACACCACCCATTCGAAAGCCATAAACATGGACGATCCTTGGGATTCCACAAACCCCTTCTTAGTGTTACACCTAATGCCTGGCTTAGGGAATCCTGCCCGACAGCAAGGGTTATGATGGCAGGGGTAGAGGGGAAGAAAGGCGGATACGTGCACGAGAGAACAAGCGAGTGAGGCATTGTTCATCAGTCTCGTTCGTGGGGTCCGATCCTCCTGGCCATGAAGAGCCGCCCTTTTGGTGCCATGTCGGGCTTGCATTACTAGTGCTTTGGGGCTGATTTCTCGATACAAGACGGCGCCATGCTGCGGACTCCGACGTGCGATTTCTAAAATACCCCCGCGTCCCCAGCTTCCCCTCTCTCGGGCACGTACATTTGGCATACCCTTTGCAGTAGAATAGAACGCTTTCTATTTTATACCTAGGCTGCTTGTGGTTCATGTCCTGAGCGAGAACTTGCCTTCTGGAGATAGCCTATCCCGCTCCTGAGTGAGCAAAGTTTTCTGTCGCGATTACTATGGGTTCTATCGCTGTTGAAGGCGTCCCAGAGACGGTAATTGCTCCACAAGTACCTTCCAGCCAGTACCTCGCTGATACGAATGGGTCGATTATAGGGCTCAGCGAGAGAAATTATATCTCAGCTTGAGCAACAGTACATGAGACTTTTACGATCAAGAATTGCGGACCTTGAATCACAGCTTGCTACTGCCAAAGCGGAAAAAGCCCCTGCTGAAGACAAGGTCAGAGACATATCCATTCAACTGTTTCAACAAATCGAGTTGCAGGCAATTCATAATTCTATGCTGCTATGGCCGGAGAATTTTATAATATCCTAACAGCAGCATAGCCCGCTACAGATACGACTAATGATACTGCAGCGGCAACCACGACCAAAGAAGATAGCAGCTCAGCCGATAAAGGGAATGAGGCAGATAATGCAGGCACCAAGGTATGTAAAATGCATGGAGTGTAGAGAAGAGTGCTAACACTGGTGTTATGATAAGTCAACTGATAAAGACGAGTCTCGCTATGTCATTTTAATCAGTAGCTGGGACTCGGCCCGCCTTGAATATGTGGACACGCCTGCGGATATAAAAAATGAAAAGGCCATCGGGCCAGAACCCAAATCAAATAAGTCTTTCACCCTGAAGAAATTACATGACAATCATGTATTAGAAGGCTCGAATGTTTCCATTGAGTATGAGCCGCTTGCTAAACTTCTCGGTAAAATAACGATGAAATGGGGCCATCCAGAGGAGGCTACCTCCTTCATTTCACCTTACGGCGCCTTGGTATGGTCTTGGGAGGAAGCCTTGACAGAATCACAGCGAATCGTCGAGGATAAGGATGACCAGCAAGCTCGCGTTGACTTAAAGGAGCTTCTCAGACTCATATCAACTTCTTCAGGTGACGAAAAAGTGGACCGTTATTTCAAAGATCGGCCCACGTTCCTAAAAGAGAGATCAATAACTTTCGAGAGTCTTTGGTCTCTATTTCCTCCTGGCACCCTAGTTGTGGCCAAGCCCGTTCTTGACCAGCCACAGATATTCTGTGTAGAGAGCCACAGCTCTGGGCGAGACTTTTACCTGAGTTGCTTCTGTCTCGACTGGAATGGGCTCGAATTCAATCGCGTTCCTTTTGAATTGAAAATCACCTCCTGGGGTGACCATCGAAAGAGCATTAATGAACTCCCATACTACCCACTTGAATATTATAAACTACCCGATATGACTCTGGAGGAGTCAAGACAACAGCTGGAGAGCAGACTTATTATAAGAGGCAAAAAATACCGCGAATTCTGTATCAAAGAAAGGGGCCGCCAGATGTTTAATTATGATGGCAAGATGTACTTTGACAAGACAGCCGGAAGCTTCCACCATAGGTCGGGCACAGATAATAACAATAATAACGATGACGGCTATGATGATGATTCTGCTTCTATGTCTGCCTCCCGTGCAGGCGCGTCTTCGCTTGGGAGTTCCGATACTCGGAAACAGGTACGTACCATGATATCTACTTTAAAAGCCCCCGAGCTCACGACATGATAGGTCAAAGGTGCAGTTATGATTGATTTTGGTTCATTCTTCGAATACCAACCGTCCAGGTCGTCCATAATGGGTCACTTGCGGACCCAAGGCGACCTCGAGTATATATCTCCTGAGAGACGGAAGAATGAAGTATTTAGAAATATGCACCATTTTGATTGGGATGGGCACTCTCGCAATAAACCCATGACTGAAACTCAATACATGCTATGCCCGCCACGCCTGCTTGGCTATGCACTGAAGCAGCGAATATGGGGCCAGTTCCTCATTGAGAATCTAAGTGATCCGGATGAAAGAGACTCTAAGACCTTTAACGAAAAGCTGCAGCTGGACCGAGAAACCAAAACTCTTATCCAGAATTCCGTCATGGCCCACGAGCAAGGTAAACAAAAGGATAGAAGCGGACGAGTTGTGGGACTTGAAGACTTCGCTCCAGGGAAGGGGAGAGGTTTAACTATTATGCTCTATGGTATGTGCTTCGCTCCTTCAACCTAACCAGCCTCGCGGCTTGGCTGATGCTAAGTATCTTCGCAAAGGAATGCCTGGTGTCGGCAAAACGTTGACAGCAGAAAGTGTGGCCTTGATGGCTGGCAAGCCATTGCTTTCCGTCGGTGTCTCTGATATCGGTATTGAAGGTGAGAAGGTTGAGCAGAACTTGCAAAGGGTCTTTGATCTGGCTGGTCTCTGGGAGGCTGTTCTTCTATTGTGAGTTCGACCTTGCCGTTGTCGGGTTATATATATATCACCTAATACTTTCTCGAATAGTGACGAAGCCGACGTCTTCCTGGAAGCAAGAGGTGAAGGGGAGAATGACCTGAGAAGGAATGCAATGGTCTCAGGTAAGTTGGCTGTCGACTAGCTCTTTGTCCTTCCATGGAAAAATACTCTAACACGGCTTTAGTTCTACTACGAGTCCTCGAATATTACGATGGAATTCTCATCCTCACAACCAACCGAATGAGGTCATTCGATATCGCTGTCCAGAGTCGTATCCGTCAGTTTTACCATCCAGTCCTATTCTAGCAGCCATAACTTGTATATCTAACAAGCAGCAGACCTAGCGATCAAATACGAAGAACTCTCATCAGAGCAAAGAGAATCTATCTTCCTTTCTTTCATAGATCAGCTCAAGTCCAAAAATCAAGTCGACGAATACAACGCCATCACGCAATGGGTCAGAAGAGAGGGGTCTCGCAGATACATCTTTAACGGACGCCAGATTCGAAATATCGTGTCGACTGCTCATGGCATTGCGATGTCAGAGAGTAGAAAGTTGATGCGAGAGGATTTGGCGAGCGTTGCTGGCCTGACGGATGATTTCAAGAGAGATCTTTATAGCCAGGAGGTGGTGTTTAATGATAGACAGATGAATGCTAGGCGGTAGGGGGATAGTTAGGTATAAATGTAGCTGATGATGGACAGAGAATGATGATTTCTTTCACACTTAGCGTAGTATCATTCGTAGTATCATATATGGCATTAACTCGCGAATCATACGCATCCAAATTAGCCAGATACACCTGCACCTCATCTCATGAAACTGCTCACTTTTGCCCAGCAACAAAAACAGAGCCCCAAAAGAAACAAGATAATAATTGAGATACGTTTCATTCTTGAAATAAATATAGCTTTGTTTTTTTGTTCATCGCATCCTAACTATGCAATTCATTCACAACAGCGCCGCAGCGCCGCAACATGATTGATGTGGACTGACTGTATTCATTTAAACAAGATCACTCGACTTTGCTCTCAAAGTTCTCACCCTCAACCAAGTCAGGGATGTCATCGTCGTCCTCGTCACCGTCCTTCTTGCCCTCCTTCTCCTTTTGCATGGACTGGTAGCTCTCGGCCAATTTGCGGAGGGAGGCAAGCGAGTCGGGACCAAGCTGGTTGAGGATACCGGGTACTAGTTCGGTGAGTTCCTTCTCCTCGCCGTTGCCGTAGATGGCGAAGGTGTTGCTGGGGACGGAGGCTTGGACTGTTCATTTCATAGTATCGTTAGTAATCATACTTATATCCTCCAAACATCAACATGATTATGGCGGTTGGTCACCTTTTGGGGCAGCGAAGTGGATGACGTTTCCATCTTCCTTGAACATGTTCACTTCCTCAATGGCCTGGATGGGTTGGACGTTCATCTTCTTGAGGGCGGTTTGGAGCTTCTTGTCGTCGGTTCCGGAGGACTTGTGGACCTTCTTCGTCTTGCGGCGCGGGGTACCTTTTCCTCTATACGGTGAATTATACATCCTTTAGCCAGCTGTTTTTTTTCGAGAAATTCATCCATGCATTCATTCCAAATTTTGCGCTTTTGCTCATCCGATCTAGCGCGAGGTATATATATACGACATCGGGGCGGTTTCTGATATTGGGAAGAGAGAGGGATTTTGCACATACCCTATATCAACAATTAGTAAGTCAATTCAAAATAAACAAGCAAGGAATCAACCAGAAACATACCGATCCGCACACTCTGTTGCATTCTAGCCAACTTCGCTTGATCCATGATGAATGTATTTTTTGCTCGTTTCTTCGTCTAGATTCGTAACAACAACCCGACCAAACCGGCGATACACGCTAACAACCTAGATCGAAATAAAAAGAATAAATAAATAAATCAACAAAAAGCGACCTTTCAAACAGAACAACGTCGAAGAGGGGTTCAAGTATCAAGTGTTTTCGCAGGTGAAAAAAGGCGCCAAAGCGAATTAGCTTCATCCACCCAATCAGGATTATTTGTGGGGAGAAATGCCATCTCTTCACACTGGTGGTCTTTAACCAGCCTCCAACAAACCACGCAGCACGCAGGACTTACCGACTAGCGACGAAAGAGGCGAAAAGTAGAAGAAGAAGAGGACCGGCGTGAAGTGTTTCTCCCGCTGATGACGACGATAATTCGAGATTCTGACGATGTTTTTGGGTGAGGCGCTTCGGGCCTGAATGAAGCTGGGAAACGCTGGGCTTTCGGCGGATCTGTTTTTCCGAGGGCGCGGGTAAGCCCTAAGCCCTTCTTTTCCTAATCGGATATATCTATATCATGTATATAGAGGATACTCTGTAGGAGCATTAAATATTATTATTAGATATTAATCCCAAGCTATGCTTCATCTCCAGTCTCTGTTTTAGATATCTGCTCTTCCGTCCATTCCCAGAAGATCCTACCCTGTTCTGCATTCAGCACAAAGGGGTTATCCCACGCTTTGATGCCGACGGGGGAGTAGTAGTCCCCATTACTCAGTTTCGTCCTGTCAGACCCGGCAGCCCACAGGATATTGCACGCACCCTGGCGCTGACTCGAAGCAAAAGGTGTCAGAAGATTCACGCCATACTTTGCCAACATGCTAGTTTCTCTCCCCGGGCTATACAGCTCGGTTAGGATGATGCCAGGGTGAATAGAAACGGTGGTAATTTCAGGATACCGTCGTGCCATCTCGGCCGCGAATAGGATGTTAGCTGCCTTGGATGCACCGTATTTCACCCACCTGTCACATTCCGCGAGCTTATCGGGCGATGTCATGACTGAAAAGGGCGGTGCCATTACCCATCCCATTGACGCGACAGATATGACTCGTCCATCTGCCTTTTCATCCCCTTCTTCAGTAGTAGCAGCAGCAGTTTTGCGCAGTGTAGACAGGAGCAGCTGAGTGAGTAAGAAATGGCCAATGTGGTTAGTACCCATTTGAATATCGAAACCATCCTCGGTCAAAACAGGTGGGAGTGCCATGACTCCCGCGTTTAAAACCAGAGTGTCGAGCCGGTCACATTCAGAGGTGAACTTGGCGGCTGCGGCTCGAATGGATTTGATAGAGGCTAGATCGAGGGGTAGATATCGAATATCCACTGACTTGGTGAGATGGGAGTGGATATATGATAATGCATCTTTTGCCTTTTCCTCATTGCGAGCTGCAAGATAGATCCGGGACGGTTGATGTTTTGCCAGGCCGATGATTATCTCTCTTCCCAGACCGCCATTACCTATGTCTCGGTTAGTAAGGGTTGTGGTAAAATTTTTTCTCAAGGTTGACAAACCTCCCGTGACTAGGATGACCTTCCCGGTTTGGTCAGGGATATCCCGATCCGGACTGAAGCCGGTGCCGAGAAGCAGCTGGGGACCGCGTTGGGCAAGTCCGAGGGCAATGACCCGGGCCGTCTCCAGCGGGGAGCCAGTGGCCAGTTTTGCAAGAGTCAGGAGAGCGAGTATTTCTTTTACCGAGTTGTATTGCTGCTGATGCTGTTGCTGTGGCGAGGTGTTATTTTCACTATTGTTTGGAGCCGATGGGGGTTCTCCGCCAGTGGTTTGGTTTGGCATGGTCACCGGCGCCCCCAGATGGGTTTGTCGGTATATTATTCGGACTGAAGTTGCTTGGTGCTCCAAGAGTGATAGTAATTACCCGATCATGCGGACAGGTGTACTTTTACAATAATCCACTATTCTATCCCAAGGGAATAATAATGATAAGCGATTCACCGTGGCCAAATCCCAAGCAGCAAGTTCCAAGAAAGGCGTATTTTTGAGTCGTGCCAAGCACTGCCAACCACAGCATGAAATTGTATCGCCCAACGATGGCTGTATGGAGTCGTACAGTGGGTGAGATGAACAACTATTCCATCAATGGCAGGTCATTATTAGTGTTGCATCCACGGTGTTCTATCGGAGAGTGTTGAATGTCAATGGTCAGAATCAGTAGGTCAGCCACAGCATTGCCACAGCACAGAGGCTTAAACATAATTATATACTTTTACAAGAAGCGGTTAGATGTGGCCGTTTGATGCCCGCAACCGCGAACTTCCACGTGGTTTTTGGTGATCTGGGGGGGCGGAAACATGATGTGCCCGATGTCGGCGTGGATAAACCCTCGGCGTGTCTCAGAGTCAACCTTACCAGCATAAGGAGCATAGGATCTAATACATTCATAAAACTTACAGAGTACATCTCTCAGTTCGTCACATAATAGTACATAGTATACCATTTACGTAGTTCACCCTACTACGTTGAAGAGCCCCCCTCATGCAGCTCGATGTGATGTGATGAGATGATGAGATGAGGATGTTCGCGATGTTCGCTCGCTTAGCGTTGATTTTCCTATCCGAGGATGTACAAGTGGATTCCAGTGGAGATGAATTATTCCTTGGGTTTTTTTATGATTTTGTTCCTTCAAAATTACGCCTTTTCTCGTAAAATGTTGCAAGTGTGCCTAGAACGGATGCTTAGCCCCGTGGGTGACAGGAAAAAAGGGGGGCGATCATATTAATTTCCTTTACGGAGTATATTACACCGTAGTAGTATATTTGGTAGGTACATAGGTAATATACTGTATTCGCTGAAACAATCAGATAAATGGCTAGATTAATCTGATTAGGTTTGGAAAGGTCCGACAGGCTGTCATAACGTTTAGCTTGTCGGCCGGAAAGGACAGAAAGTAAGGCGAGGGTTAAGCTTCGTATTTAGCGAGAACACGATGAGTTGGCGGGGCATACTTCTGTAGTAATATATACATAGTAATATATATCATTATATTTGATCACTGCAACCCAGCCTTTCCCCATAGAGATGGAGTGTGACACTCGATGAGACCCCGCAGCCTTCCGGATGGAGCGTAGCAGACAGGATAGTAGCGAGACGACTAGAGACTAGAGAGATGACTAGAGTGAAAGAGAGAGTTAAAGAGAGGAGGTGGGTAGAGCCTCCCACGTGTGACTGGGATTGGGTGGAAAGGCAGACTTTGGTTGGTCCCAAAAAGGGAAGTTGAGCCATGGTAAGTATATATAGAATATAACCATTCCGTACATAGTAACTCCTACTTGAACTCCTAAATATATGTATTTTGATACCGTTTTATGTCTTCCTCGGAACTGCCAGGGATCTCTTTTCCGGCCCACGTTTGATGTTCTTGTTTTTATTTTTCAGCTGCACTTTTCTTTTGTCGAATGAGAGGATCAAGGCATGATCGACGGTGATGAAGAGGGAAAAAAGGGCGTGGAGACAGGGATATGCGAGGAAGAGAGGAACAAGGGTTGTGGCTCCTTTTAGCGGATGCTCCGTCGATGAAGGCGGTTTCACTGCCGCATATACATAGTTAAGGATATATATATATGTATGTATGATAATCATGTGCATGCACTCTCTCCTATATGGATATGCATTGTACATCTTATGCACATAATTATAGGGTGGAAGGCTGAAAAGGGAAATCCCACGGTGAGTTTTGATTGGTCGGGGAGGGGGTTACAGAGATGGTACTGGGGAACTTTTTTTTTTTTTATTTCTTTCCTTTTTTCTATACTTTCTGTTCCACGCGAGGACAGGGATAAAAGTGATACGCCCGTACTGGAGCTGGGGGGGGGAGGATCTGGGATGAGATGTTTTGGGACCAGTCGGGATTCAAAGCCCGGGAGAAAGGGAGAAGAGTTGAGAGAGAGAAAAGAAAAGTGAACAGATCAGAAAGAAAGATAAAAACCATGGTTGGACATATTATATAACTCTGGTGATACCGAACCATGGATAGTTCCTGGAGAGACACCTGGAGAGAGAGAAAGAGTCAGAGTGTGTCAGAAACACCGAGTGCGTGGATGGGGGATCTCGCCGGGTGCAACCTTCACACGTGGTGGGAAAACACAAGATCGTCCTTGGCAGTTTGTATTATGTTACCGTCTATACGCGCTTTTCTTCAGATGTGGAAATTAAGTACCAGTCTGGTCTGAAATAATAATAATAGATACAAGCAGACGATCAGCAAGTTCTGATGAGTCGCGTGGCCGTCGATCTGAGCGTACTGTCTGTATACATGTACTGTGGAAAGGAGACAGAGAGAGAGAGAGAGTTGATCGCCGAGGATGAAACGCCGATCCACGCTCCGTTCTTCTGCCCACGGCCCTGGGAGAGATCTCACGTGGACCGGCATACAGCAGATCATACGGTACCAATACACTCAGGCTAAAAGAGGAGCTCGCTAAAGAATAGTCCAATCAACAGGTGAGAAATGCGTTAATTATCAACGGCTTGCCACGAGGCCTCCATGATCTTCGGCTTAAAAGGGTAAGCGGAGCCAACCCTCACACGCGGTATATACGGTATGGATACCGTCACGTTGCAATACGGTAATTTACGGATCCCTGTCGACACGCAAAACAACCTAAAAAAAGAGCTGCAAAAAGAAGAAAACATCCCTGCAATCTCCCTTTTCAGCTTTGCTTTTTGCGCGTTCGGGCCTTGCTGTTTATCTTATATATCGCCCGCCCCTACCACCACGCCGCCATACTCATCCATATACCACATACCATACATCTTCATACATCCATCACCTCACCATATACAACATCACCATATATCAATATCAACATCAGTATATCAACACATCAAGAGATACATACAGACAACATGGACCTCGCTCATCTCGTCTCCAACTACGAGCCAACAAAACCAAAGTGCTCGCTGCCCTCCATCTCTCATCTCCTCCAGGCCGCTGACAGCATCTCCCCTATATCCAGTATGTTCACCATCACATCCATCAATATCATATCAAATGCTAACATCTCAATAGAACGCCCTCGACATGATGACTGGGATGAGAAACCATTCAAACGAATGACTCTTCCACCAACTCCCCCCCTGAGGCCAGGATCCAGCTTCGACCATCACCACCATCACTCAGCCAGCTTCTCATCAGCGCACTCTTCAATCTCTCTACCAAGCTTGATCTCAGACTCATCCGACCGAAGACGCTCTTCTAACAACTCTACCTTCTCTCACTCAACCCGCTCTTCCATCTCGATACCACCACAGCAACAGTCTACTTCCCGTCTCTCCCTCTCTCCATCAGAAAATGGATACCCATCTCCCGCCATCTCAACCGCAGCCACAACTCCCATCACCACCTCAAACTCCAACTCCAACACCAACAACACAATCAACAGCCCCTCGGCGTCTTCTGCTCCTTCAACTCCCACATCTGCATCCACAGGCTCGACATCTCCATCAGATCACCACCATGCAATGGCCTCAATGACTAATTCCACCTGGCAACATCATCATTACTTCCCACCTTCAAATACAGCCTCATACCCCTTAAATCACGACAGATATATCTGTCGGATCTGCCACAAGGCCTTCTCCCGTCCTTCAAGTCTGCGAATCCACTCGCATTCGCATACGGGTGAAAAGCCATTCCGATGTCCTCATCTAGGCTGTGGAAAGGCGTTTAGTGTCAGGAGTAATATGAAGAGACATGAGAGGGGGTGTCATAGTGCTAGAGCCTCGCATCATCCGTCTTTGATTAGTTGAGCACATCAAACTGTCCAGATGCCTAACTGTATGCATGGGAAACATAGCGGGACTCGTCTTTCCCTTCTTCACATTTCGTTTCTTCTTTGATACTCTGTACTCGGGTTTATTTTTCTTGGATATATATTTTCTTTTAACTGTAATTATTATCTTGTGAAGATGTGTCTACATATTCAATACAGCATGGCTGATACAAACATACATACTCTTTTGAATCGATCTCTTGTAGAAGTGATTAAATATAATATTATTGTAAAGTGTTATGCAGCCGCCCTCGCATTTAAAAAAGCCTTCTGCCTGCCCACGCTATCCCTTAGATCCAACTTCCTGCTGTCAACAGGCATATACTCCCCGCTAAAGATACACAACACCGTCATCCCCTTCCGGTACGCCAGCCCGCTCAGCAACTTGGGCGTGATCAAAAAGTACTGACCGCCCGCCGAGTCCGAGTCTGCCTGCCCGCACGCAATATCTACCATGCGCCCGTGCACCATCCGTTCGTTCCGCGGGTCCATGCCCTGGTTGATCTCGTCCACCACTCGGAATGGCGATGCCGAAAGCGACTGCAGCGCCATCAGATAGAAGATCGTGCTCACTGCCCGTTCGCCGCCCGACTGCCGGTGCGAGTCCAGCACCGAGAGAGACTCGTGTTCGCGGAATTTAACCTGGATGCGGATCGACCACTGGTCAAAGTCATTGCTACTATCGTTGTCGGCAGTGTTAACACCGCCAGCTGCCGAGTTATTGTTGGCATTGTCCACTGGGATGGCATCCCCATTCTTATCAACAGATACCTGCCCCGCGCACCCTATACGGGCGAAATTGTCCGCGAACGCCTCGTTGATTTTCCCCACCAGCTCATCCAGCTTGGGCTCCCACTGTCCTCGTATCTCAGCAATGGACTGTCTGAGCTCCTCGAGCGTTGCTTCCGATTCGACCAGCTTGGCTCTGATCGAGTCGATACGACGCTGTCGCTGTTCGAATTCCTGGATGATGGAATCGTTCCCTTCGTGCGTCAGCTCAAGACGTGCCGTCTCTGAGTCGATCTCTGCCTCGAGCCTGTCGACGTCAAAGTCGTGTACTTCCCTTGATACCGCGCTGAATTCCGCGTCGTTTTGTTTTTCTCTTAGTAGTTTGCGGATTTCGTCACGGCAGGCGAATAGGCGTTTTTTGCACGCTATCAGCTCAGTGGCTGCTGTGTCTAGCTCGGCGTTTTTGGCCTTGAGTGTCTTGTTGATTTCGCTGTTTCGCTCGCGTAGTGTCTCCCAGTCCGAGAGTGCTTCGATTGTTCTGAGTTCAACCTTGATGAGGTCTTCGTGGAGTTTGCGCACTGCTCGTACCGCATTCTGCAGAAAAGGGGGTCCTGTTTAGCTGTTACCCAGTACATGGTTGATGGAAATTTAATACATACCGTATATTCAATCGCGGCCATGGCCCTCTGCAGTGCGTATTCATCCTGCTCGTCTCGTAATTTCCCGACTCGCTCCCTGACGCCCTTCATCCGCTCTTCTGCTGCGCTCAGTTTCGCTTTTTGCTGTTCTATTGTTTCTGTTAGATCGGCACTCTATCGAACAGAGGTCACACACTATCTTACCAAGTTTGGTGGGAAGTGACCGGAAATTCACCAGGGCAGTCTGTTTTGCTTGCTTCTCCCGCTCAAGATCAGCCTGCACGATATGTTAGCACATCTACTCAACCCAGGCCACGGAATACAAATAAACACCATATACCTTCTCGTTGTCCACACGAATGCACTCTTCCTTGATACGCTCGCTGCTCTTCTCTAATTCATCAAGCCGGCTACGGATAGTTGTCAATTCTTGTTTGGCTTGGTTTACTTCATTCTGAAGTTCCTGGTTATTGGACCCCTCAGCTGGACCGCTAGTCCATGTTCTGGCGGGATATAACGGTCTGACTCGCGTCGAGGTGGCGTTGTGTCCATATTCTTGCCGGCGAATGATCTGGTAGCTTCGGTTGCTCGTAACCCAGGTGCTGATGCGGCTGTTTTGCAGAGCGTTAAACTCATCTTCCGTGATATCTCGCAGGCAAATCGGTGTTTGGTTTAATCGATTCTCCGAGCATAATAATGCGATAACCGGCTCAGGTCCCGTTATAAAATCCTTTGCCCAGCCGTCGAATCCAAGCCTGCGAAGCTCCTCGTCACTAACTGGCGGGGTTAGCTGTGATAAAGACACGGTGCACGTCTTAATACTGATATCAGAAAGCTTGAGTTCAGTATTTAGAATCCGCTGCAACGTCCTAAAGTCTGCACGGCTCTGAGTCGTGAATGCCATCATGTCATTCCGCTGAAGTAAGGATTCGATGCCTTTAGCATAATTTGGGTGCTCGACAGAGCATTCCACGCATGGAGGGCCAAACACTTGCTTCTCAAATCGATTTTGGTTGTTTTTGATCCACTGCCACGCTTCGTACGAATCTTTGGACATATTTCGAAGTTTTTCTTCCTGTTGACCGCTCTGAGAAGCAAGATTCTTCAGACGGGTCTCGTCTTTTAAAAACTTTGTCCGCTTGGTATGGAATTCACGAGTGAGAACATCTTTGCGTTCTTTGAACTCTCTTTGCTTTTCTTCAATTTCACGACGCTCGCGAGTCCGGTCACGCTATACAAACAAAGATATTAGCAAAAAGTCTGATTTTCAAAGCATAGGTATGGACGTACGATCTTCTCTGCAAAGGCGGCAGCATCGTACTCGGCAGGCTCTTCATCCATCTGACGTTGAGTACGATTGATAATCTGCGACAGCTTCTTGGCTTCTTCTGCATGGGAAGTTATTGTCTTCTTCTCAGCCTCGACCTTACGGTTGACCTCCTTCATTTTATCCTCTGCGGCGACCATTTTGTTCGATATGTTTTTCGCCATGTCGTCTCCTCTTTGGACATCGGTTCTGTGCTGCTTCACCACGGCTTCCATCTTGGTGTAATACGCTTGCTTATCATTCTCCGCCTTCAGCGCTGGCTCCATTCGCTCTTCCAGATCGGCCTTTTCCAATCTGAGGGCTTGCATAGTTTTATTAAACCCTTCATACTGTTCTTTAGCTTGCCTATACCGTGGAGCCGGCCTTAGCATTTCAAGATATCCAAGCCGTTTCTTGATCTGGTCTCTCTGTCTCATTCTTTCTACATCCTCACGCTGCACCTGCTGTCGTCCCTCTAAATTTGTCAAGATTTCCTTATCCCCAGCGCTTTGATTTAATATATTCTTCTGCTCACCGCGCAAGGTCTTCAGGTTCTCATGCCACTCGATCATTTCCGGTCCAGCCGCTGCTCGTTGAGTGGATTGTAAAAGGTCAACGGGGGAGAGAGCCGCAAACTCGCTGACTTTATCTTGAGGGAGGAACTGGCAAAGGTTGTCGATCTGTATTGAAAATGACCTCGCAAGGTCTCGCACATTTGCGTTCGTCGCTGTTTTCCCGTTTATTGTAAAAGTACTCTTGTTTCCCTGCCGCTTAATCGTCCTACATATCACCGGGTTTTGTCGAAAGCGGTTCCCTTTCTCCAACTCGATTTCAATGATAGCTTCATCCTTGCCGTGTTTTACGAACTCTCCCACATCTTTCGCCCGTCCGAGGTACTATAAACCACAGCCATTAGCACCGACTGTATCCAACATACATTCTGATATACGAAGAAACCTGGAGCCTCGTACCTGCGGTCCCCAACCCATGCCTAAACATATCGCACAGACAAACGTACTCTTTCCTGTCCCATTGGGTCCAATCACCATGTTTAACCGCGGGCCGGGAAAACACTCCACTGAAGTGTAGGTGACGAAATTGATAAGCTTTACTCTCACAATCGCGCCGGGGCGATGGCGGCGTTGTACGGGCCCATTATTCGCGGTGCCTGGGAACGAGGGAGGTATGGCTGAACTGCTCCCAGGTGTACCATTTACTTCAGAAGCCTCTGCGGAGGTATCCCCGCCAGCTGTCCCATTTAGATGCAATGTGAGGCGGGCGCGTTTACTGCCGTCGGAATTCTGCGAAAACGGGGTTCCAGTTCGCGATCGGTCTGCGCTCGTTTCATCCTCTGATTCTGCTTCATCTTCTCGCTGGCGACGCCGCGAGTGAGACTCTGCCGATGCCATAATTAATGCCGATACGGAGTGGAGGGTGATCTTGGTTTAATATCTTCCTCACTTTGAACGCGTCGCGTTGGGAGTTCATGCCACCAGCGGATCGGTCTTGGCGCGGAGCAGATGCCAAGAATTAATTACCTGGACCCTTTTTCGATCCCCCTGAATGATATCTTCGTATTCTACTCCGTAGTATGTACATATATCACTCACTCACGAACCCAATTCTAGAATTGGTCAAGTGTGGGATGAGAATCGTGGGGACAAGATGGATGCTCCATAGCACAAAGAAAATGACTATTACTTTCATGCATTAGAGATGAGAATTAGAGCTAGATTACTACTAATAGAAATTCCCATTCGGGACCGCCACAAGGATCGATATCAGCACTACTGTTATCATAGTTCCGACGATAAGAGCGCGGATCAAGATCATCGACTGAAGCCGACAAAGGCCCGTGTCTTCGATCTTCGTAGTCGGGCCGAAAGCCTTGTGCAAGAAGCCCCTTTTCTCATATTTGGGCACCCACGGTTCGTCCTCGTAGGAGTTCGATTCGAAACTGTCGAAGATCTGACCTCTTTTTTGCAGCTCGATGATTGTTTGCTCATCAATCTCGACGAATAGTTCCCAGGGGTATAACTGTCGTCTATAAAGGCAAAGGAAAAACTGAGATACCATGTTAGTGCCTGATAGCGGCCCCCCCTAATCTCAAAGTCGTCAAAACTTACAACGCAAGCTCCATCCCATGCGGCGATCAAGCAAGATAGCCCTGGTAAAAGCAAGAGAGCTGATATTATTCTCCACATCCGATTTACTGTGCTGAGTACGAGGAGAAGCCCCGTTAGAACTCCAAATAGGATGAGAGTGGAGCTTCCTGCCCGAACGCAAAGAATCCGCTGGCTATTTCCATTTTTTGCGACCCATCGGAGAAAATTAGGGTGAGACTCTTGCCGTAAGTTCCACTCAACCTCCTTTAACACACGGTTGAATACTGAAGGGTGTGTGGTAGTTGTGAGCGCATGTAACAGGGAGTCACGCTCAGAAGATGTTAGATTGAGCTCTCGTGGCGCATCAGCCACCAGGTATATTGCAGCAATCCGATTTAATTCTTTGCGAAAAGGCTGACTGGGGGCTAAAGCGGATTTTGAATCAGTTTTAGTTGGACGACACTTGGGGATGGGGAGGGCTGGATACATACACATTGGCAGGCTTCCATTGCTTGTTTGCGGCGGTACCGGCGATGTTCCATTCACTGGCACTGAGCTTTCTAGAGATTTTGGAATTACATCCCAGTTGTGGTAGCTGTTTGGCGATTGAGAGTCGCCATTAAAGTCGGTCTGCGCGCTATCTGGTGGTGTATTGAGATATGTGTGACATGGTACCTCGCCCATATTAGTTGAGAGCTTCGGCAGATCCGTCCTCGCCGAATGGCGTCGCGAAGCTGCCTTGGGCTTTAAAATGAGCTGGTTAATGCGTCTTTCTGTGTCTAGCTGCTGCTTCTCAGTCCATCGAGGCGATAATGAACTCTGCGACGCGGTGAGTAGATCAAATCGACGGGCATAGTCCCGGTACCAAAGGTAAAACTGAAAATTCTCTGCCGCATGCTCGACGTAAATCAAATAGTTCATAAAGTCCAAAGGTGTACATGGCTTCAGATCCTGTTAGTGTGGGAAATCTGGTGTAAGTGTCGAAGAAAAAACCCACCGCACAGGTGCATCCGTTGACCATGCTGTCAAACGACAGGGCATCCGGCTTATCCCAAGCAAATAGCCGTCTCCATTCTTTCCATATTTTAGCTGGATTCCCGGCTCGCTGTGGTAATTCGCCAGGCCTCACATGGGATGAGGGTCGACCGGGTTTTTTGAGTGTCATTGAGTCGCCGACAAGTATGCTGGCATGTTGCGGAAAATTTGAGACAAGAAGAGAAATGGCGTAGAAGATGGAAGGAGCGCGCTTGCAGTTTAATCTTTATTATTCGCGAAGTTATACCCCTCGCCGAACTACAGATCGACAGCTAGTGCATAGCCGGCTATCATCATCAGGAACCGTTCTGATCTTTAGCCACCCAAAATATATGACAGCTCACTGCAAACTCTGTCATCGATGGCGGAAATAAATGCAACTAATAATAGATTTAAATTATCCTGAGTCCTTTGTCGAAGAGATCTCAGGGAATCCTCTACCCCTTTCGTAGATAAGGAACAGCAGCTGTGGGGTACTACCTCGCCGCTCCAATAACATTTTGAGCTGTACGGAGCAATCGTAAGAAGAGAAACAAAAAGACAAAAAAGGTGAATAGTGACAGGATTCCACACGGAAAAGGCTAGTGGTAAAGAAGATCAACATCTTCTTGGGCAAGGCGGCCTTCCAGAACTGGGGCAAAGCGAAAACCGGGAAACCTTGAGCAGAACTTTGGCTTTTGGGATTTCTTTCCGGTCAACACAATTGAACGAATGAAAGGCGATGTGGCTGATCAGATCGAAGAAATGGTGCTAAGCTATGCAAAGAGGGCCGGGGGGATGGAGCACAAGATCCCTGCATGCAAGGATCGGGGAATAAAGAATTGACAAATCAACAAAGAAAGGAACCAATCCTCTTCCAATCTGCCGTTTTTGGTTTTCGACGGGTTCCAGAAGATGGGATGGAGGAGATGGTTGGGCACATATTTTCGCATTCAACCTGCGAATTAAAAATCGCGCTGAACGGACCCTGTTGTGTGACATGCTAGGGTCGCTGACAAGAATTTGGGCAAAGCCAAATTCTGCATATATCGTGTGGAGTATGGATGTCCCAGACCTCATCGAAGATCTCCTCTGCAGGAGACATGTTGGAGCCTTAGCTCCTTCAGTCTGTTGGGTTATTCATTGTTGGGATTGTTCGCTGGTGTTGGTTCTTCGATATCATGTATCTGGCGCCTCTTCGTACGTTAGCGTCCATCGAGTCTTCCGATAGGCTTATAGGCGATATACGAGGCATAGCTTATGATGAACCGAGACAGCGATCCCACCGCATTTTGTCGGGTGATTGCATGACACTAAGGCTGCAGATGTCACACAGCACTTACGAGTCTCTGTGTTCGAATCCTGACCGTGCAGATGAGTTCGACTTCTCGGGCTGGAACTCTGACCATCCTTGGCCTTGTTCAATGGACTGTCCGTATGATATATTTGCTGTTGCTGTTCACTGATTCGATCATAACGGTCTGACGCCTGGTGGATTTGCAGCCATCCATAGCTGCAGCTGGTCATAATAGCAGACCCAATAATAGTGATCGATTAGTTGCTTAGTTATTATCATTCTTCCCTTCTACTATGTGTGACAATTCTCTAGAATCTTCATATTCATCAGAGAACGAGTCGTGCCTCTGTGGTTGATCTCTCGCGTGTGATGAAATCACGCTGCGAAGCACATGAAAGAGCAGCGCGCACCAACCACGCCCGGTGTTTTGCTGAGTCATCATCTCGGCCGCCCACCAAAACGAACCCCGGAAAGAGAAAGCGGCGGCGACGTCACAGGCGGCGAGCGGCGATGGATGAAGGTCAGCCAGCCAGTCAGCCACTTATTTACTCCCATGTTCTCTTCTACTTCGATCATTACTCGCATTATGACACTCTGTTAAATGGATCTATCTTTAGAAATCTCGAGAGGCCGACCAGATATGAACTATGTCAGGAAATGATCACTCTCGGCCATGTTTCTCAGTGATGAAACGGCAGACAATCGAGACGTCGTCTGGCGGAGGCGACGTGAAGGCCTCATCAAGCAATACACTTCTCCCCAGGCCTGTGGCTTCCCTCGTCACTCTTCTGACACAGTCCACGTCGCTCTCCCTTCGACTATGGACTTATTTGGGCAGTTTTGCAATAGATAGTGCGAGGGCCACTACTCTCACGGGCCTTGAGTTGAGTAGAGCTGTGGTCGAGGGCGTTTTGATAAGAGCTGGAAAAGATGTCATGGAACGTACCAGGGATGAACATGGGAGAAATGAGGCCGAGTCGCTTCTAGAGAAAGGTGTGAGTAAATCTCCAGTTTAGACCATTCATATGCATAGCAGTTAACTCTGACCTACCAATAGTTAGCAACTCTGCATACAACAATCACATCCGCATCTTTGCTGGCCTCCGCGGGTTTCCATATCTCGTCTGCCTCTCTCACATCCATCTCCGGCTTTTCGCAAAACCTCCTGTCGACTCTTAACGCGATCCTGGGATCTTCCGAGTCTTCTCGTGCTATCGCCGCAATTGTCACCTTGATTAGGAGAGAGTTTCGAAATCCTGATTCTCTAACCAAAGGGGAGGAGGTAGTCGGAGTCGCAGACCTTTTAGTTGGTTCTATCGGATTCGTGTTGTTGCAAAGATGGGGTCGCAGAAATACGGATCGAGCAATTAGAGAAAACGGCAATGAGGAAACGATATGGGACGTCGTTATTCTGGATAACGGTCTCCGAGCTGATGTTGTGGGCACCCAGCAAACAAGTTATGGAAATGATACCGATACAACCGATAATTCTTCCAGGCGGCCATCTTCCTTTCTGTTACCAGGAACAATCGGGGGCGATGTCAGCATTGAGAATACCGAAAAAGAAGCATCTTCCACCAACCTTCTAGGCCGATTTATTCCGCATGTTTCTTTACCTCCAGATCGTCAACATGAGCTTACCGACGAGGAAATCAAACGATACATCATGCAGCAACTGCCACAAGGATCTCGTGCCAGCGTAAAAACCGATAGTATTACGGCCAGGACCATTACCGTTGACCTCTTTGACTCTGACAGCGTAAACTTTCTACCACCCCCGGGAGCAACTAAGGTTGAGGAAATGTACCACCATAACCAAAACCATATTTTTAATGACATGGGGGAGAGACTTCCCAACTACACGGTCGTTTTTCGAACGGTATCTAACCAAACCCGCAATTCTGAGCTGCGTCACACCACCCCCATAACTCGAGATGAACCATCTGAAAAACGATCAGCTCGCCCCTTACTTCCATCCCCGGAGTACTTTATAAGAACGAGCCTTGATACTCGTCTGGGTCAGTCATTGCCTGCCTCTCCCAACGAATCTCACCACTTGGATCCTTCGAGTCGATCGTACTTTTCTAGAGACCCCATGAATTCCGGGGATCATAGCAGCGATTCTGAAACGTCTGAAAGCACGCTGAAAAGGGAGACTGGTTCGAAACCACGCCAGCGGAGACCGAAGTCAGAGGATAAACTGATCAGCAAGTTAGCATTGAACCCGTTTTCAAAGGGTGTGACATCCGCCGATCCAGATAAAGAGAGTGTACCGAGCACCAAAAATACTGTTTTCAGCCTCTCAAAAGGCCCAAACAAGAACAGCAAGGATTCTCACCCTAGTATGATGTTATCAAGTTTTCCAGATGCCACCCATAGAACGTCCCAGAAAGGGAGAACAAGGCAGGGCCGCGGTCGCGATAAAGCACATGTTAAACACAGCCATACGCCTTCCGACGGACGACCTCCCCCAGGCTACATGATTAGAGAGCGAGGTTCTGAGTCTTTTGTTGCTCAGACGGATGCATACTCATCCCCCACACAGGAAAGACCCCCTGGTTCACCCAGGAGTACGAGAAATCATATCCGTAGCACCAGCTCTCTCTCACGAGCCAAATCTGATCGGGATATTCCTATGTTGCTAAACGTAACGAGTCGCTCTGGGACTCCTGTAATGTCTCGCCGCAATTCGTTTAAATCCGGTGTTCCAAGCATATATTCTCTGGCCACAGGATCGGACACATCACTCTTACTGGCACCGCGAACCAGTACGAGTGCCTATGATGACCAGACAGCAATTTCCACTCTATCTAGTAGCGGCCAAGTCCCTGGCCTCTTCCCTTCCAATCACTTGGTGCGGAACATACAGCGGTTCTCACGTTTTTCATCAGCCTCATACGGTTCAAACTTCCTACGCGTCATGGGCATTTCCACCGGATCTCCCCGACAACCATCTGGCCCTGAGTACCATGAGCACGACTCGTTTTGCGATCATACTGGAATGCCAGCGTCTGCCATTCTCCTGTCATCATATGTCGATCCTGCTGGTGGTTCCAACTCCGCTGGTGAAACAGCCGAAGGGTTTCCATTAGTGCATTATCTTTCCTTAGATCACGACTCTAAAGCTGCGGTTCTAACTCTGAGGGGAACCTGGGGGTTCGAGGACGTTCTTACGGATATGACTTGTGACTATGCTGATTTAGAGTGGATGGGCCGGACATTTCAGGTACACAAGGGGATGCTAGCATCCGCTAAGAGGCTCCTGGAGGGGGGAGGAGGGCATGTCATGGCCACGATCAAAACTGCGCTAGAAGAATTCCCTGACTATGGTGTAATATTTTGTGGTCACTCACTGGGCGGTGGAGTGGCCGCACTTCTTGCAACATTAATCTCCCAACCCCAGAATCCTGCTCTCCCGGGGCCGTCGTTTGTAACAGCATCCCACCAGCCCTCGTCTTCCAAAATATCCGCTGCGGACCAGATGAAACGAAACATCCAACAGCAGCCCGGCCAATTTTGCCTACCCTCCAGCCGGCCGGTACACGTCTACGCCTACGGCCCTCCGGCGGTAATGTGTCCTGCCCTCCGTCAAGCTACGCGAGGCCTGATCACAACCGTAGTGAACGGACAGGATCTTGTCCCAACGCTTTCTCTCGGAATATTACATGATTTTCATTCCGTTGCTCAGTCCTTCAAGCGTGATGTGACAGATGCCCGGTCCCAAGTGAAATCCCGAATATGGGATGCAATCACCCGGAGCATTGCCAATAAGCTACACATGGACACACCCTTATCTGTTCATGCCGGTGATGACCTAGGCGAGGATTCATGGGCCTGGAATACACTCAAGTCACTACGCAGTAATCTAACGGCCGCTAAACTTCTCCCACCCGGCGAAGTGTTTGTTGTTGAGACTATGCGTGTCCTCCAACGTGAACCGTACATGAAAGATTCCCTGACAGGCGATGGCTACCCTCGTCTCGGTCGACCCGCAACTCGCGTCCAACTAAAGTATATCCGGGATGTAGAATCGAGATTTCGCGAAATAAGATTTGGTTCTGGTATGATATGGGACCACAGCCCAGCGCGGTACGAGGCCAGTTTGGCAGTTCTGGCCAGTGGCGTTCTTGAGTGATAGGAGAGATACCCACCTCTTGCTTTCTTTGATACCCCTTGTTTGTCGAATCACAATACCCTTTATGAATATATAACTTGATATAGTTGCTGTATAGAAGCCGATGTATATACCCTTTTTATACTCGCGGGGTGGTGATCTCTTCCTTTCACTCATTGAACTTTTCTTGCATTTTTATTCCTATGTTGGTTTTTTCTGCAGAATTTCGGCTATACGGATATACATTGTGATTGAGGAGATAGATTGGATAGATATTCATAAATAGGTCAAGACAGTTAGAACCCAAGAACCGAATCATAATACTATCAATTTTGAAACCAACGGCTTAATAGCCTCTCTGTATATATATACCGATGAGCAAACCTCGCCAACGTGGCCCAATAACTCCTCTGATGCATCAACCCTAAAATTAACGGATAGAAAAATATCCTCATCTGACATCCAACGGCCGTATGGCTCGACGCAATATCGCCTCTCGTCAATAATATTTCCCGATAACGCGAGGCCTGGCCTTGCCTCCACACGGTGTGTATGTATCATAAACTCCAAACACCGAGTCCCGAGTACGTATCGAAGGTATTGTTTCCGTAGAGACCACCCAATCACCCTCCCCCTTCTCCTCCTTTTCTTCTCCCAGCATCCGCCCCCAGAGCATCGCGAATTTCCAAGGGAGGGATCCAATCTTCAGCCAAAATCAACCGCAGCAAGTTCAAGCGCAGGTTGACCGGTATCCGTGACTGACAAACAGTGTGTTCCTTCCATAGCAGTACGGCATTGATATTCACCCATTCCTCTTCCTCTCCTCCTGCCTCGCTTCAAGAGCCTTAATCTGCGCTTCGATCGTATTCCGCTTCGAGACCAATCGCTCTCTAACACCTTCGAGGGATTCGATCTTCTCGTCTAGCGATGCAGCTTTGCGTTTTTCGAATTCCTGTAGTTTTATTCCGAGTTAGAAAGTGAGTCCTCAGCAAGTTAGGGCCATTGCAGATTCATAAGTAATTACCTCCTTTGCTTCCTGGGTCATTTTCAAGTTTGCGCCGTAAACTGCTCCGGAAGCTGTGATTATTGCTATGAAGCTGGATAGTAAGGCGCCTTTAGCCTTAGGGGAGATGGTCATGGTGTAGAATTGATCTGTAGTGAATTGGTCGAGTAAACAGGGAGATGTTTCTAGTATTACTCTGGAAAATATTTCTCTCGCGGCTGTTTTTTTAATTGAAGATGTTCGATGAAGCTAAGAAATTAAGATATGCGCTAGCGTCTAGCGTCTTCAGCTTCACCACCACCAAACACAAACAACGCTCGCAACACCAACCTCTCCTCCTCACCACGAACGAGAACTCGTCCAGACTAGAACAGAACAAAACAGAACAGCCGGCAAAATGAACACAACTCGCCTCTCCTACTACCCGCACCACTCAAACCTCAACGCAACAGCCACCCTCTCCGCACCGACAACGACATCCGCCTCGGCCTCAGCCGCAGCATCCCTCTCCCCGACCAAGACAAGACAATACTCACACCTCCACTCGCAGCTAGCGCAGCTCAATGCCCATTTGGCCGATACCCAGAATCTGATGCGTATGACGAGTGCGCAGGCCAGTGATATGCGGTTTTTAGGCGGGTATGTCGGCGGTTTGCTGATGGCTAGTGCGAAGGTTCTGGGCGAGGAAGGGGTCAAGGCGGGGAGTGGCAAGGAGAAGGAGAGAGATGGGGATGCGAAAGAAGAAGAAGAGAAAGAGAAAGAGGGAGAGGAGTGAGGATCTGGTATAGATGGGACTCCTATGTGTTGGAAATACATTGGTGTACGGCTATTGCTGCGGTTTTATCGGGGGTATGGTGGATGAGGGTGGAAACGAATGAGCGAACCGACGAGCCGATAATATTCGCTGGCGGAAAACAACAGATTATCGAGAATTCATGGAGGATGAAAGCATATCTACGGCCAAATTTCCCGATTCGAATGGCATCGCGCCTAAGCTGGCATCAACACGCCAACAGCTCTACGCTTTACAGTTACGTGGGAAAGTAGGAGAAGAAAGATGGCGGTTGATCAAGCTGTAATTCGGTGCATGCTGCTAGTTTTGTTTATGGACTCAAAACAAGTGTGTAAATAACATTAAAACCAGTATGGAGGAAACATAGAGCTGCAAAGAGCAGGAAATAAAACGGAGGAGAATTAGATTAAATAGTGGATAGGGGGGAAATGCAGCTGTGGACCAAGGACAATAAAAGCCGCCTTAAAGAGAAAACAAAAAAAGCACAGCAAGCGTTGAAGAATGGGTTTGAGAGAAACTGGGATATCAAAATGAGTATCAAAGAGCAGTATCCGTTTGTTTTCCTTGGTCACATTCGTTTTTTCACCCTTTCAAATTATTCTCTTTCAAATTCAATAAAGCCTTCGCTGCTTACCAGATAGCCCCCTTCCATTTTCCGTCCGGTATCGTCTTAATGCGCCAGAGAATATCCTTTCCTTGTCCATCCGAAACTGGCATCGCATAACGTTCCGGTAACCATCTTTTTGGCCTTGTTTTTTTGGGGGGAGTGGTGTAATTGTAAAACAGATGGGGCGAGAGCAATGCTAAAGACTGAAACTCGCGTTGAAAATTTGTACACAAAACATAAGAAATGGCATGAAAGCAAAACGCAAATTACCCCTGATATGCAGAAAATAAGAGAAGCGACGTTCAAGCAGGAAACAAAGTGATCGAGGAAAGAAAAAGAAGATGTTCGGTCAGGGGTTTCGGACAAAGAGTTGTATCGAGTCATCGAAAACCGAGGCCCACCTCGTCAGCTATGTATGCAGCATGAACTGATCAAAGGACGACCATGATGCAGAGTGATCCCATTAGCCGTAGCACGCCGAACCTCCTAACCCCCACGTGCCTGATTACTTTTGTGGCAACTATGATGGCGCACCAGCAATAAAGGAACAAAAAAAAACGAGGGAAAAGAAAGACCAGAAATAGAATGAGAGGATTTGGCGAGCACAGGGAAGCCGAAAAAAGGAGAATGATAAGGAAATGTGAGGTTTGGATGCAGCCGGAAACGGTGTCTAGAGAAGTAAAAAAGTCGTCAAGGGAAGCTTCGAGTAGAGGTATTCGTAAAGAAGGCGTAAAAAGGAGGGATATCATGAGGAAGGCGTCTATAGTTCATCATAAAGTGGAGGCCGAAAATCGGAGGATTCGGAACCGTTGACTTAAATCAAGAATCATGCGGCGAACGAAGACGTAATACCTGCAGTGGTCGGGGTTGTTGGCAATGCATCTATTTAACGCGCAGTCGGTATGCCGTGACGGGGTTCAAGGCTACTTCGGCTGCTCTGAGCAGAGTTTTCGGAGTCAATGTTGGCGCTACGACCACTATCACCACTCCCCGCGCTGGTGTTCGCACTACCGGTCAGAATTCGGTTATTTGAAGGACGTTTAGATGGGTGGTTTCTCACCCCTGCGTGCTGCTCGACCTGGTGCGGTGCGATGGCGTTGCCCTGACCAGGAGGATGTCTGGGAACGGGTGCTCTCATCATTCCTGGAGGAGATGGTCTTCCACCAGGGCCCATGCCGTGTCCATTGGGTCCCATTCCATTCGGTCCTACGCCATTAGGTGCCATTCCATTTGGTCCCATCCCGCGGACATGGGGTGGGGGGTGTCCTGGGGATTGACTTGTTCGTCGACTTGGGGGGTACGGACCTGGGCCACCAGCTTCATTCAGCCGAGCTGCTGTTAGGGAATTTGCACGTGACTCGTGGTGCATCTCTCTTCGGTCCACGCTGCCGTATCTATTTGAAGAGTAACTCATCATTGGGTTATCGTACAGCGAGTCGTGCATTCCAGGAACATCTTCCATGATTCGTGCGCTTGTTCTATTTCTTCCGAAGCCAAAATGGCGGCTAAACGACGAGGGGGGACGGGAGCCACCGCCAGCCATCTCTGGATTTTTGCGAAATTGACTTGCACTGGGTGCTTTTCTATTCTTCCGAGAAGTCACACTCATCATATCGAGATCGTCAGGGTTGATGTGTGGTGGGGGAGGACCGCGGGCATCCATGGGGTCGAAGTAGTCTTCGTCGCCGTCATCAAATGCATCACGACCAGAGGATACTCTTCTTCCATTCCCACGTCTCATGTTCATCTCTTGTTGCCTCAGCTGTAGCTCCTTTTGGCGCAACATAAGTTCACGTTCCTTCAAAGCCAGGTCACTGGGGCCTGGTCCGCCATTAGCATAGCCGTTTTGAGATTGGACATCTTCAGCTGCGTCTTCATATAATACAAGATGACTGAATTCATCGAGGTCGGGTGCTTCGTATGAGAGATCGCGTGGAAGGCCTTGCTGTGGAGGTGGACCTCGCGGTGGTGGCATCCCATTGGGTGCTCTTCCCATGGGTGGTGGACCTCGCCTTGGTGGGCCTTGTGAATAGCTTCTGCCTCCCCGCATGCCATTCGACATCCCCCGAGGGGGTGGAGCGGAAGATAGACGAGGAGGAGGTTGGACGGCCACGGGAGAAGAGGGCTCTTGTGCTGGTCGGGACTGGTTAACTATGTTAGCATGATGCAACATGGCGTACAAAGTTTCAATTCGAGGGATTTTTATGCCGGTCTCTGTCGCTAGTTTGATGGGTGCACCAAGGTACGTCTCGACCTCCATTGGCCGTTTGGACATGAAATCCTGATACATCGTGCTTGGAGTTTCCGATGGTGCTACCATGGTCTCTATCGTCTTCTCCTTGAAGCCCTCTGGAAAGGTGCCGCCCCGAGATTTAGCGAGCGCCATAAGCTCATCAATAACATCGTTCACTAATTGGCGTAGGCCGACCTTCTCAAGCAGCTGTGCATGGTTGGAAGTTTCAAATAAAACACTTGCAGGGTAGAAAGCGACAGGTCTAGTATCATATGTTAGTTTATGTTTAAAAGGTGTAAGGTAGTGTGGCGCGTCTTACCCTATCATCCTCTCATACTGTTGCTGCAGGATATTAGTAGCTACTTTGCAGTTCACATGAGCAGTATTAAGCGTAATAGCTAAGGCCTCAGCCATATCATTCTGTATCGCAGCTGGGATCGCGTCATTCTTCGAAGCTGGGCCAACCCATAGATCGGATGAGCCTGAATGCTCGAACTCGCTAACTCCAGATTGGACAATGTCAACAGCCGAAACAAGTGACAAGACCACATTAGTAGGAAATCTCTGCTCCAGATGCGATTCGACGCCTAAAGAATTGGTGGTATTAACCAGGATACAAGTGTGTTGGGGTGCGACGACAGATTCGATCACGGCAGAGAGGTCATAGACATCTGGAAGAGCCTTGACGCAGAGAATCACATAGTCATAAGCTTGCTCTCTCGCAGCAGCTTCTTCTGGTGATCGAACAACTAGAGGAGGCCAAATAAGTTCCAGTCAGCAATCGCGTAACCCGCGCTGGCAGTAGCCAACAAAATGTACACCGTCATCATTAAAACACAACAACTGGATACGATTGGATTCGATATATATGCTTACCATGTCTTGGTTTAAATCTCTCATTCCCAAATGCTTCGGATCTGACCAGCAACACCAGAGTCAACAATCACTCAAAAGCCACAGGAAAAGAGTAAAGCAGAATCAACTTACTTGAATGAAACTCCATACTGGGAGACATGTTCATATCCAGACTTCCAAACCAAAGTCACATCACAGGAATTGGTTGCCTGGAGTCTCCAGGACAGAAATGCAGAGACAGCATTTCCACCCACTGCAAGAACGTTAGCATTTTCACCTGGATTTTTCCTGTTCATGATACCCATGATGGGAAGCAGGCAGATGGCTTGAACAAAGGAACAAAAAGCAATGCAAAACAAGGATGGATGAAGGTGAACAGGCAAAGAGCAAATTTGAACGTGTGAAGAGGAAGTTTTTGCGTGTGAAAGAGAGAAGTCGGCGGAGGAAAAAGAAAAAGCGTGTGATTTCCCAATTGGGAGGAGTGTCCCGGCACGCACCTGATAGTATGCGGAGTCTCGGCGGCGAAGGGGCCATTGGAAAAGAGGAAGGAAGCAGTGCACTTCGTGCGCCAGCAAGCTAATAGTCCTGTTCAAGCTACGAGAGAGAAAGAGGGTATCTGGTGACAACAGAGGAGAAGAAGAGGAGGAGGTGAAGAAGAGCTTCCTCTTGTCTCTCTCTCAACCGTTTGTTTCCTTCTTTCCTACGGCCACCGTCTTGAACTTCCCGCAGCTGAATATCAACCTGCAAATATTGCCTTTCCCCAAACAGGTCCTTCACATCTACCAGAGAGCGTCTCGTTCGTCTAGGAAAAAAAAAGGACAGTTTACAGCGGGATAGATGACGACGATGATGGAAAAGAGAATCCAAATGCGAAAGGCCTCTTCTTCGTCTTTTTTTCGCGCGGGAGGGCACGGAACAAGGATATTCTATTATCAGAGATGAGCACAATGCTTCCTGCCGGTCGATCGAGGTATGATGGTCGATTACGAAGAGATAGAAGGTCGAGGTAGGGCAAACTCGACTTGGATGCAACGATGCAGATAGCGGGCGGATGATGAGCGTCGATGAGGATAGCGGAGGGGAGTGGGTACTCTTCTAGGCAAGGACAAAAAGAGAGCGAGAGAAGACTAAACGATTGACGGAAACCCGGGGTATAAGGGAGCGAAGCGAATGACGGAGAGCGAGAGAGAGAGTAAGAGAGCGGAAGGGGAGAGCAAAAGAGAGAGAGAGAGAAAAACAGAGAGAAACACAGCAGCAAGTTGGTGATGACGGACAGGTTGAGAAAGATGCAAGTTCAGTATCTTTTTTCTTGCTTGGGTACGAAAAATTCAGTTACGCATACATACGTAGCCCCGGAGGTTAAGTGGGCGGTACAATTGGCTACAGCTGGTAATTTACCTTTCTTTTACAGACTAAATACAGGGATAAGAAGTGAAAAACTGACTACTTTTTGTTTTTCTGCTTTGGACGATGTCTGGATGTGTGGAAGCGTGTGTACGGTTCGACGCAAGGAAAAAGCAAAGAAGACGGTCATACTTTTCTTTTGACTCTCTCAGGGGTAACAGCAGCACGACATTTTGCAGTGGGAAAGGAAGAAGAAGAAAGGAAAGCAGAAACAGGTTTATATTCCTTACAGCTTATGGCATGGATCGTGGAATAGTGTAAATGGGAATGGTAAATAGCGGTTGTTAGCGATGGGCGTTTGCTGCGGGTCATCAAGACAGTGTTAGAGGTAAGTAAGAGACTGTATTCCTAGAGACTGATATTGATATTCTCTCTGCAAACGTCGAAATTGCGTGTTTCATAAATGATTAAGTACCGCCTTAGCTGGCATCGTGGAGGCCTGGACGCTTCTCCATATGTCCTCCCCTGGCCCGTAGGCTTCATTTAATGAAGATGCGTTGGTGGGGAAGCTTGTCCACAGCCTTATGCCCAACCTCTTTCGATGGACGAGCTTTATATATGTCCGGTGAGATGGTCAGCTTGACGCCGGAAATGCTCAAGATATCAACCTCCAGCAACTTACTCCGTACATCTCGGTTCGTGGCATAGCCCGAGGCGTATTGACAGTGGCAAGATTTACAGCAAAGATCCCACCTGGTGGAGTTCGAACCCACGCCTACGAAACTTGAGATATATTGATGGCCTAAGGCGACCAGCCGTCTGTCTCCTCATCTACGCCCCCAATACTCAACTCACCAACTGAATAAGATCAGATAAATCTCTCGGTTCGCCAGAAAAAGCCGCGCGCGTCGCCCTGGTCTGAACACTTGGCTGTCAAACCCTCGTGTGTCATCAACCAGCTAATATCGCATCTCGCATATCTCCTTGCATCTTGCAGGCCGAACAATGTGAAGCATCAGATGTTTGTCTGAGCCCCCCGACAGCGCATGGGAGGATCGTCAAGCTCTCGGCACGCGCCTTGGCCGTTGCAGTATTCCTTCGTGCTAGCACTCGAAAGACACCCTCTTTCTCTCCAACCATATAATATACGGAGGACATTCAATCCTACAAAGCTCCCCTGCCTATCAAGTGGTCAATGTCTTAAACATCCATGCACCCTGCGGGACAGAGCTGCATCCAAAAATCTATGGCTGTGTTCCCATCCCACTGCAGCTGCATTGTGCATTTCGAATCCGCTCAAGCTTTTCTTTTTCTTTTTCTTTTTTACGGGACACAGATACGACGCGGAAGATCTGGCGCCTTTTTGAACTGCATGCCTCCCTGTGGCACTCAAAAGGCCCAATAGAAAAACAAAATATGAAAAATGGGCGATCGGTATTTCGGGGATCATCATCCTGCACACTATCGAGCTAACTCGTGTTCGGGTTTTGATCGATGATTATCGTCGTTTTTACTTCCCACAACCATCTTGAGACAGCCCGGTAAACACCACGTTCGCGATTTCATTGGGTAGGAAATGGTTAATTTCTCTCCTAATTATTTATTTCTTTTGTTTGCGCATTGGCAAACGGTTTAAATATGCATGCTGTGTGGGTTTACAGCGGGTGACAAGGTGTCACTATTTGCCACAACACTCTTCCACCTTCGCTTCCCCGACAGCAGCCAACCGGCAAAAACAAGAAGCAATAATGGGAACATCCGCCCCTTCAGCCGCCCGCTGTAACCTTTCGTGGATCACAGAAACTTCATCACCCGTCTGCCCTAACCTCACCAGACACTCATGGTAGCCGTGTAACGCCCATACGTTGTTTGGGTGTTGCAAAGCGCGAGGGAGAGTGTTGTCTAGACCCAAATCAGCTTTATAAACAGCTGCTGCCTCTTCAACATGGCCCTGCTCGAGAAGCAATGCACCATAAGCATGTCGAGTCGGCTGCATCCAACCCCACGGCTCATCATACGGAAGATTATCATCCAAGGAGATCGATTTTCGCAAATGTTCAAAGGCAACATCATAATTCCCACGGCGATACTCGAGCTCGCCATCCAGCATCGCACCAGCAATGGCTAAGACGTCAAGACATGAGTTATTGAACAGTATACGAGTTGACGGTACCCGCTTCACAGCATCGTGGAAATGAGCTCGCTGCTCATCCGCCTTCCCAATCTCCCCTGATGCCGCAAACGCCACACCCTTGGCGTAATGCATCATTGCGGTTGTTGTGCAGTAAAGTTCCTGATCAAGCGGGAGGTGGAGATCGATGATCTCTCTCCAGCGACCAAACCGAATCAAAACATGCAGCCGAACGCTGAGGAATCCCTCCAACCAATCAGCCATGGGCGGAGATTTCACACGCAACACCTCCTCGGGGAGCGACGCCTCTGCTCTCTCCGCCGTCTCCAGCGCAATTTTCGACTGGCCCGCAAACATAGCAGCATATATCACGAAATGGTAATCATGCGCTCTGTAGAGTGAATAGAAATTAATCGGCCCCTCCCGGGCCAGGAACTTCTCATCCGCGACGACCGCGTCCGTATTAGAGACGATAGCTCGCTGATAGTCACCACGTAGAATATCAATATGGGTAGGCATATGGTTTAGATGGCCCGCATCCGGAATTAAACCTCGTAGATGATTCGCCACAGACAACGCCGATTCAGGGGTTCCCGACATCTCCATTAGGTGAATATACATGTGCAACAGCCCAGGATGCTTATACGCGCCACCCTGCGCCAACGCGCGATCAAGCACTCGCTTCGCGTCCATCGTCCGAGCCCCTGGCGCCGGCTGGCCGGTCCGCAAATCCCACAACTGCCATGGTGTCAGATTCATCAAAGCCTCCACATACAGCGTCACAACGTCAAAATCATCCGGGAATTCCTCGTAAATCTGCTCCATGGCCGAAGCATATTCCCGATTCCAAGTTGAGAAATCCTTCCCGGCGCCGGTCGCGGGATATCGAAACTGTAGCGTATCGATGAGTTTGGCTTCAATAATACGATCAGCTCCCTCGGCGATCTTATCGTCATCACCATCACCATCACCATCACCATGCATAATCACCGCTTTGGCTTTAGCGATGGCGTCCCGCGCCCCTGTCAAAGTCACGCTTAGATCGTTCTCATCGAAAGAGTCCCACGCTTTATTGTAGTTTGGTCCCATCGCGTATGCCAACCCCCAGTACGCCATGGCGCAGTTGGGATCGAATGTAAGCGCAGTCTCAAAACACCTGATTGCCTCTTCATGGTTGAATGCGAAGCTCCAGGTTAACCCGCGATCAAACCAGGTCTGGGCCGTGCTGTTGCTGGTGTTTACACGCCGATGGAAAGAACCGAGATCATAGCCGTAGCCATCGCTCGCTTCGGTACTTGCAGGCCTATTCCCTTCACTCATACTGAAATAACTTATATCTAATCAAAATGTACGATCCAGTCCGTTGTTCTGTTCCGTTGGTCAATCCTTTCCATTCGAACCGAACGCGCTTTTATTGTACGTGAAAGATACTTTTAAACATCGACACTAACTACGCAAAAATATTCGGCAGGCTTACCCCACATTCCAATCTTGTCATGTCCTGCTAGTCAGATATCATCATCCCTCATCCTTGCGACTGCCGGCTATCGATTTTTAACATCAGACTCGTCGTATTCGATCAATCTAGCACACCGAGGAGATGGTTCGTATAAACAGATATCTAAGTTACTATGCAGGTAAATTGAAAGTAAATCAATGTACCCTGTCTATATTGCAGTTAAAGACCGACAATCAGCGTCTTGCCAGATTAGAGCCAGTTAATAGCCTCTATACGTATTATGCATGCGTTTTCCGGCTAATTGGAAAGCAACAATCGTGTTCAATCATACTATGGGAAAAAATATCGCCTCCATGAGTCGGAGATTATGCTTGATTACGCCAAGATCTCCCTTATCGCCTTATCACCACGTGCTAAATAATCACATGACTTACTTCCTGACGACACGACAACAACATAGCAATGCTGTCAAATTGAATACAACTAAGATACATGATACCCATAAATATGTACAAGCATGTCTAGGCTGTGATACCCCAAGTACATTTGATAATTGGAAGGGAACGCTATGTGAGGGTGAAGGGGCAAAACAAGAACGTTCAAGGGAAAGAAACAAACCTGGGATGACTTGCTTTGCTTCGCCAGATGGCTACTAGTCCTAAGCACCGCGTAGAGGTGCAAGTCTTGCTTAGGTGTCGTACACAGGGCCCGTACGACTAGGCGTGCTGGTGCTGGTGCTAGGCAAAAAACAAAAGCGAACGTAAGGAAAAGTCATGCTTACCTATTTAGCTCGAACAACCAGGGCTTCAGGCTGCTTGTCGTTGGCCTTATTCAGGCCCTTAAGTTCCTCTATCTTCCTCTTCCTCCTCTGCTGTTCCTCTTCGACTTGCTTGTAGAGGGCCTCTAGGCGCGCGATCTCCTTATCCTAATGGTTTTCTCGTCGTTAACTTAGGTCCCTTGTCAAGGCCATGGGGACAGGACTGAACTTACTCTTGCCTCACGGTCTTGCACAGCCGCCTTTCGCTGCTCTAGCCTGGCGAGCTTCTTGGCCTTGGAGGCCTTTGCTTTGGTGACTTTCGACGGGCGGGGGCGGGGGGCTGGGCTGTTGATATAAATTGTGCCTTTATTGGTGATATGCTAGACATAGCAACATCGTCAGTCATCAATTTTCGCGCACTTGGAATTTCCTCGGTCCCTACGTTGGAATGCATTTTTACTGGCACCAGGTGTTAGCAAAATCGATCTCATTCTAAAGCAAGGGCAATGATATCCAAGGGCAGCGATATACTCACAGTGTTGCATTAATGGTTCCTCGAGGAGAAGAAGAGAAAGGGAATATGGCACTGGGGGTTTAAGGGGTTTATATAGGGAGATTCTGGACATGTGACTACATTTCTTCTACCCGCCTCCCCCTCCCTCCATTGCCGCATCCGGCCTGTCTCTACGCCTTATCTTACATACCCCTCTTGTATTCTAACCGTACGGGGCGGGGAAGTTCTATAGGTCTTCCCAGTTTTAGCCAGGTTTTCATGCGTTTTTAAAGGTATCTAAATTTCCCTGTCCATTTTAGGATATGTGACAGCTGGCCATGACTCTTCACCAAGTTCTTCAGCTGTCACTGACGATATCCTTCCCCAACCCCGCGGCAGTATAGCCAATCACAACTGTCGGCACACCCCCTCCCGATCCCTTCCCCTCCCTTCTCTGGGGTTGGTGTGGATCCGTTTCCCATCTAGTCAGGGGCTGGATGCTTATTTCAAGGCTGGCAACACCAGCCAGCAGCTGAGGGGGTGCAGAGCTCTCTGCTTCAAGGTTTTCCTCCCCTCTTTTGCCCCTCTTTTCTCTTCGTCAGCGCCTAGCTAGATCTGCTACTTGTACTGATATGTTCTTTACTGCGTGGCAAAGCCTTTAACGTTCGCCAGCCCTGATACTGATTGCACATATCTATAACTACAGGTAGACCAGCATAGCTTAATCAATTGGTATATTCATTACAAAAGTTCTTACAGAACTCCCGAGTTTTCTAGATTAATTATACAGCTACATCGACTCAATCAACTCACCCCCAAATGCGGCATCTAGTTATCGCCACGTCTTACCCGTAAATCATAGAAAAGACTGGAGTTAGCTGGCCTTTGTATCGAATTGTGCTCCCACGTCTCTTCGGGGAGGACTTACTATAGAAACACCGTATCACCACCCATCATGAGAATCATTCAGCAAGTGTCCCTCGCTCTCGCAAGACAGATCACCAGTGTCCAGGCCGCACCGCGTGGAGGCGATTCTCTTCTACGGCCCAAAAGGGGTGGATTTATCGCTTGAACGAGGACGCAATGACCGCCGGTTCACAGCCCGGCTTCAGCGCAAAGTCTGACTTCCACCCATAGCAATGCCAGCTCAAGGACTGGAGAGGTGGGGAAACTGTCCTCAGCGACTCATCCGTTGGTCACTGCTTATAGAAAAAAAAACCGTCACCACCTACTTCCTATCACAGTAGTGTACCATGGTAGTCTCTCACAAAATCCTGGAGGATTGTAAAGCGCTCTTGGTGGTAAATGTGGATCCTATCAATTTCCATTTGGTACAGGATTCGCTCGGCCCAGAGCTTGTAGTCGTCAGGGACCAATTCCCATTCAAGCTTGGAATTCGGTTCATCCCACAATACAACCTTAGCAGTTCCACGTCTGCCTTCATTTGCATAGAGCCGTTTCCCTAGTTTGCATAGTTTCGTAGTAGCAGCCAACGCCGTACATGCCTCAGCTACGCACTTGGCGGTGGCCCATGGTACACTTAAATCGTACCCGACCTCACGTATGCCACTGTACATGGTAGAGGTCATGTTTGTCGCAACTAGAGTTAGCTTACAGATTGTCACAATAACCTGCCAGCGAAAGGTGAACTTGCGGGCCCTGACTTTGAAATACAAGTCCATCACCAGCCCGAATAGAGTGAAAACCTCTATGATAGCACACAGCGCAATGTCTGCTTTAGCGGGCCCCCGAAACAACCGACTTAGCCCGGCTGCTGTACAGCGAGCGGCAATGGCAACCAAGAGCAACAAGGGCTCCAGCCAATCCCACGCAATTTTCTTGTACTTGTTCCCGCGGTCAAAGAAAACGTGCCCGAATTCCCACAAGGCCGCCTCACGGGCGGAAGGGGTGCCTGCATTCTTTTCCGCTAGAGCAAGATACTCCTGTACCGCCTCGGATTTAACCCATCGGGTACGGAGGCGGCTATCATTACTGTATACAGCAGCCACGTTAGCTTGGTGAAAAAGTAGTAGGGCGTAGTCGGCACCTACGGGTGACCTCCTGGCGCCATTGCTGCCGGAGGAAAGGGGGGAGAGAAAGAGAAAAAAAGGGGGAAAGAAGGAGAAAAAAGGGGGAGGGAGAAGAAGAAGAAGAAGAAGTAGTAGTGGTAGTGGTGGTAGTAGTAAGAGAAGAAGAAGCCGAAGAAGAAGAGCAAGAAAGCTAGGGTAATACGCTTGAAGAAGAGAAGAGGAGAAGAAGAGAAGGAGAAGAGAAGAAGAGGAGGAGGAAGAGAGGGGGAGAGAGAGATGGGAGGTGTGTGGGCAGCGAAGGCCAGCTTGCCGTTTTGGGTATAGCCTCAAAATGTAGGACTTGAACCTGGGCTTAAAAGCTCGATCAAAAGGCCCTTATTACTGCCTGAGTCTAGTGCTAGAGCTCAAAGGGTACACATAGCCATACGAGTGCTTAGCATTGTGTTGTAAAGTAGGGTATAGGTAAGGAAAGCGTATCCTATTATACTGTATCTGAAAAATACATATTGAATTGAAAAACTGGAAGAAGTATTGATACTAACACAGTTCATGCAGATACCATCCCCTCTAAACGGGTGTTATCCTCGATTTCAGCCAATGTGTGGAAGTTTGATGCTGTCGATATTCAGATATCCACTGCTTCAGAGGAATAGCGACAAGGTACTCTTTTCCCAGGCCTAATACATTGTGTACAAATTCATCCCCATTATGGCTTCCAAGGAGCCCAAACTCCCTCTCGATTCTCTCACGGCTGGCCCACCTTTTTATCAGCATCTGGGCTGTCGCCCTCTTCTGGGGTGTCGAGAATCTATTAGGTTGGTATAGACACATATTAAAGAATTCTTCTGGTGTTATTCCACCGCATTCGTCCTCAAGAATCTCCATTGCGGCGTGGGATATGTCACCCAGCTCCCTAGACTCCCGGAACTCGTGGAGTAGCCCGAGCCGAAAATAAATCAGGCTAGCATTTCTGGCTGCCTCTCTATATTGGCTTTTCAGTGTCATGGAAGCCATAGAGATAACGGATAAAATTTTCTCGCAGCCTGCCATTTTACTCCGATTTCTCTTATTTCAGCTACCTGCCATACGTTAGCTTGCGTCCTCGAGACGGATAAATAGGCTTAGGGCAGGTACTCAAGCTTCTTTCAGGCTTTCACACGAGGCAGTTCAATGGTATAGTAGAACATAGAAGGCATGTTTCTTCGAAGGGCTTGTTTGATAGGCATTCATTATTGAATGAAGAGTTGGCATCGTGATGGTTAAGGGACGACATTTTAATCACTGAAGTCTGGCCAAGTTTCGCGGTTGGCAGGCAGGCACCAAGTCACGTGTGTACCTCTGAGCCCTCAAACCTTCCATCATTGAGTTGATGAAAGTATTTTCTCCTGTCAACAGTTTATATGATTGCAATGTGTTGATATGGAGATGGCTGAGTGAGTGGTTGGCTGTTTGAAAGCGTCTGCAAGATGCGGTTAACCTCGTGATCAGGCATGGTCTGCAGGAGAAAGGGTCCCCTGGCTTGTCTTCATCTCAAGACTACCACGATGATCGCTCGGGTTTGCCCTCCTTGCGGTAATATCTGTCTGTGCCAGCTCATACCTTCAGCAGTATATAGCCATATGTGCTTCGATGTGCCTGTTGACAGGGCCATATGGCTGCATCCCGCGCAAGTATATGATCCCATGTTATTCAATCCTGGCGATGGGTATATGTGACAATATCCAACCATGTCTAGTTTGCAGCAGTCTACATCTCAAAACATGACTAGCCTCTTCTTTTGGCTCCCAAGCTTATCACACTCGATGGGGGCCGTTTCAAAGGCATAAATAGTCCTTAGTCTGTTCTGACAGAAATGCTGAATTCTCTTCAAAAATCGCAACGGTTCGATTTTCAACGCAGCACTTTTCTATATCAAGATGAAGCATTCACTTACGCTGGTTGGAGGCACCCTCCTAGCCCTTTTGGGGGCATGCAACGCTTCTCTTATCGGGATCTGTACTAGATTGACCTATGCCGATGGTATGCCCGCTAACAGAAAGAAGCAAGTCAATCTTGAGTACTAATGTGCGAATAGGAGGACTATACTGCCGTACAACCCCAGATGGAGGCTGCCTAGGTGACTTGGGTGACTTTCCGGTTAAGAGATCTTTCCCCTGGCATGGTAAACACCGCATCACTCCAACTTACGGCAGAAAAATCTATTCGCTAACTCAACGCTTGGATTTAGTGCAATGGGGAGACGACTTGAACATGTATCTCCTTGAGCGGACTGGAAATAGGGAATATACCAAATATAAGGACCAAACCTACATTGATGTGTCGCCCGGTGCTTTTGCTCCACTGAGATTTACCCCTGACAACAGCTCTCTCGCCGAGGGTGAAACTTCATGGGCATTTACTGCTGGATATGGCTTTATCCTGTGGACACCGACTGGTGATCCGCTTGATGGCACTCCACAGAGTGGTGGTAAGATGGTCGGGCAAGGTTTCGAAATGGTTGATGTGCCGGACCATCCTGGCGTTAAACAGGCATATTGGAATCAGACCTTGTTTGACTACATGTATGAAGGACATGGACCTGGACAGGACCTTACATTCTGCAATGGTGATTATGATGGGACCATAATTGAAGGGGATCGTCCTTAGTATTCAGCCATATCTTTCTTCTAGGCTGCCACCGGCAGTGTTGCAGGTTTTAAGAAACTGATATCAAGCCATCAGGCGGCATGTGCCGGTGTCGAGAAAAGGACAAGGCAATATCTAGCTTTGTTCTTCAAGTATGGAGCTTCCCGTTGAGATCAATATAACTACAATTGAACAGACTCGAATTATCCTCATCTTTTCATGCCAAAGAGAGAATTTCAACTCAATCTAAGAGCTACAGCAACACAAGCGTAACTCGATCCCCCCCTTCGATCAACACTCCCATCTACATTCAATAGACCAAACGGTCCAAAAGTGAGATCTGATTCACTTGGGCTTTCTATCTCAGCAACACATACTCCACCCCGTCCCACTGGAAAGTGAAGTGAATATCATCCATCTTGTGTTGCCCAAGGACACCCGGCGAAACGACAAAAGTGAGAATATTCTTCTACAGTCCTCTCACTTTTGAGCAGTATAAAACCCTCTTCGTCTACAGCTCCTTTCTTCTTCTCTCTTACCATCCTCAACACCCTGCAAGCCTCCATCCAACCTGCAATTTACTCTTTCTCTTGCTCCCATCTTACACCTTCAATCAAGCTTCAAGTACCAATTGCTCCAGTCTAGTTCAAACAGCTCACAATTAGCAATAGCAATGCCTGAATTCACTCCTCTGAACAAAATGGCAGACATCAAGCAAGAGGGAGAAGAAACCGAGCTCCAGCCCCAGGAAGGCAAAGAGCAGATCATCAAACCTGACCCAGCTGAAGATGAAAAGGCATGCATGGCAATATACCTATACCCACCCCCTAATATCAAACGATACTAACACCGTCTCAAAAACCCAGGAAACCAAGCCCAAAACCCCTCCAAAGTCCCCAACCACCCCTCGCAAACGCGGTAGAAAGCCAGCTGTAAAGACCGAAGATGGAACCGAAGATACCACCACCACCGCAGCTGAAGAGGGCGGCTCACCTCCCAAAAAGCGCGCCTCTCCCAAATCCAAGGCCGCTGCTGGTGCTACAAATGGTGAAAAGCCAACTAAGGCCGGAAATCGTCCGATGCCTACCTCTTACGAGAATGCAAGCGAAGAGGACAAGATGCTCCTGCGCATGAAGGATGATGAGGGCAAACCGTGGGCTGAGATTCGTGAGGCGTGGGAGGCCATGACGGGCGAGAAGGTCGGGGGGAGTACGTTGTCGGGTCGATATGCGCGAATCAAAGCGAACTTTGCAGTCCTTTCAAAGGATGATGTAAGTCATTCATTAAGTTATTTCTTCTACTTCTTTCAGTTATTGAACGGTCCGTTTATCTCCTGGAGATAACTAACCTAGTATCTCCTATAGGAACAACTCCTCATGCACCATAAGAAGGATATCGAGGAGAAATTCGAGAATGAGAAATGGCACCGTATCGCTGAGGCTATCGAGACTGGTGGAGGAGGCAAGTTTCCACCTGCGACATTGCAGAAGAAATTCAAGGAGATCAGCAAGAAGATGGCTGATACGGCTATCGTTAATGATACTGAGGTTTCTGCTTGAAGACATGCATGCGTTGGCTGGTCATGTAGATAATGGGGTCGCAATGGAGTGGATGGTTGCAGTTTGACTTGGGGGTTATTCAGGCACTTAGGGGCATTTGAATACCAGGGCTAGGATTTGTTTACAATTTACTTCGGGAATCTTCTAGGAATGAATGCATAAGATATCGATATCTTTTTATTGTGGTTCTGCCCTATCTTGTAGAAGAAGGTGATGAATGAGCCAGCATTCTACAGATGGTATTGTAGACATAAGATACTAGTCCCATTCCAAAACCAGCTGTATAACTTCATAGAAATGAAATCCCGACACCAGCAAATCAAATAACGATTAATCATCCTCTGCCTGTGTTACTCTGGCCTCAATACCAGCCTCAGCAGCTAGCCTCCCAAGCTCCTTTTTCGTTCGAGCCTCCCATCGTTCGAAGCCTACGAGTTTACAATGAAGCTGTAAAATCCGGAAACGGGGCGTGTACGTCTTCCAGTCCTGTAACCACACTCGAATAGCCCATAGTATCTCAGCGTCTCCCACTTGATTCTCTTCTACGAATAGGAGGTAGTTCTCCGTGATGGTGAGGTGTTCTAAGTTTCTTGGAAGAGCGTCACGCAGACGGGTTATCGTCGATTCTGACGGCCGTTGAAAACCCATGAGCAACGTGTAGGCAATCTCGAGTTTTTTCAGAGCGTGAAGCCCTATAAAGGTGGTAAAGGGGCCTTTAAAGCTCAGTTCCAGGGTTTGTTGACCTCTTGGGGCGAGGCTACCCATTGGATCTATGGATAGTTCTGTTAGAGTGTCTTTAACGTGGGATAAATTGGCGCTGATTTTGTCTAGATCTATGACGTTTGTAACTAGAGTGTCTTCATTATCTGGACGATGATACCAGGTCCAGTCAAGGCGTTGTAGTCCTTTGGTGACCGAGAGAATTCTGCTTATATGGTCTTCCGTGATATTAGCTACGGATAGGGATACTAGTGTCGATGGGTTTGGAGGATCAACTGCAGGCCATTTGAACGTGGTTGGATTATCGATCATCGTTCGGATATGTGTAACTGACGGTAGATAAAAGAGAGACAATGTGTCTGCAGTGTTCTTGGTGCAGTTGTCAAAATTGTGGAATGGAAGCTCGTCATACTCTATCCTCACATCTTGGAGATGCTCAAAGGAAGGGAGAGAGGTGACTTCATTTTTGCGGCTGTGTAATTCCTCATCCCCGCGGCAGAGGGCAGACCTGAGCATCATGCCGACAAGACTGTTTCTTCTAGTAAAGCTTTCTCCAAGGCGGAGATGTTTTAGACTCGACAGTTGAGATAGCAGGAGGGAGATAGATGCGTCTATCTCCCCATGGCGCAACTCTTGGATCCATAAATCGCCGTATGGCACGTTGAAGCCCTTGATGCGTTCGACAGCCACATCGATATCCTTTTTGGGGAGTGGTTTCTCGTCATCATACCGATCAGAATCTCCAGTAAATTCAACAGATTCAATATCATCAATAAATTCAACATCATGGATAAATCTGGTCAGGTAAGGCTTGCGCAGAATGCTTTGCAACAGCGAAGCGATTGGAGGTGCCTGTCGTGGCTTTTGCCATGTCAGCGTGATGTTGGCGTACAGATGTGGCTCGACAAGGGCGCAAAAGTCTCGATTAACAAGACATAGGGCCAGAAGGTCCGAGGATTGCAGACTCTTAAATATCAAGCTCAAAAGCTCAGCTGGGTAGCAGAGGAGAGACGCCATTTGTGTTTTCTTGCACCCCCGCGGTGTATGTTAGATATGGTTGTGGTTGACGGTTAAAACTACAGCATGATATGCATATCTTGGCATGGTTTGACATGAAGCGTAGGATCAGACTGTCCTGCTAGACCGAACTACGCAACATAAATTAAAACAGAGCAAGAACTGCTGTAACTCGAATTAATTAGCCTCCATTGGGGTTGGCTGGGTACACAAGTTGTACGCGTTTCATCAGGCGGAGACTTTCTTCTTTCAATTTTTCTTCCTGTTCTTTCCTCCACTCGTCTTCCTCTTTCTTCCATTGAATATTTTCCTCCATCTTATCCCATTCAGCTTCATCTGTGTGAATCAACATTTCAGCCAAAAGTCTTTCGGCCACGCGGCTCCCCCACTTGGCGATTATCTCGTCAAGCGCTTCACAATCACCGGATCTCAAGATTCGTAGCAAAAATGGTCCAGTGATGCATGTATCGTCGTCCAGTTTCTCGAGTAACCATTCTAGCTTTTCGGGCTCATAGCATCTATTCCAAACTGCTGCGAATAATACCTCTTCAGTCATAGGTATATCATCTTGCATTTCATAGACCTTCTGTAGGTGCGATGAATATTGGCTTTTGACCAGCTGAACCATCACTTTTTCGGTGATGGATGCTTTCTCATCTCTTTTTAGCAGTAGTTCTAGCTTGTCAAATCCATCCCCCCCCCTCCCCGCGGCTGCAACCAGCATGTCCTCGGAGACGGATATGTTGTTGCCAACCGCCTCTAATAGCCGCTGGAAGCTGCTCAAGGGTTGGTGGCTGATTGCCTCCACAAATATTCCGCTGGTCAGCGGTATGTCGCGATTTCTATCAAAAAGGAGTTGTAGCACATTCTTTCCATCCCGCACGTTTCTTGCGGCACTTCGCATTAATTCCTCGGTGATCTCTAAACTGTCTCCAACCCTCTCAAGGAGTAATGATACACACCCCGCATTGAGATGTCTCGCACCCAAATGGACTGTCTCTTCTGTCACCTTCGCGTCAACGTGTTGACATGTTAGCAGGAAGGACATTATTTCTGTCTGATGGCGATCGTTCGTGCACAGCGCACGTATCAGTGGTCCAGTAAGCCTCACTTCACGAACCCCGTTTGCGACCAATAGCTTCGCCATCGCTTGACCGTCTTTGTCGTTTTTGACTGCGCATATCATCACATCTTCTGTGACCTTAATATCCTCCTTTTCATTTTGAAGTAGCATTTTCATCAGGTCTGCTGTGCCGTGTTCTGCTACCATACGCACCGCCTTGTCGTACTTAATCTCTGATTTCTCAAGCAGAAGAGCTATTAACTCTCTACACCAGCCTCTGCGTATTGCTGCATCGACTTCCGCTTTCGTGACTTTAATGCAAGCCTTATTTACCAGTAGCTTTACCGTCTCTTTGCATTCTAGAGAGAGCGCGACCTCTAGTAATGACTTTGCCTTCTTATTTTTAACGTTGGGATCGACCTGGTCCTTTTCAATATGTTCCTGAACTATCTCACAAAGGTCAAAAGCGCAGGCTGTAAAAAGAACTGAATAGGCCTCAGAAGCAAATGCGCACGCTTCGCGACAGACCCAATACCGTCCGCTGGTAGACATACATATACCATGGGTATTTGGGTTTACCAAGGTCCCACAAAAGTAAGAATAGGGTGACGGCTCATGAGAAGCTTCTTTTGTAAAGAAATTAGCCAAAAGTGTTTGCAGAGGGTCTTGGCTCCTTTGGGATATACCTGCGCTCCGGCAGTGGGCGGCCCAAAGGTTGTGGTACGCAGCCTCCCCCGGGGAGTTTTGGTGTGACGGATAGGGGTATGGGATCTTGTTGAGACGCCTTAGACAAGCTTGTGCTACTATGGAGTTTGACCTCTCAGCTGAGTATGAGCTTCTGCTCTCCAGGAATTCTCTCACAGATAAATGAGCGAAGCGGAAAGAATCGGTATCCGAATCAAATGTAATCAGATTGCAGCAAATATCCAGAGTTTGATCCTTAGACACTAAACTGACATTCTCCTTGTTGCGCAATGGTGGATACCAAGCCACCAGCTCCAAAAATTCGTCCACATGAAGATATTTTCTCGCACATAGAAGGAGGCTGAAGGTAATCTGTGCGTACTCATGATCGACGGACGTAGGGCCGCCTTCGATTCGCTCTAGAATTTCCTTGTATATATCCTCCAGCTCCGGTGACATTTCCCCCAACCTTTGTTTGACTGCTTTGAGAGTTTTCTGTTTACTCAGATTTCGCAGCTGAAGATCAACCCAAAGGAACCTGAATGAATTAGCTTAGATTCGTCCAAATGTACTTTTGTAGGGTGAGATGCTTACATTCCATTTGCCTTTTCAGTAAGTTTTTTAATTATCCAAGCTGTATCGAGAGTTTTGAACAGCGAGGGTCTTGTCTCCGCGTGTTGGCTGACTTCGAATCGGGTAAACTCTTCAATGTCGCCAGAATTTTCGTCCTTAATCTCCAGATTAGAATGGCCTTGAAGCTGATGCACTATATCCTGGTCATCACGGCTAGACAGAAATATTTTGACTAGAGAAGCTGACTCATTAAGAATGGCTTTCAAGGACTGTATAAGCTTGCTCCGTGTATGGCTATTAACTTCATCAAGGGCATCGATGATAATGGTAACCATGGGGTATTTGTTTATTAGATCTATTATAAGATCACGAATATCCTCGAGCTGTAATACGTCAGTAAGAAACTTGCTTCTTGGATATTTTTTGTGTTCCGTAATTATACGATCGTGAAGAGGTTCTCCAGGCTGGATACAGCAAAGCTGAACCGCAAGACAGGCGAGAATACTCGTAGGGTCGGAGCGGGCCGGCTCCTGTTGATTTCGGGTGCAATAGAAGTACACAGGTTGTGGACACTTCTTGCGTTGAAACTCATCCTGAAAATAATCTACGACGATAGAGCTGGGTACGTGAGCTGCTACTCCTGAAGGTAACCTTGGGGTTTGGTAACTTACATCAATTTGCTCTTCCCAGAACCCGGTATCCCATGGAGCCAGAAGAGCGAGGAAGTGCTCTCATTTCTCCATGTCTTGTAGGCAGGATGCTCAAGTAGCCAACGGCCAGTATTTGGGATAACATCTCTCTTGGTTTGGGTATGATATCTCTCATATATTTCAGTAGATACCCAATCTAGAATTCGATTGCGCTTTTCGTCTGGGATGGCATTAGCAAAAGCTGATAATTTTTTTTAGTACCGGATAAGACATACCGTCTAGATGATCGTTCATCTTCTCCAAAGTACTGTCCCACCGGGCCATTGGGGTATTAAGATCGTCGAGTTGGCGTTTAATATCCATCAAATGGTCAGTATTATCTATTATATATTAGTAAAGGGCCCTTAAGTGCCGGATACCAGGTATAGCTAACCTTCGCTCATGACCTGCTGTGACAGCGCATAATTTTTTTGTTCAGCTGCAATAATATCATCAAAATGTTTCGTAGAACTCGTGTATTCCAGGGTTCCAGCCTTGAAGATCCGCTCTGTGGCCTGGTATTAGTATAATTTCTTAAACACATAGTTAATATGGCGCTTACTCAGTGTATTATCAGCGTAGTATTTCCTCACGCTGCCTAAGAACAGAAGGATGTTCTTATACAGTAACGTTAAAGACCGTTTCAGCTCTGGGGTACTCGAGGTTTGAGCCTTTGAACAGAGCTGCTCGTGTATTGCGGAACGGCATATCATTTCTGATATCGAGGTAAGTTTCTCGGCGAAGAATTCAAAAGTGACCGTATCGTTGACGGCGACCTATATCAGATATCTCAAGGCGTTAGTTAGCTCGAACTATGATAAAGTAGCGTGATCTGGGTATTCCTCACCTGAAGTATGAACCGAAATCCAGCCCATGGTAGAGCAGCAGCGCTAGTATTGACTTGTATAGCGACATCACCAATGGTCTTGTAGTGATCCAACCACCTCACCCATTTCGCAAGTATGTCTCTCATGATGATGTCTTTTCCCTTGAACCCTTTGAACTTCCACCGCTTGTTCTTGCATTTTTCCTGCTGCTGCTCTATAAGCTTGTGCAACTCCGTGAGCGCCTTCCCTTTTTGCTGACGGTTGAAGTCGATATTCTTCCTGTCTTCGTCGCTAAGCTCCTGGACAGCCGCTTCCCAGAGCGTTTCGCTAAGGCCATTTCAACGTTAGTACGTAAAAAAACTAGGGAAAGGAGGAAGGGCGCATACCTATCCGGGCGTTGGGGCAAGTTGGAAGCCATGTTAAGGATAAAAACGTAGCTTTATAAGGAGATTCATTAGGCATGGGAGAGAAAAGAATGAGAGAATACCCCGCGAGCAGGGTACTTAGCATTATATGTAATGCTGCATTTCGTGTTGGGCTGCGGGATGTCACTTGGCGGTTCGCCAGCCGGTGTTTCTGTCAGGGATGAGCTGGATATCTCAGCCTCGTTGCCCGAAGCGAAATCTCCCTTGCAGCACGAAGCAGAGAGAACTAACTGATGACCTGCCACAGCCACCTGCAAGGCAAACTTGCCATGAGAGCTGTTGAAGCGGAAGCTTTAACCACTAGACCAAAAAGCCTGAACAGGCTCCTGGCTATGGCCAGTGAGTTCTGCTAAACGAGACCGTAGCTAGACTCCCAGCAAGAGCTACTCAGCCTCATTCCTGAAGGCAAGGCAAAATTCGACCTCACGAGAAATTCATTGCTAAGACATTCATGAGCCTTGCACTTGAATTCACTCGTGCTTTATTCGTATCCTTTACAAGTTTAGAATCAGTAAAATGGAACTAAAAAAAGATTATATTTCCCATTACAATTTCGAAGCTGATAGAATTAAACAAAACACAAAACGCGCCAAATCAAAGAGAGATAAAACCCCAGTAACGTTTGCTTTAAAACTTGTTTATGTTTTTATATCATCATAACAGTACAAGTACGAGCGGAATGAAGCGTACACACAATCGGATCTTAAGCCATGTAGGTGCTGGCGTCGACACCTTCTTCGGGGTACTCACTGTAAAAAAATCACAGATTAGTATACGATATATGTTGTTAGGCGTCATAAAATGTGGATAGTATAACTTACGGAAGGGCAACTTCGAATCTCTTTTCGATTTCCTTCAGAACTTCCTGGTTCTCTTCGCTGCTGACGAAAGAGATGGAAAGACCCTTGGTACCGAAACGACCGGCACGTCCAACTCGATGAAGGTATGAGTCGGCGTCCAGGGGCATGTCGTAGTTGATGGCAAGGTTGATTCGTTCGATATCAATACCACGACCAAAAACGTCAGTCGCGACACAGATTCGCTTGTTGAAGTCTTTGAATTCCTTGTATCGTTTGATGCTGTTGGATAATTAGCGTGAATTGTTCCTTACGCACGGGTAAGCTGGGTGTTATCTTACCGCTCCTCCTGGGAAACGCCGGAATGGACCGCGATACTGGGGAAGTTACATTCCCTCAAAAGTTTATCGAGTTCGGTGGCTCGAAGGGTGCTCTTGACGAAGATGATAACTTGATTGAACTCAAGGTTGTCCAAAAGCTCGTTCAACTTTCGGTTCTTCTCTGCTTCACTCAGCTTGATGTAGTATTGCTGAAGACCATGCAGAGTCAGCTTAGTATCATCGTCAACGTATACCTCGAGAGGGTTTCTCATGAATTTCTTGCAAATTGGTCGGACCTCCTGGGAGAGGGTGGCGCTGAACATCATGACCTGCTTCTCGGCGGGGGTCGCACGGAAGATCTCTTGAACGTCTGCACGCATATCTGTTGTCGATTTATTCATTCGTCAGTCACATATCTTTATCGATCAGCGGCCCAGGGTGAACCAACCTCTTTGGTCGAGCATTTTATCACACTCGTCCAGAACGAAAGCTTTGACGTTGCGGAGAGACAACTTCTTATCTCTGACAAGAGCATTAAGTCTTCCTGGTGTTCCAACCACAATATTTGGGTATGTCTCTTTCGAGGAAAGGATTTCGATATCCTTCTGCATGGGGGTACCACCGTAGAAGACGGCAGTCTTTACGTCAGGTAGATACCTGCTGAATCTGGCGTATTCGTTCTTGATTTGGTAGGCAAGCTCTCTGGTGTGGCACATAACGAGGATTGAGCATTCGCCGGGAACTGGCTCAAGCTGGTGAAGCGTGGTCAAGACGAACACGGCAGTCTTTCCGAGACCTGATTTGGCCTGGCAGAGAACGTCGACCTTGAGAATAGCTGTAGGGATGCAAACTTGCTGGACTGTATGAGTTGCGTAGGATGTTAGAGAGGGTTCGATCCATTTTCAATAGTTTTAAAAACGAGTCGCAGCGCGAAGAAGAAAATATCCGTCCATCCCAAGGTGCCTTTGCTCAGTTATATAGGGATTAAAACAAGAGTTTAAAGAAACCGCAACATAGCCGGGAAAGTGTGGCAGAGGAAATTCGAAACAAGGGAACCCAGAGATCATAAGCCTGTTTTTGCAGGGCGGCACGAGGAATCGGGTTGTGTAAATTCAGGGCATGTAATCGAAATACGATAGCCTGATAAAATCGTTGAAATGATATCAATCGAGCCCGCGATTTCAAAAATAACATGAAACCGGTAAAGGTATGAGACAGGTGCAAATATAGCAACGAGATGCCAGTGTTTGCCCATGCTTCAGCAAAACGCCCCCAAAATTGCTCGGGGGGTGAATAAACAGTATAATATGCCACCGACACAACCTCGTGCCGCCTGCAGGCTCGTAATATTTCGATCGGTCCCTTATCCAAGCCGAGAGATGGACGGATATTTGGAGGATTTCAAAGTGGAAGAGGCTTGGGAGAAATATGATTTAACTAACCCTCCGATGGATGTTCGAAACCGCAGTCCGTAATCGCACGTAGTAATTCACCCTTCAACAGGAAATCACGGAAACCCGTCGAATGGATACCAACATAGCTGCCCTTCTTGTCAGCGCCACGGGCGCCAGTCACGGTTAGATCACCCTTTTTGTCAGCAGCAGCTCCATTTGCAGCTGCTGTGGATGCGGGCGCAGCGGCCTCAGTTGTTTGGAGCTCCTCGTCGGAGTAATCGATGAGATCTTCTTCGTGAGACATTATTGAGGGTTTGAATGGAGGTTAATGGTCTGGATGTTAAAAATTTTAGGGCGGTCCTTTCGGAGGCGAAAAGAAGGCGTCAGAAACAGCCGCAGGTGCCGTCCCTTGAGAATGAGTTGAGATAGAGTGAAGGATGAGAGGTGAATAGAGATGAAGCGTATGGGATCAGGTTAAGGAAGAGAAAAGACAAAGAGCGAAGTTGGAACGCGAAAAGAAGTTGGAAACGTCGATGTTTTGGCGTTGCTGAGCCGCAAAAGTCGGATGCTTAGTCAGGTCACGTGGGGATGACTCAACACCAAGAAATAATCAGCTTCAGTAACAGGCTTCAAGTTAGATGTGAAGAGGTGTTGGTGTTGAAGGTGGTAGAGCCAGTACTCAAGATGGCAAAAGATAAAGGGAAGAATACACAGGCTCATATCCGAGCAAGGATAGCCTATCTCAACAATGCAGCTGTCCTTCTCCAATCTCGCGTTTCAATGGCCTCCAAGACGAAGGAGCTAGCATCTCGCGACGAAACAGACACCGCCGCTACACCAGAGGATGGACAAGAACCCAATACCTCACATCCGACACCCAGAAAACCGATATCCTACCTCGCGCGCCAGTACACTGCGCAATTCCGAGCGGTGTCGCAAAAGTCACAGATTCGACTCAACCAGCCAGTGAAGCGATCTGTGTGCAAAAAGTGCGATACCCTCCTGATACTCGGGTCGACGAGCTCGGAAGACATTGAGAATCTGAGCCGGGGTAAGAAGAAGTCATGGGCGGATGTACGCGTTGTGAAATGCGAGTTCTGTGGGACAACCAAGCGCTTTCCGCTAGGAAGCAAGAAGAGCTTGAAACTTGTTGAGCGTCGGAAAATTCAGGCGCACAAGAAAGATGAGACCGATGGAAAGGCAGATACGTGAGGCTATTACTGGATCTCAATGTCGGAAATTAATTGTATGCTTGGTGTGGCAGGAGATTAGCCCACACACACAATCTAGGACTGGGTGCGATCAGCATGCCATTACTGGTGGAATTGACGCATTATTGGCCTGAAGCACCCGCAGCCATAAGTCTCAGACGAATGAGAGTATGAGAATACCGTCGATGGGACTAATCTGCTATATTATACGAAACTATATTTAACCACCAACCCCGCGATCAACGGATGTGAATCCCTAGAGTGGTACATAAGAAAATAACCGGAGGGACTTGGAGGCTTGAGGCAAGGAGAGGGGCATATGCGGACATATGTGCAGCCGTGAGGCGTGTATCAATCTTAGAAATTACAAAACAGACATGAGAAGAAAGCCCAAAGTGGAAGAGGGAAATGAGCGAGTGTCTTTTTGAGAAAACGGAATACCAAGAAATTGAAAAAAAAACGTCACTATCATGACATCCCCGAATTGGAAATGAAATATAGTGTAAAAGGAAACAACATAGGTTCAATATCTACAGGTGAACAAGGAAATATGCAAGTAGCGTGACGGAGATTTGGTAGGCTGGTCTGCAGCGCATCGGACTGGTATAAGAGAGAAGGAAGAGTGGGTAGACCCGCGAGGGTCGAGGGTGAGGTATATAAAATCAGTACGTCACTCCTTTCGTGAGCAGGCGTATATTATCTTTGGCCCATCCAGCATTTTGAGAGGAGAGCACGGTCGGATGCGAATCCAGAGTAAGTAATAGGTGAGGTATGCAAAAGCGAAATTAATTATAAAACGTCAAACAAAAAGCCGTTCCGTCGTGGCCGTCGTACATTGGTATATTCGGTAGGTACTATCATAATTCGTCTTCATGTTCTCGTTTGCGCGGAGAGAAGGTATGGATTGTGGGTTATCCAACAACATCGGTATCTGGTGAGGGAGGGAGTATCGGTATGGGTGCTAATGGAGGTCATCGTCGTCTGCGTTGCGCCTGATCAAGCCGATGATCAAGGCTCTCGACTCGGCCGCGGAAGGATTTCACGATATCTCTTATACGACGGATTTTATCAAACTCGTTTTCTAGTTCGTCGATTGAAAGGATGATCTGTCGCACTCGCGCGATTTCTGCATCGGCATCTGCAATGACGTTTCCGGCTTGACCATAGGTGTTCTGGATTGATATCTCGGATTGTTCGGACAGCTGTAGGGGCGTAGGATTGGGATATTAGACGCGCACAACTCTTAGGAAGCGGAGAATGAAGTAGAGAAAACGACGGCTACTCACATAATCTATCCTTCTTCTGACATCTCTTAAGAGGTGGTCGAGCTGGTAGCAGAGAGCCTGGATACTATCTGGATCTAAAAGCAGTCTGCCTGGGGTGCTTGCAGCGCTAACGGCACGAGAGCTCGAATTACTGGTCCTCCCCATACCCCTTCCTCGAGCAACACTGCCATTATGACTCCCCTGAAGCGCAATCTGCTGCTGGTGAACGACGATCTGCCACTCGGACGAGGTGAGGCCAAGACGGGCATCAGACATGGAAGTAGACACGGCCATTTGGTTTGCTCGCCAGAGACATGCTCTTAGAACATAGTAACGTCGTCAGGGTCTTGGAACGAAGTTGTTGAAATGATACGACGGCCATGCATGATGGATAGATAGGGAGAAGAAAGGGGGAGGAAAAAGCGCAGGAGGAGACCGCCCGGAGACCGCTTTGCTAGAACGAATTTTCTTAACTCTCCAACGAAGTACCTGGAAAGTCGCTTATCGGTAGCATGGAAGTTCTTCGCGGGGGCAATGCAGGGCCTTTTTCCCTTCTTTCGAGAGACCGACCGGATACCTCGTTTACGGCAGAAGAGGGGAAAGGCGACGACACCCTACACCAACTTGCGACGAGATTGAAAAGACAAGCCGGGGGAGGCAAGGGTAGGTAGGGGGGTTGCAGAGGGAGCAGATGACAGAGGCAAGGATGTCGTACTTAACAACGGTCTAAGGAGATGGAGAGAAAGCGGAGATGAAGGCAAAACGGGAGAAAAAGCAAAGATGCGACGGTGAGAGAGCGAGATATGGAGAGATGGAGATGTTCACGATCAGATCTACATGAGTACGATGTGCGCTTGCAACAGTCTTGCTCAGCTATTTCACTTCCTCTACGCGTCTAAAAGCACATCTAATGGCCGTTAGACACTCTCTGCGAGATGTAAACGGCCGACGAACACTCTGCGACGATATCTCCCTCCCGCCTTGTGGCATAGATCAAATCCCAAGAAACAACCCTCAACCTGGCGATCCTCACAGTTTAGCCTCAAGTCCATGGGATAGCTGCTCTGTTTTATGCATGACGTCGAGCGCGCCTCGCCGTGACTGGTGCTCTGCCTTTTTAGCATCCTTTCATGCCATGGCCCTGCCCTTGAATCCTCACTCGAGCCGTCCAATCACCGAACCGCCATGCGTGCTGCCAACCCCAGGGCGATGCGATCCTCTATGCAGGTTGAATCTCGAGCGGTGATTGCGAACGGATCTCAGCGCGTGATAGGACAGCCTTTGCAAATGCCTAACCTGTGAGGCTGCGGCGTCTGTTGTGACGGGAGGCTCATCATTGGCCTTCCCCAGATATTCGGGTTTCGGGATTCTGTAGCTTGTCAGTTGTTGTTACAATTGCATATACGATGTATTTTTTAATTAATTGCGCTTCATAAGTAGAGGAAAGACTGTTGCTGGAGGGTTGTTCTGTTTTGCTTTTTCTTTAGGGTCGCCTTGCGGTTCTTTTGGTGGTTGAGGCTCCACCACAAGTCAATTGCAGCTCTCCATCGTCACCTTCACCAACAAGAGACCGCCTGCTCACCTCTATACCAACTATTCCATCGCACTCTCTCCAATCATGGTGAAAGACAAGGAACGCTCAGTCAACCCCGCCCAAGCCCAGCGCCGCCTCGAAAAACAAAAAGCCCTCAAAAAGAGCAAAGCAGAGCTCCAGAGTCGCCGCAATGAAAAACTAGCACGACGAAACCCCCATCGACTCCAGAGACAGATTGATGATCTCAAAGACATCGAAAAGGAATCAGGCCAGCTGAAACCGCAGCAGAAACAAATACTCGAAGACCTCGAGCGGGATTTACGTGCCGTGAAGAAGGCCAGGGAAGCTCTGGGCGATAAGGCGCCTACTTTCGGCCGGCACGACGGTGATGGTGCCTCTAAGCACGGACAGCATCGTGATGGGGACCATGGCCGGGGCGTACTGGGGAAGAGAAGGAGGGAGGGAGAGGGACAGGATCGTCGGCGCTGGGGAGATCGAGAGAGTAGTGGGAGTGAGACGGATGAGAGTGTCAGACGCATACCAATGCCGAGGGACACTCCTCCGCCAATTCCACGCCAGCAACATACGCAGCGGAGACGAGAAGGGCCGACTGCAGTACCCGGGCAGCCACATACGTTACCTCCGAAGCCGCAGGTCGTTGCGACGAAGACCGTTTACGAATCAGCTCCTCAGATCAGAAATCTACGAGAAGAGGCTGTGAATAAATTTGTTCCTGCGGCTGTGAGGGCGAAGCAGCAGGCTGTTAAGGGCCAAGGTGGTCTCGTCGAGCCGGAGGAAATGGATAGACTGGAAGAGGCGGGATACGTGGCTAAGGCAGCTGGGCAATCTAAAGGCGCCTCTGGCAATGACAGTGCACCTCCACCACCTGCCTCCTCTTCGGCTAATGCTGGAAACCCCAGTCTTGAAGAAGAGGAAGAGCGCTTTAACCGTGAGCTAAGGTCGGTGCAAATTGAGGAAGTGACCGATGAAGACCTATGATCTGCCTGCGATGCTAGGCCATACAACTTATTTACCAGCCGGGTAGACCGGTGGAGCTATATTGGAGATACGGTCCTTGGAGAGCGCTGGTCCGGAAGCTTGGCTATCAAAGAGGAAGGCCATCCACTTACAGCCTAGCCTTCGTCGAGAGATACATTCCTGTATATCTAATCAACGAACCGCAGCAATCCGTCCCTATGGCTACCCCGGTAGAGAGATCGCGTAGAGCGGCCCGGAGGCACAGAACTTTTCCTTTGACTATCATAGGTTAGAGACCGTCTCACCGCTTCTATTAACATAAGATGGGGACGAGCCAGACTTGAACAGCATGAGTCAGAGACAGGCAGGAATGCGAATGGTTGTCGACACCAAAAAAGTCCTAGTGGATGAAGCCGAGTTTGTATCGTTATAATTGTAATATATCAAACATGGAGCAGTCAAGATTGACCTCAACGGAAGAGATTGAGCTCCAAACTTCTTCACACGAGCATCCAACATTCAGTGGCAACCAGATTAAATACAATTAAAAATTACTCACACCCGCTGCGCGCTTTTTAAGTAAAAGAAACATACCAACATTATCATTTTTCATCACAGTAAAAAAGGAAACTCTGGGCTATATCTGGGAAACAATACTTCTAAAAAGTATGTTTATCTGCACAGTTAAACCAAACATAGATACATATCACAAGGAAAACTAAACAAAAAAAATAGATAAAAAATTTAGAGTGGAAAACGAGCGTGGGGAATATCATTCATCTCTGCCAACAACGCCGTGCAAATGCATCATCATATCTTTCTTCTAAACAGTAAAAGAAGAGTAAAGGGAAATGAGGAGAAAGGAAACCAAGTCTGAACTCCTGCATCCAGAAAAATGACCATTAGGATCATCCAAACGGCGTGGAGAGTGTTGTTGTTTGTTGTGGGAATGTTCAAGGCATAACTGATGCTTGATATGACATTCACATTAAATCATTAGGTTTTAACCAGCAAAGCTTGGTTGTACAACCAGTATGGGGATGGATAATTGATAATATCCGCTTGGGGTTCCAGTTCATGGTAAGACTCGTACACTGCCACTGGGCGTAAACGCTCATCGCAGATTACGAATAACTTTGCCGCGAGCCAAAAATGGGCTGGGCATATCATCCTTTTCAGGATCCCAGGTGGCTGGTGGGTCCCAATCGGTATTGTGCTTCACTGGAGCGGAGGCGCCTGTCGTAGGGATTCGAGATTCTCCATTCCGCTTGATATCTTCAATGGGCCGACCTCCTGCACGGGCCTGTGCGAGTTCGACGAGAGATCGTCCGCCCATGTTGCGCTGCATAATCGCCTTGCGCATCTCCTCACCTCCGTGATTCGCCTTGTGTGGAGATATCATGGCTGTTTTACGGGAGGGTGACCCCTCTGTTGAGAGATTGTTGTAAGATGGGATTTTGGACAACCGCCTGCTTGGGGATTTCGACCTGACTTCTGAGTTGGTCTGACGGACATGGGTATCGGAGTGTGCTGATGATACGTTCGATTGGCCTGAGCGGGTGCCTGTTTTGGATGATGGGAAAAGGTTGGGCTGCGCGCTGAGTTTCTGCATCATAGCAGTTGTGTTCTGTCTCAGGAGTGGGCGGCGAGGCGCCTTGAATGGATCAGACTGCACCTTCGGCCGGGTAGGAGATGGTAGATCCGGAATATCATCTTCATCATCAGAATACATAGGGATGCTATCCCATTTAGGAGTTTTGCGCCCTCCTTCCGCGAAGAGATTCTTGCCCGATGATGCGGGTGCAGTACGACGGGGTGAAAGAGAAAGCGAGGCAATCGACATTGGCGATGGCTCAGCCATTTGAATGTCATTGGGCGACTCTATGCCGGTTTTGGCGCGGCTGAATGGAGTTCTATTACCCTTTCTGGTTGACTTCTTGTTTTCTGGGATTGGAGATTCAAGTGATAGGTCACTCAGGTCTGTAGATGACGGGAAGTCGGTATCATTTGAACCAACAGAAGATTGATGCGTAGAATGATCGCCTGATGACAGAGCTTCGGGGCTTTGCCTACTGGACTGCTCTGCCTTGTGTTTCTGTATCTCATAACTGACTCGTTCTTGGACCTCATTTTCAAACTTCTTGCGAAGCTTTTCGAGCTCGATCTGGACCTGTCGGTCGATCTCGAGTCGCGCTTTAACTTCCCATTCACGGCGAACGCAGTTCTCAATATCCACTTTCATGGCGGCTTTTTCAGTCTCAAATTTCGCAAACCTTGCCTCAAGTTCCTTTAGCTTCTGCTGGGCAATCTCTTCTCTCGTACGTAGTGACCGGCCTATGTCAGATACCTCCTTCTCCTTTCGCATTAAGCGAACAGCTGGTAGCCTGAGAAGTGCAGCAGTATCTGGGCGATGGTCCGGGTTCACCTTGAGGCAGCTAGCAATTACTCCTTTTAACTCTGCAGAGTAAATATCTGGCAGTGGTGGAACCTTTCCTTCGCGAATCTTTTGTACAAGCTGGACATGGGATCGTGCATTGAAGGGTGGCTCCTTTTTGCATAGCTCATAAACAATGCAGCCCACGGACCAGATGTCAGAGTGATGGGTATACTTTTCGGCGGCACAAATTTCGGGGGACATGTAGAAAGGAGTTCCGACGTAGGTGGAAGCAAAATCATGGGACCGCATAAGCTTCGATAAGCCAAAATCACCCAGCTTGACTGATTGATCAGCACCCAAAAAGACTGTAACGTATGTCAGCATTCAAGTTGTTCCTCTAAACAAACCACGCCATCGACGTACTGTTTTCCGGCTTAAGGTCACGATGTAGAATCATCACTTGAGCCTGCTTTCCTCTCAACCCCTCTCCTTTTGTTGGACCCAATACATTCGACCCCGCTGAGGGGGGGTCCACGCCATAATGGCAGCGATAAAGAGCCGTGGCCAACTGTGACAGTACCCGCCAGACGAACTCCTCTTCCGCAAACTTGTTTGTCTCTTTCAGCTCCTTGATATAGTTTCCCAGGTCTCCACCGCCGCAGTATTCCATATACAGATAAAGATCCTGGGTGGCCTTGAGGTGTTCTCGGTGGTAATAGGCGACGATATTTGGGTGCCGGAGGGAGCTCAATATGTTAAATTCGGTAGTGAGCTGCTCGCGTTCTTTGTGGGACATCTTGATGTAGTTGATCTCCTTCCGGCAAAGGATCTAGACCCATGACAAGTTAGTTCTTCCATTACTTCAACATGTCATTGAGCTAAAGGAGGTAACATACGTATCCATCTGACTTCCGCTTGACTTTCCGGATGACACCAAACGATCCGCTGCCTGTTGTCTCTTATTAGCTATTTGTGTGTTACCCATTGAAGGGGCTGGAAGCTCACCTATCCTTTCAAGGACCTCATACTTCTCCATTTCCGTCACTGTAGTTGCCATGGCGAAGCAATACTTTGTAGAAGAGACGGCGAAGGGAGGTATAGATTAGAGGGTTAATGCATAAATCGGACGCAAAACAGAAAAGAGAAATAACCTGCTATGTTAGTATGCGGAACCTCCCAAAGTTGCTCAACAACCCTTTCTGCTCCTGGCGTACAAAATGTGTCTCTAAGAGTTTTCGTTCTTTGCTGCGGATATTTTAATTAAACCTCCCAATGTTTAGATGCTCGCGGTTGCATAGCAACGACCCTCGCAACCGCTGACCGGGACTCCGCTCTGCTGAGTCAGCGGTAAGCTCCTGCCCGAATGTGGTTAGACCCGGGGTTGGCGCCCGGCGCTTTTCAAGGATTCTGATTGGCTTGTCGGAGTTAAGCTGGGGCCTTTATCGATAAGCGGGAAACGCACTTATGTCAGCGTTCCTGTTGTTGAGGGACGAAGTGAATGTTTTTGTGCTCTGTCAACGATATTAGCCACTGCTATACAGAGTACTGTCTTACTGGGTTAATCATGGACTCGCATGCGGATGATAAAGCTATGGAGCCGACTGTGCTGCGGAAAGACCAACTGGAGAAGAGCCTGTACAACGAAAGGTCGCTGATCAAGGCCGGCAAACTGAAGGAGGACAACCCACTTGATTTAGGAGAACCGTTTCGCGAACTTTGCGAGGCTTGCCGTCGAGGAGACCTAAAGGTGTGTCAGGAGAAGATTATTGAAGGAGTTAATATTAATGCCCGAGACTTATTTGACTGTACCCCTTTGATTCTTGTAAGTCCTTCCTAACCCCTCTCTGAAGACCTAGGTGGCAACCCGGCAGAAGTCTGCTCCCTTTTATCATTACATACCAGCCCCATAAAGGAGCTATATTCCGTCACTTTTAAGGTGTTTTGAGCAGAAACTGAAAGGATGACAATTGTGGCATAAAGGCTAGTCTTTGTGGTCATTATGAGGTCGTGCAACTTCTCCTTGAATCTGGTGCCTTGTGCGAGCGGGACACTTTTCAAGGCGAAAGGTGCTTATCTCCCTTCGACTGGCAAATTTTCCTTAATTCAGTTATTTTATTCAGTTTTTCTCTTTCATGGCAATCAACAGTCGAGCTAACTCTTTTATCTTGTTCCAGATGTCTGTATAATGCGCTGAACGACAGAATACGGAACCTACTCCTTCAATATGACTATTCCAAATCATCGGACCCGCTCCAACCCTTCGCGGCTCATTTGGCGTCCCTCTTGACCAGAGATCATCCTAAGACCGCGGATATTGAAGTTACAGCCGGCGAAGAAACCTTCCAGCTACACAAATTCATCCTGTCAGCGCGATCGCCGTACTTTCTGAACAAGCTTTCTGCATCTCCCAATTCCTCCACCTGGAGATTGCCAGCGACAATTCCGCCAGAAGCTTTTAACGCGGGTATAAGGTATCTATATCTAGGCGAAGCACCCAGGGAGTTAAAATCTGGACCTGGCACAGGGTTTACGGAGTCAGAGGTGTTTGCTGGAATTGATAAGATTGCCAAACAGCTCGAATTGCACAGCTTAATCGATACGATCTTGGAAACTGGTGACCGCAGGCTTGCGAGACAAAGACGAACAGCAGAGACTGCCAAGGGACGAGATCAGATGGCAGAATGGTTTTCGAACAACATACTGAAGAACAAAACTACTGTTGACACGGAACAATTAGACGAAATCAGATGGCATCGGGATAATGACATATTTGCAGACATACTCCTGAGGGCTGACGAAGAGTCTCTAGAGGAAGGCACCGATGGCGATCAAGCAAGTCATGCAAGAACTCCGGCCGAGTCATCCCAAGCCTCGTCGCAAAAACGAAGGACAACCGTCTTCCCCGCACATAAAGCAATGCTTCTACGCTCGGAGTTTTTCCTAACCATGTTCTCCTCTGGATTTCGCGAGGCTCAAGACTCAGAGTATCTCCAAATCGTTCCTCTGGACTGCTCCCCGGAAGTTTTGGAAATAGTTCTTACTTTCCTATATACTGAAAAGGCGGACTTCCCGCTCGATATGGCAGTGGATGTCTTATTTGCTGCGGATTTACTACTGATAGAACGACTGAAGACGAAAGCCGCTGTTGTTATAAGTACCCTAGGCAGTGGAAGCACAGCAGCGAAGCCGCCAATACCTCAGCCGGCAAAATCACAGCTTGTACCATCCCAGACTGATAAAACTGAACGAGCCGAAGAAAACGAAGGAGAAGAGAAGGACGAAGAGCCAGTTGATATCTACGACATAATTCGCGCTGGCTGGTTGACTCGTGTTCAACGCCTTGAAGAATTTGCCGCTAGATACCTAGCGTACAGATTAGAGGCGCACATTGACAGTGCCGAGTTTGAACAGTTGGTTCTGGACTCCTCGGCACGAATCCAGGGTCGTCAGGAAACTGATTCTATCGAACTTATCGATGATATACGGTACTATCTATCTGAACGATTCAGGTTACGTTTCGAAGACTCTGGGCTTGATGAGATGATGCAGCGGGAATCCGAAGATATTGCAAACGAGGCGAACGATTTAGTCGAGACAAAAGATGCTCACTCAGAAGACAAACTCGCACCAGCCTCAGCCGCTTCTGATTCTAGCTTAAACTCAGCATCCCCCTCTTTGTCTCCGGCTACAGCGTCATCCTCGACATCGCCATCCAGAACACCCCACCACGGCGATAACAACGACGCTGAAACCGTACCTGTTGATGGAGACAAGGCAAAGGTGGATGCGCAGACGGATCCTTTCAACCCCATCATTCGCACTTTGGATGGACAAGTTGCGGGCGATGAGTTCTCGAGAGATTCAATGAATTATCAGATCCTCCTTAACAAACTGGATCGATTGTTGGAAAAGCTGGACTTGGATGCATGATCAGATATGTGCAATTAGTATGGTTTTATGATATATACGAAATTGTAAGTAGATATATACAGCCACCATAAGGTGGTATGATTGGACATACTCCGAGATATATATAGTTATGTAGCCTGCAAATACTGCCTCTCCATAGCCCAAATCATGACCTGATAGGAAGAATACTTACTGCATTCAGCATATATAATCGTGATGCCGTTCACCCTTGACCTTCCCTTTCCCTTGACCCTTTTGTAACTCCATCGAATGCTCTACCCATATCTTCGCAACGGCCTGCAATCCACCTTCTCTCACAGACTCCCGCTCCAGAACTCTCTGGATTTTTTGCTCGATATCAACATCACAACCACTGGCTTTTTCAGTCTGTAATTCCTTACGCAGACCCTTTCCTACAATTCCAATATTGCGAGTGCTCGGGATACGTAAAATGGTTGATTCAAGATCATAGCCTATTTCTTCTGCTATGTCTATAACCTTGGCAGTGAGGGTGCCGTAGGCGGAAGTTAGGGAGCCCGGGTTCTGTCGAGCTTCGATTCTAAGAGCCCGTAATTCTGCTAGGTCTCCGGATGGCGGATACCGTTCTAGCTCTGGTTGGTGCTCGTGTTCTACATTGACGGTTTCTGATTCAGGGTCTTTTCGGTGGTCGGTTTTAGAAGGCAGTGATGGTGGTGGATAACGATATCGAGTCCCAGAGATAGAGTGCGAGCAACATGGGATGGCGAGGAATGGCGAGGGGGAATTTGGATCAGATAACGCTGCGAGTAGTGGAGTCCAGATTGTAAGTTCATCCGCGTGGTTAGAGATTATGAAGGTCCCTTTGGCGAATGATCCAAAATTGAAATGGGTGTCAGAGCCAGGTAGTTGGCTGAGTGCAACTTTGAAAGGCGGTGGAATGCATATGCTTTCTTTCAATTGCTCCTGTATGAAGGGTGGGAATATAGACCATGTCTTTCTTCGGTGGGCGTCGAAGCCCTGGCCGTGATAACCTTCAGACAACAGAATATATACAAGCACACCGTTTCCACATGCAATATCTACGAACCCGGGGAATGGCTTCCTCTTGTCATCAGTCTTAGCTGATTTATCATCAACCGTGTGATATATGGTTTTCCATAGTTCGATCAAGAAGGCGGCAATCGCGATGTCCTCAAAGACATGCTTTGAAGGATCCGTCTGTTCAACCCAGCTCTGCATGAGAGGCTTTGCATATTTCATCTTGAGCTCACAATGGGTAGATTGGATTGCATGCTGGGGGACAAGGTTGTCCTTGAATGGCTTTATATTGGCACCCGTCGGGTCCGGTGTTTTGGATGATTGACGGGTTACTTTCACAGTAGTGTCCAACAGATTCAAAAGAATACGGTGGAGGCGATTTGGCATGGATTCTGGGATCCCCGAAGAAAAAGGGGCAAAGTGAAGAGACATGATGCCATCTCCAGGTTCCTCATTTTCTTGGTTGAACTCATATAGCACCGCCCAGGCACGCAAGGGAGGGTGGTAAAAAGGAAGATCATGCTCGGATGAGACATGGGATTCATATGTTACCAGATGCGCGCGGGTGTTTGATTCCTGGTTGTCCTCTCTATCATAGAACCGGCATGTCTGTTCAAGTGGACAGTCTAGATTGGTGTTTCTTGGTATAAATCTCCTCGCAACGGTTCTACTGAGTCTATAGCCGTGGGGAGGATGAGCATCAGTGCCATCTATATCTAGCCCACTACCTGCACTAGCCAGAATACCAGAGCTATCATACAGAATGTCGGCACGGTAGACATTTGGGGAGATTAAATTTGCATTGGCCAAAAGATAGCATGTTGCAGCAAGATAGACTGCAGAGTCAAACTGCAAGCCTTCGCGAGACAAGCTGGGAGCAGTAAGCCAGTTGATAGAACTAGCAGTAGAAGCTAGAGGAGAAGGCTGAAGGGTTTTGACAAAATGTTCGGCCGAGGTTTGTTCTTTCCATGTCCATCAGCCGGAGTTCTACCATCAGCACGGGACGGCCAGCCTACCTCGGACACCTTTTCTCGTCATCGGTCGTTCAGAGAGGCTCTCTTCGCGAGAGGTGAGGTGAGATTGATATATTGGTATATTGACAGATTGATATCCGCGATCAGAGCTACTGGTACGGACGTGTATCGTATGGATGTAAACAACACGTCGTCAGAGAAATACGACGTGTTATTTCGGTACAGAAACAGTGTCCCGAAATACGCGCCCTAACAGTCACCATGACACCAAAGAAAGATTGAATTCTGGTGGTGTGAGCGCTGACTCAGCAGGCTGAACGTGACGATAAATACGCCATGCCAGTTTCTGACAGAACGAGTAACGTACGCAAAAAAACACGCCTGCAAAACGCTCTTTTGAAAGAGTGAAACTGCCAACTCACGCCTTATTTTTTGTTCAGCCTTTTTCGCCTTTTCGCTGTCTTTCTCGTTTTTCTTTTCCTTTCCTGCTTTCTTTTCCGTTACTTACCAAAACACCGTCCTGTTACAGCCAGAAATTCTTTGCCCAAAAAACCCTCTCGTTGCCCGCACCCGCCCTCGACACCTTTTTTTTTTTCCCACGCCGCACCCTCGCTTGCCGCCATCATTTCACTTCCCCAGTATTCCCGTCCTCCCAAAGACCCCGGCAAGACTTCATCTATTGTAGACCCTTATCTTCTGCTTCTTCCTCGTACTGCTATTGTCAATAATACGATGGGTCGCACCGTCGACCAAGAAGTGCACGCGGCGTTTGTCGAGTTTCGTGCCAAGGAAGACGATAAGGTGAAACTTCCTGTATTTCAGTGTATCTTGGGTAATCTTTCCATACTGACATAACCCCGTTCCCGGGGAAAATAGTGCCTCTCAGTCCAGTGCATCTATTGCCAGCAGATCAGGGCAAAGAACACCAGCCGTCAGAAGCAACACTTGCTTGAGTGTCCTGCTCTTCGCGGTCACAATAACCCGCATGCCCCGCCTGCGCCTACAAACGGTGTCAATGCTGCAAACGGTTATGGCCCTGGCCCTAATGGTCCTGCCGCCGGCGGTGGTCCTCCAACTGGTTCGGCCACAGCTACTCTGCCTTCAACTAATGGCTCCATGATGTCTGCCGGAGTCAATCCTCATGCTGGTGCCATGCAGGCTCCGATGTCTAGTCTGCCTGGTCGTCCATCTCTTCCCTCACAGGCTGCTCCTCCAGCACCACCAACTCCTTCAGCACCACCTTCTCAGCAAAGAGCTCACAGCACGCCCAAGGCAAACAAACAGCCGCGGCCAAGCTCGTCCAATCTTCCTGCTCCTCCACTTGATGATGTCCATGCTGCCTTTGTGGAGTTTCGTGCCAAAGAGGAAGACAAGGTTGGTGTACATCGCTCTCTGACCAATCCTTTTTTACATATGCAGCAACACAATGCTTACTCACCTCTTTTTCTTATTATAGTGTCTTTCTGTCCAGTGTATCTACTGTCAGCAAGTCCGTGCTAAAAACACAAGCCGTCAACGACAGCACCTGTTGGAGTGTCCGACGTACCTCAACGTTATGAAGGACTCTATCCCAGCTAATAATCTTCAACATACCTTCCCCGAGGGAGACGTTGCTCGCTCATTGCAGTTGCCAACTCCTTCTCTAGAACTTGACTTCCGTATGAGCATCAAGTTAAACCCTACAGTCTCACTTGGACAGGGTATCTGGGGACAGAGAGACTGGGTTACCTTTGTCGGCGGGCAGTGGGCAGGTAGATGGGGGAAAGGAATTGTCTTGGTATGTTGAATCATACCTATGTGCTTAGCACACCTGCTGATTTATCGTGCTATAGCCCGGCGGACAAGATTCTCAGGTTACCGTCAAGGACCTAGCGACGAGCATGAAATCATACTACCTACTGCAAACCGGAGATGAGCCGCCAGCTTTCATCACCGTCAAGGCTAATGGTTGGTTGACCGGTGCTAAGGAAGTCATGGAAAAACTGTCAGACCCTGCAATGGCTGATTCCGTCAATCCAAACACCTACAAATACCGCCTTACCATAACAATGGAGACTGGAGACGACCGCTATCATTTCGTCAACACCGTCATGTGGGTGGGGACCGGCTGTCGTCGTGGTGCTGAAGGTAAGCACTTGATCCCTGTTCTTGGCATGCCCCGTGCGGTCCTGCAAATCATATCTAACCTTCATATAGTGATCCTCGACGCGTTCCGCATCAACTAAACAACTTCAAACACCCTTCGAATATCGACGAAGAAAAATTATTAAAAACTCACAAAAAAAAAGGGCAATATTATGGTTTGGTTCCTCTGGCAAGAAATGGAAATTGGGATGTAAGCATCGCGGAGGGCTTTTTATTGGTGGTGTCGCGGTGAAATGGGTCTTTTTTTCTCTTTCTATCTAGCTGTTTCTTCGCTTATTTTCTTTTTCTATTTCTCTTTTATGCGGTCAACCTCCTTTTTATCTCTGCTTAGGGCAATTTTTCCCATCCATATCTTGTACATCAACTCTCTCACTCTCTCTCCCCCTTATCTCGACGCACGCATAGCGCTGACTTGGTTTTTTCCTGCCTGAAAAAGAATTCTGTCCCGTTAGCCTAGCGCGTTTTCCTATGCTGCTCTCAAAATCTCTTTGATACCCTCTCTACCTCTCCTCGTCACTACCCTACGCTCTCACATGCACCCTTATGTTAATATGGATTATAGCCGGTTCTTATCTATCCTGTTTCATTTTAGCTTAGCCTTGTATCTGGATATTCAATGAATGAATGCCACTTTATTTTCTACAGTTATAGAAGCTGGTTGGAAATCTATCCGTTATATCATCATTGGTAGTATGCATTGGTGAAATAGAAAAAAGGAAAAAAAGAAAAAAGGAAAAAAGAGAAGAAACTAGGTATATCTATGAATGCTCGGTGTCCAAAAAAGGGGGTAACATTCCCGAAATCCAAAATAGAGCTGGTGGGTGAATCATACGGTCTCAATATACCGTCTCACCTCCCTGTTGAACGGATTAGCAACACGCACGAGAAAAAGAGGGAAAAAAAGGGGAATAGTGACTAACCAGTCAGTAACTGCCTCCTCCCAAAGTCGAATCTCATGCTCCCTCGTTCCGGCAAAGTGATCCACAAAGGCATCGCCCAATACTTCTCTAGCTAGACTCTCCTTGCTTGCAAATCTTGCAACTGCATCTTTCAGGTTCTTCGCTAGCCTCTCACCGACATCGCTGGTACCTCCCACATCCTCACCCTTTGGCAACGGCGGGACAGGGATGGCCAGTTTCTTCTCTACTCCACGCCATCCCAATGCTAGAACGGCGGCGAGGACATAGTGTGGATTAGTATCTGCGCCAGGAACGCGGATTTCAAGCCTGCACCCCTTAGGACTACAGGTGGGTGGGGTTATGACCCGGATTGAGGATGCGCGGTGTTCCAAACCCCACGAGACGGTTACAGGCGCCCAGAAATTCTCAACTAAGCGTTTGTATGAATTTATAGTTGGCGCGAGGATGGGCATTATGTCAGGAAGACCGGCGAGCACGCCAGCGAGGAAGTGACGGCCAAGGTCGGAGAGGTTGGCGACATCCGGGTAGGGTGGATTGGGGTCTGTTTCGGTGCGGAAGAAAAGGTTTTGGCCGTCTTCTGACATGAGAGAAACGTGCATGTGGCCACTGTTGCCGGGGAGGCCTTGTCGGGGTTTAGCCATGAAGACGGGGGTGATGCCATACTCAGATGCGACTGATTTGACGGTATATCTGGACCTTGTCAGTGTATAGTTTCGCTAGGCCTTGTGGAAAGAGTACTCACTTGAATAATCCTGAGCGATCAGCAATCTCCTTGATTTCGCCAAATTCCAACGCCTAGAAATAGGTTAGCCTATAAGAATCTATAAGAGGGCAGGAAATGCAAACGAACGACTTACTGCTTCAAAAACACCAGGACCACTTTCCGTGTGCCAGCTCTCGATGTTGCATTTGAAATCCCGGCATGTGTTGAATACCCGGTAGTAATAGTCCTTGTTGTGTACAGGCCTTGTTAAACTGTAACCAAACATGCCCTCTGTCAGAGGAGGCAGTGTCTCCACTGGATTTTCTTTCAGGAATCGAGCTGTGGCCGAAGAATTTCGCTCCGTGGAATCGCCAGATGGTGGTGCACGATATTGGAAAAACTCATACTCAGCTGTAAACCAGGAGAGCAGACCGTTAGCAAATGCAGCTCAGATTGCGATCTAGATGGGGTCCTCAACATACCCCCCGCCATAGCCTTATAACCCATTTTCTCCAACCCCGCAGCAGCAGTCCTTATAAGGCCTCTTGGACAAGCTGAAATGGGCTCCTTCGTGTCAGGATCGAAAAAATTAACAAAGAAAAAAGGCACATCATCCTCCCAAGGTATGCGCCGGAAGGTTGAAAGGTCTGGGATCGCGAGCATATCCCTGTACCCATTCTCCTTGTTGCTGATACCTAGTTCTTTGAAATACGTCTGATCATGCATATCCCAGCCAAAAATGACAGAACAGAATCCAAAGCCTTCAGAAGCGATTGAGAGAAACTTCTTCTTGGATACAAGCTTCCCGCGCAGCATACCATCTGCGTCCACACCGGCAAGTTTGACGTGGGTGTCATTCTCGAGAACGCGGTCTAGCGTGTCGACTGTTACCTCCATATCGGTAGCCATGTTTGCTTCTATCTTAAAAGGATTGCGGTAAAGGTATTCAGGTGAGTGTCAGAGAGAGGGGAAGTTTAAGGAAGTCACAGTCTAAAAAGCGCGAACAGCACGAAGTTATCCAAAGAAATAAAAAGGAAGAAAGCCCTTTCGTCACTGACTAATGATAGCTATTTCGTACGATATATAAATGGCACTTCCCAGCATTTTCCCGAGATGTTTTAACCGCGCTGTCGCGTGGGGAGATGAAGGCTGAAGGACCAGATCTGCCGCTCTTATCGGCCTGCGTCGAGCTTATCGGCAAGTTCCATGGGCCGAACTGCAACTTCAGCTTGCGCGAATCCTGGTCATATGCGTGGATGGAGCCTGGAAACCCACAACCGCGCATAATGCCAGAGCCAAAGGGCAAGAAGATTTAAACTTAGCTGCCGCTTTTTTCACGCCTGAGAGTTTGTGATTGGGCGCCAACAGTCTGAAGATGTGGGCGGTTCCCTTCCTTAGCTCTCGGCCGGCCAGGTTCCCCTCCTTGTGATTTTGTTAGTCACTTTTGAGCTGTTTCGCCTCAGGGTTGGGAGTATATCATTGAGCTTGTGCCAGCAGTTTTTGACAAAAAAAAACATAAACATTATCACTCTCTCACTCTCTCCCTCTCTACTACTTACTTCACTCTCTCTACCTTCAATTCTTCACATACACCATGGTTGGACGTCTTCAGGGCAAGAATGCCATCATCACAGGTGCCGCGGGGTAGGTGATCTTTGCATATTCCGTCCTCTCGTTGCATTAGCTCTGGAATATTTTAAGCTGACTCTGTGCAGTGGCATTGGCCTCGAAACCAGTATTCTTTTCGCCCGCGAGGGTGCCTCAGTCCTCATGGCCGACATCTCTGAAGCTGCTTTACAAACTGCAGTTGCAAAGGTCAAGAAAGCTGTCCCCAACGCTCCACGAGTAGAGACATTCAAGTGCGATGTGTCAAAGGAGGCAGACATCAAGGCTATGGTGGACTCGTTGGATGCATGGGGTGGATTAGACGTGATCTTTAACAATGCCGGTATCATGCATGCTGATGATGCTGATGCGGTTGACACCGATGAAAAGATCTGGGACTTGACCCATAATATTAATGTGAAGGGTGTGTGGTTTGGTTCTAAACAAGCTATCCTCAGTCTTCGCCGACACAACAAGACCAAGGGTAGCATCATCAACACTGCCAGCGTTGTCGCGTTGGTCGGTAGCGCCACCCCCCAACTTGCATACACCGCCAGCAAGGGAGCTGTGTTGGCAATGACCAGAGAACTTGCAATTGTTCACGCCCGTGAAGGATTCCGATTCAACTCCCTCTGCCCAGCACCATTGAAGTACGTTCCATACCTACTGCTTCAGCTCCGTCCAATACTTGATGCTAACTTCATTTAATAGTACCCCCCTCCTTCAGGATTGGTTGGGTGATGACGCTCCTAAGCGTCTGCGACGAGAGATTCACTTCCCCAGTGGACGTTTCGGAGAGGCTGTTGAGCAGGCTCAAGCAGTTCTTTTCCTGGCTAGCGATGAGAGCAGCTTCGTCAACGGCACTGACTTTGTTGTTGATGGTGGCATGACCAAGGTATGCAAGCAGCAACAGCCTCCCAACATCCATCCTTCCACAGCTAACACATATCCAGGCATACGTGACTCCTGAGGGACCTGCAACGGCCGCTCCAAAGAGCTTGGCTTCTTAGGTACAGCTTAATTAGATCAACGAATTTCTTATAGGTGCATATTAATATTACATCCATTGATGATTTAAACTAAAAGGCCTGATCTTGAAAGCAGCCAATAATTGCCGTAACTTGTCATTGCAAGCAGCTGTTATAATTATCTAACTCGTCATCCTACGTCGAAAACAGCTGTTATAAATAGGTTGTGGCGAGGATCTGTGACAGCGAGGCGCAATTAATTGTGCATCATCAGCCTTATATCCAGATAAGGCAGCAGCATAAAAAAGAAGCAGAGACATCACGTGACGGGGCTGGGCCGCGATATGAAAGGGGAAGTCGCCAAGCCATCACCGCGCTAGGCCCAAAACAGCCCCAAAACCTCAGCCATTCTGGTCAGTCCGACTTACGTACTTTATTTCAGTCTGTCAACGCAAAAAGTCCAGCCACGCTAGAAGAGGTTTTCCTATCGTCTTCTATCCATCGCGGTTGTTCTTCATCTCCAGCTTCTATCCTTCTAATATTTGATATCCTGCTTTGCTCTCACCCGCCCTCCGGCTTCACCGATTACGACCTCAAAAAACAGGCGCAAAATAAACAACCTCATCAACACAAGACTGCAGATCGACCTCCGCTAATCACCGAACTCGTTTCCATTCTTCAAAGGCCGCTGAACCGGACTCATATCAGTTCTTACCTTCAAAACCGAAACCATGGCCGACCGCGAACAACCGTACGACCCCTACATTCCCCAGAATTCCGCAGCTGGCGGTAGCAATAATAATGCCGGAGGTGCTGGCAACCAGAGAACGGCCGCTTTACAAGCTGTAAGTCCTATGTCCTAGCCTAGGATTTCCAGGAGTTGGATATCCTGTTTTCGCGGCGGTGGTGTTTGGATGTCGTTGATTTGAGCTCGAGAGAAACCGTTGCGCAAAGGCTAATATGGCTCATTTTAGCAAATCGATGATACCGTTGGGGTAATGCGAGAGAACATCAATAAAGTCTCCCAGCGTGGCCAGGACTTAGATTCGCTACAAGACAAGACAGACAACCTGGCACATTCTGCACAAGGGTTCCGCCGAGGCGCGAACCGCGTTCGAAAGCAGATGTGGTGGAAGGACTTCAAGATGCGCATATGCTTGATTGTCGGTATAATTATACTGCTTGTTGTTATCATTGTTCCTGCAGGTAAGCAGATCTAACCTTTTTTCGCCTTGTTTTTTCTTCCCTTCCGTTACCTAAGCGCAGTATCTTTACTGACTCTCCACAACAGTCGTCGCAACGCAGAAGGCGGGTTGAGCTGGCTTTCGCTGGCTTTCCTTCTACTCCCATCCTTCCTTCGATATAGACTTTTACTGGCCTCCGTTCTATGAATCATTCCGCCCCCTGGAACGACTGAGCGTTAGTCTTGAACCTGCCTGACTGCGGAAGGCTAAAAAGGTCTCCCTCCCGCATCCACATGTGTCCTTTTAACTCTGTTTTTCCTCCTGCGTTTTTCCCTACCCGGCATGATATGTACTTTTCCTTTTGCGTTTGCCTTGGTTTTGTTTCCTTTCTCCCTCTACACCCTAGTCATGCCTCCGGGGCAATCCTTGACCCTTCAAGTCGCATCGGAGCATGGGTATGTATATGATAATGCTAGCAATTGGGTTTTCTCACCTCCTTGTTTCCTCCACCTCTACCTACTGTCTGCTGTGTGTTTTAAATAGCGCGAATTATAATGACCCCTCGGTATTTTCTCTGGCCTTGTTATCCAGTGTGCCGTAAACCAGAGGATTACCTGTTTCCAAATCGAATGACCTAGAACCCAACACCTTCATACTTTTATCCAGAGCTGTGGTTTAATTATTACCTACTCCTGATTCTGTAAACCGATCTGGACTTCCTCTCATGCGGCTTTCTGCATTGCTCCCATCATATCGTGTGAGTTGCGCGATATTAAGTTTGGGAACAGCCCGTATTACTCAGGGATGTCCCTCCTCAGCTCAGGAAACGTAGACATGTAGTTCGGAATTAAACGAGAACTACCAGCTATTCTAACTGACTATCGTGGCCTTTCAACAGCAGACTTGTGCTTGAGAGTCGGGATCTTCCTCAGATGCGTGGAAATAATTAATTTTAGCTGGTTAGACCCACCGCCGCCCAAAAGTCAAAGGGTCACCACACATGCAAATTTGATCTTATCTGGAAGGTGAGTAATTTGCACCATCCAGACCAACAGCGAACATCAATTAATTTTCTCCAGTGAACATATTCACAAGCCGCTGCGTCTTTTGAAGAACCCGTCCATCGACGATTTCACAAGCTGCCGCATGTTGGTTAGAAAAATGTTGTCTGCCAATCTTCTTGTGCGGAGAGCTTCTGCGGTGCCGAGCTCTGCTGCACGCAGCACTCGTCTGGTTCGTTCTGTACGCTCGTGCCTCCCTGTGTCCTCGTCGTCGAACGCAACAGCAGCAGGTGCTTTCTCTTCCGTGAACTCGGCCGCCTCTGTGTCTTTGTCTCAATCTCATCGACGCCATTACTCCCCAGCGACCTCCCCCCACCTCTCCACCCGCTCGACCGTCGTCCAGCTGTTAAGCAACATTGGATCGAAGCGCGAAGTCCAGCAGTATCTGTCCCATTTCACCTCCGTTTCGTCGCAGCAATTCGCTGTCATCAAGGTCGGTGGTGCTATCATTACCGAGCACCTTCAGACCCTCTCGTCCGCCCTCGCATTCCTAAACCATGTCGGTCTCTACCCGATCGTTGTCCACGGAGCTGGACCACAGCTGAATAAGATGCTGGAAGATGCTGGTGTTGAGCCGCATTTCGAAGATGGGATTCGTGTCACGGATGGGAAGACATTGGCTCTTGCTCGCTCTCTGTTTTTCGAGGAGAATTTGAAGCTCGTTGAAGAGCTTGAGCGTCTAGGAGTTAGATCTCGACCTATCACTACTGGTGTCTTCTCGGCGGATTACTTGGATAAGGAGAAATATGACTTGGTTGGAAAGATTAACGGTGTTAACAAGAAGCCAATTGAGTCGGCGATTAATGCTGGTTACTTGCCTATCTTGACTTCTATGGCTGAGACTCCTGAGGGACAGGTTCTCAATGTCAACGCTGATGTTGCCGCTGGTGAACTCGCGAGAGCACTACAGCCGCTTAAGATTGTTTATCTTGCTGAGAAGGGTGGACTTTTCAATGGCGATACTGGTGAAAAGATCTCCGCTATTAACTTGGATGAGGAGTATGACCACTTGATGAAGCAGTGGTGGGTTCGCCACGGAACCCGACTAAAGATCAAGGAAATGAAGGAACTACTCATGGATTTACCGCGCACTTCGAGTGTTGCCATCATCCACCCAGCTGATTTACAGAAAGAATTGTTTACCGATACTGGAGCTGGCACTTTGATTCGTCGGGGTAACAAGGTTCACACCAAGTCGTCCATTGCGGAATTCGAGGATATTGAATCCTTGAAAGCTGCGCTTATCCGTGACCGCGAGGGACTTGATGCCAAGGCCACCGTTGACCGATTCGTTCGGGGTTTGAAGGACCGGGAGTTCAAGGCCTATTTCGATGAGCCTATGGATGCTCTAGCTATCGTCCTTCCTCCTCAGGATGGATCATCGATCGCGCATCTAGCTACTCTCTCTATCACCAAGGCTGGATGGTTGACAAATGTGGCTGATAACGTCTTTGCCAGCGCTCAAAATGATTTCCCACGATTGGTTTGGACCGTCAAGGAGGATGACGAGAACCTGACATGGTTCTTCGACAAGGCCGATGGTAGCTTGAGCCGTGATGGCGAAGTTCTCTTCTGGTCCGGAATTAAGAGCAGCGCTGAGGTCAAGGAGTTGGTTCTTGAGTTCAGTAAGAATGGCCGTGATATGCTCGGAGATATCAACTTAGAATCTCAATTGAACCGCACGCAAGCCGCAGCTACCAGCAAACTTGGTGGATCTGCCCAGCAGAAGCGCTCCTTTTCCACCACTACCAGCTCTAGCCCTCTCCGCTCATTCAGACAGCAACCGTTTGGAAGGGTCCAGTCAAGCCGTGCTTATAGCACGGCCACAGCCACCAGCGCGAGCACCACCAACCCTAATCCTCCTCTTGGAAAGAAGAACGTCTCCAACAACCTTCCTTCAAAGGTAGCACTCATTGGAGCCCGCGGCTACACCGGTCAGGCCTTGATCAGCCTCATGAACTCTCACCCTAACATGGACCTTCGCCATGTTTCGTCCCGAGAGCTAGTTGGCAAGCCTCTGCAGGGATATGATAAGCGTGAAATCACCTATGAAAACCTCAGCGTCGATGACGTGAAGCGCATGGCCGAGAACGGTGATGTTGACTGCTGGGTCATGGCATTGCCCAACGGCGTCTGCAAACCATTTGTCGATGCTATCGATCAAGTAGACAAGGAGAAAGCTGTGATCGTTGACCTAAGCGCCGATTATCGATTCGACAACAGCTGGGTTTATGGTTTACCTGAGTTGGTCAATCGATCCTCCATTGCTCAAGCCACTAGGATAGCGAACCCTGGATGCTATGCCACTGCTGCTCAGCTTGGTATTGCGCCTTTGGTTCCGTTCTTGGGCGGTCAGCCTACAACTTTTGGTGTTTCTGGCTACTCTGGTGCTGGAACAAAGCCTAGTCAAAAGAATGATGTCTCTTTCCTCACAGACAACATTGTTCCCTACAGTCTTACGGACCATATTCACGAGAGGGAGATCAGCAGCCAGCTTGGCGCTAACGTCGGCTTTATCCCTCATGTAGCCGTTTGGTTCCAGGGTATCCACGTAAGTAGCAACTCATCTATTTTCCTTCTCGTTTTCACTCTTTACTAATTCCACATTGCTACAGCATACCATCAACATCCCCCTTAAGGAGCCCATGGCTTCCCGAGACATCCGCAACCTCTACCAGGATCGATATGCTGGCGAGAAACTCGTCAAGGTCGTTGGAGAGCCACCCTTGGTGAAAAACATTGCCGGCCGCCATGGAGTTGAAATCGGAGGATTTGCAGTCCACTCAAGTGGCAACAGAGTTGTCATTTGCGCTACGATTGATAACTTGTTGAAGGGTGCCGCTACCCAATGTCTTCGTAAGTTCCCGATTCTATCATCTATCTTCACGGCCATGAATGTTAGAATATCTTCTAACCCGAAACTCCAAATAGAAAACATGAATCTCGCCCTTGGATACGCCGAATATGAAGGCATCCCCCTTTAAAAAGTGTACATTGACTTCGGACCATATAGACGCAAAGACAAGGAGAACTCTAGCCACATAGATCTCTTGCTGTTTTTCTAAATGTCTGTATATCTCATTTCGGCGCTGCCTTTTTTTCCCTCCTTTCTGTGCTAATCTACTTGACGCACATACCCCTGGTTATGATTGAATTTTTGTTACTTCTGGGCTACTAAGATGTAAGGTATCTATTTACTGCTGCTTTCTTTTTTTCTCTTTTGTTGTATTGGTCTTATCTTAAGTCCTTCTAGCGAACCACTCCTTGCATTCCTTCACTTCTAGCATTTCTGTTAATTCATTACCTTCCCTGATCCTTTCTGCGTCGTCGATTCCTTTTCACGATAGAAGCCTTTAGAGAAAGCAATCGGATTATTGCAATTTTTCATACGAGAGATTTCTTTACTATTGATACCGTACCTGCTTTATGCTCATACCAATAGTAGCTTGAATACGTGATGGCGATGAGGTATCGGGGCTTCTGTGTAGTTCATAAAGGGGGCTTATATGAATGGAAACTACCATATCAAGCACTAGAATAGACATGAACAATTCTTTATGCTTCATAGTCAAAATCTTAGGAACCACTGGCCACTGACTTAACTCTTGAGCCTCACTTGTACCAACTCTCTCGATTCCCCTTTTCGGACGACGCGTTTAGTTCCTCGCCCCGTCACGGCGTGATCACCTCACCTTCGTCCCCTCGACGTTCCTCTATCTCTTACTTCATCCAACTACATCATACCAAGTCATCCTTTAGGACTTTGGTATTTCTATCGTTGATGAGGCTAGTAGGATTGATGTCTTCTATCTAAATTACACGACGTTTAGAAGAATCAAGCCGAGCTTTACGTGTCTTGATATTCTGGCACGATGTTCTACAGTCATGAAAGTGAGTATATTTCAAGCATAGTGTTAAGCTTGGGTCTATAAACGTCTGTCACTACTCCTACCAGTGAATTCCTGTCGTTAACACATACTTGCACGTCTACAGTCCTCACGTCTCGCGAGCACGGGGTTGCCACAGTATGGTGAGATATCCTTGGAATTGAACTTCTCCAGCGCTTTGAGCCCAGGCCAATGATTATGAACAGGCTCGTTGCGACTCTCGGTTCGAAATCAACTACAAAAAGGGTGAACAGAAAGGCAATCCTGGATGTTAATGTGCCCAAGGCCTGCGGGGTAATAGTACATCCTGAAGCTCCAATGGCACTGAGATTACAGGGGAACCTGCTGTGAGTCTCCATGCCTATCTGTCCTGGTATAATATGCTGACACTGCATTTCAAGCTATGGAATTTCGAAGGTATATAGCCAGCAATGTGCCTATACTCTTATGGATGTGCAGTCCACCCGGGACAGGATGATGGCGATGCTGAAAGTTATCAAGAGTAATGGCTTGGACCCTGAGGCTGGAAAGGCTCGGTGAGTCCGCATGCTTCATTTTTGGGGCGTGAGGTTTTCTTGGGTTTCTAAAGACACCACGAATTGGATATAATTGGTAAGCTATTCCGGGAACATATGATAATAACCATTAAGAATAGACGTGATCAAATTGTCCTGCCGCACGACTCGTCGTTTATTCCCGACGTCATGCTACCTGGGTTGAATGTCGACCTATCAACTCTGGAGCTCGAACCCCGCGTCACGTCTCCTCAAAAGTCGAGTTTACTGTCGAGCTTTTTGCCGCAGTCGCAGGGCTTTGAGGTTCTTGCCCAGCAACAGGCAGTACAGCTGAACCTTACGTCCTCGGATATAAGCGTTGGCAACGCGGGCTCACAACATTTAGAGAGTAGGTTGAGCAGTGCAAAAAAGGACGCACAGATTGAGCTCCCTGTATACGCTGGAGACGAAGCAGGTGTTCTGCTACAGCCAGACTTTGAGTTCGATGGAGAAGGAAATATTGTTGAGCTGGAGCCAGATCTTGCGAGCATTGATGATAGAGCAGGGCAGGTTATCCAGGAGGAAAACGTGAGGCTGGGAGCTGATTTCCATATTTTTGCTCACGAACAGCCGGTAAGCTATAATTGAATGTGATATGAAACCAAGTGCATGGGTTTAACACTAAGGCCTAGGTTGAGGGGAACTTCCCACTACATGATTCTGAAGTGAGGTTAGGAGAAGAGGAAGCAGATATTCATGCTGGGCTTGACCTCAATCATTTGCCCTCAAACGAGCAAACTCCAGAGATCAAAATGGGGTATAAACAGAGGCAGCCCCGAACAATTATGGCAGACGACTCCGCTGAACTTCGAAATGCCGACTTGGCTCAGTGGAATTCAGAATATGCACTGAACATGGCAGCAGCAGCCAAACTTAAGCAGGCCAACAGAATTGTAACTCTTGCAAAGAAAAATGCGGCATTCTGGGTGCTGGGATGTGGTATTGGGGCTGTGGGTACAGGCATAGGCGCGTCCGGTGCTCCCCATCCGCTTGCACAGTTTTCAGGGGATAAGCTCCTCGAAGCACTTACTGGAGTGAAGGCAGCCACTCCTCCAAAACGTGGGAGGCGTAAGCGCAGCCATGATGAAACAAGCGATGATGACGAAGATGTAGATCAGCAGCGGCGAGTCCGTGCGAGAAGTGGAGACTATGAGTTTTTCGATGGAGACTTTGCTGGCGTGGATGGAGCTGGTATGCCAATGGATATCGATGTCGATGTCGATGTCGAAGTCGGTCGACGCGGTCCTGCTTCCCTTCAAGATGATCCATCCTTGAACATGCCATGGAATATCACGGCTTCTGTAAAGAGTTCGGCTCAGAGATCATCTTTCTACTCCCGCCAGCTCGTACCCAACACAGGTAGATCTCGCTCGATCATCACGCCAGGGCCAGAGGGTATGCATCATCATCTATCATCTGGAGGGGTTCCATTTGGTCCTCGCCGAGGACGACTTACAAGCGCCAGCCCACTTGCCGCCCGCGGTATGATGAACCCGTCACGAGGAAGTGTTCGAGGACAAGCCGACCAAGATCTGGATGCCGACCTCGACACATTCAGTGGAATTGGTAGAGATGACCAAGTCGCAGACAATGAAGTCTACCAACATGCTGTTGAGCAGACCGATGAAGCGGCAACCCTCGATAAGCCAAAGTGGCTGACAAGCAGCCTTGATCAAGAGAGCGTGAACTTCTATGAATACGTCAAGGACTGCATCCAAGACACGGCCGCCAACGCGAAGCACCGCCCCAACTCTCCCTGCAAAACAATTGGTGGTAAGACTGCTGTTTCGTTCGAATCACTCCTTCCGACTGAATCAAACACGCGCATCGTGGCAACGCAAGCCTTGATGCATGTACTAATTCTTGCTACCAACGGAGGTCTCAGGGTAAGTCAGGGGATGGGTCTTAAGATTCCGAAAGGGGCCCGGGATACTGGAGATATTTACATGGCACTTGCCTAATAATCGATATGTGGCTTCAACTTGTCATCATTTATTTATGCTGACCAGGTTGTCTCTGCTTCATCACACGTTTTCTCACGTGGCTGGTTTTTCTTCTTTGAGACCGGGATACTCAACGCATGATTACTTCATTTATATTTAATGGGGGGAAAAATATTCTTTCATTTATGGTGGAAAGATCTATTGCGGCTAACACTGATTTTTTATGCTTAAAGCGCCCTGCAGATTTACCATTTTAGTTTTACTTCTCCTTATGCTTGAATTAACTTACCGCAATGCTGCGGAAGTTAGCGGCATGTCTTATTCAAGATCCATACATCTCAAACAATGTCAAGTGGTTACTATCATCGCGCCAGATGGTATATTTCTGTCCAACCAACCTGTTAAACAAAGGCGTCTTTCACATGCGAAGATGCTGTGATCCCAGCCGTGTCGCGTGCCTCTTAAGAAGAAACAGTAACTTTGGCATCTTCCCAAGGTCGAGTAGGAGTTTATCCAACACTTCCAGATAGAACTGTAGTTTATGCCTCAGACATCGATCTTCTTTCTCATCCTCCAGCTGTCTCTGTCTCTCTGTTGATCGAAGGAGGCTGCACTGCCACAGCGTACGTCTCCGTCTTGGCGCGCGCTCCAGATCTCTCGCCTTACCCCTAACAAGACAGGGTCAAACTCATCCATCTTCATCATCACCACTTCTCAACAACCGTCGCTCGCTTTACAACTCGATTTCAGCACACCGGTTCGCTCGTTTAGTGTTGTTTAGCTGGCGCTGCTCGCTGGACGATAAGGACACCTTCTTTGCATCATTAAATTGCTCTGAAACAACGCCTGCTGCCACTCTGCCCTTAGGCTAAGCCCTTGGCAACCATCATCAACCTCCACCACTTTCACTCGACGTCTCGGCGCCGTGCAACGAAATTGTTCTTCTTGACTTTGTTCGAATAAACACAAGTTCTTTGGGACTTTAGGGGCTCTTCAGCGTAGCGCCCTCGCACTTCCATCACCTCGTGCTGGAAACTTGATCGCACTGTGAGAGACTTACGACGACGTCCCGAACAACCCGTATGCGCCAGATGATTTAAACGACTGCCTGCTTCCTTCGTTACATCCGTCCTTCTTTTACATTCTTATCTCCCCATCTCCTGCTACCATTTTGCCAGGATGGTGTTTGGCCGGTCATGGAGTGCCTTTCTTTTAACTGGGTTACTGGGAGCCCAGTCAGCCCTCGGTGCTGGTATCCCATTGAAGATAGATGATCCGGGTGAGCTCGAACTACTTGAACTTCACGTCGCATGCAACATCTCACTAACAGCTTGACTATAACGTTAGAGTCCATCAAAGCCGCTGCCAAGACTGCCTCAAAGGGCATATTCGAATACTACACTGGATATAAACCGGGAGATACCCCGGGTAACGTGCACGACCCGTACGTTTGGTGGATAGCTGGTGCTATGTGTGGCTCTTTTATAGACTACCGCTATTACACAGGCAGCGAAGAGTACACGAATATCACTAAACAGGCGATGATTCATCAGAGAGGAGAGGATAATACCTTTGAGCCCCGCAACCAGACCCGAAGTATCGGAAATGACGACCAAGCATTTTGGGCTATCGCCGCTCTTTCAGCTGCTGAAACTAAATTCCCAGACCCGCCAGATGATATACCTGGCTGGCTTGCACTCGCCCAGGGTGTCTTTAACAGACAGTGGGCGCGCTGGGACGACGCTACTTGCAATGGTGGTCTGAGGTGGCAGATTAACAATTTCCACACCGGCTACACCTACAAGAATACGATATCTAATGCAGCCTTGTTCCAAATTGGAGCTCGCCTTGCACTCTATACCAAGAATGAAACATATGCCGAACTGGCAGAAAAATCTTGGGATTGGATGCAGGGTGTAGGCCTTATCAGCCCCAAATACCAAGCTTTTGATGGTGTTAATATTCGTGGCAACTGCACAGAATACAAAGACATGGTTGAGTGGACGTATAACAATGGGATGCTAATGATGGGGGCAGCTGTGATGTACAAATATGTTAGTATCTCTGCTCAATATACATCAAAAAAGGTACCCGCCCGGTCAACTAACCTGACATGATCCAAACAGAAAAATAAATCGGAAGAATGGAAAAAACGTCTTGATGGTTTGATCGAGGCTGGAGGTATTTTCTTCACAAAGGGCAATGTAATGGAAGAGTTTGCCTGTGAGCGACGGAACACTTGTGATCATGACCAACGGTCTTTCAAAGCCTACCTTGCTCGCTGGATGGGTTCCACTGTACAGCTGGCTCCGTATACTAGGGAAAAACTTAAGGTTCGCATGGAAAAGTCTGCGGAAGCAGCTGCTCAACAATGCAGTGGCCCAGATAACAAATGTGGTTTGCGCTGGGTTGACCACGAGAAACATGATGGATCCCATGGCTTAGGAGAACAAATGGCTGCTATGGAAATCTTCCAAGTAAACTTGGCTCCAGAGACTGACAAATACGCAAATAATGACACTGGAACGAGTAAAGGGGATCCTTCTAGCGGTGGGACACCTACTGAAGAACTTACTCCGCTCTCAGATATCACCGTTGGAGACAAGGTTGGCGCTGGGTTTGTAACCACTGCTGTGCTGGTGGGAATCCTTGGTGCCGCATGGTGGCTGCTTAAGACTTAATGCTAGGCTCATTTTGTCTCCCATCAATTTACTTCCTTTGTCCCGTACGATGCCTTCACACACCTGCAATCACCGCAATTGCGTTTTCTCACCCAACTATATTCTCTGCACCTGGGCTCCCATGCTCCTTCCGATCTGATCGTCGATACTTGGATGACTGATACCGGCCAACTGCAGTGATGGTCGTTGCTTTACCAATTGGCAAGATATATTACTGGTATATACCTGTCCACCATTGCACTATTTACTTGTCGCCCTTCTCATTGCATGATCTTCCTCGATTCGTCTCTATTATGCTGATTTATTTTCACTCTATCTTCTACCTCTGAGTACCTCGGTCTTTTCTAATCCCACTGATTGTCTATTATTGGAGTATCTGGCTGTTTCTTTTCCTTTCCTTTTCAATTCTTTTCATCTTTTCTTAGACACCAAATCATCTTTGTATAACTCTGTTCCCCTATCTTCATCATTTGTTTTGCATTTCATGCTTGTCCTGCTGTTGTACGCATACATAACATACATACGAGACTGAAACGGTAGTTAGGGTGTGTAGTTTATTTGACTTGTTCCTGGGCTCCATTTCAATATCCTCGACCGATGTTCAGTAGTGATGGGATGGATTTCCAAGTGTGAAAATGGGTGTTTCAAGCTTTTTTTAATATACAAAAGTGCATGTAGCTATATTACAGTAATCATGATATACTTTGATTTTCCAGCCCACGCTAATGAATGGGCATAAACGGCATCTGACAGGGGGCGCGGTTTATGCCTCAGGAGATCTCCCTCCTGAAAAGGTGGATATCACTTGGATACCTGGCAGTGGCCCGTCGTCTCATCCTGTTTGATCCAGGCCCTATCGAACACCCCTTCGAGCATGCCAGTGGAGGAAGAGGGCGAGTGAAGGAGGGGAGATTTCATATCGGCATTCACTGGTATCTTAATTCCAATTGTAGAAGTATTCCATTATACCAACAGTTACGACTGTGATGGCTTTTCTTGTTGCGAAGGAGGTTGTTGCTGCTTTTTCGTCGCTTCGGATTCCTTAACGGCGGCCCAAACTGTGATGGCGAGTCAGCTCTAATCCTTGACATCCGATCTAAATCAAAATAAGGCATCTAGGGTTCGAGTGTGGATGCGTACTATTCTTATCCGACTTTGCATGTTCCTTCAGCTGCGTGACAAAGTCGTCAAAGTCCTTTTGTCTCTGTTCTCGATTCGCTAGGTTGCGCTTTTGTAGTTCTGGGTTGAATCTCTTTGGGTATGATATTGAATTAGCTATCGTCTCGTTTGATTCAGATTGAGCGCATAAGTAGGTGGGCGGAGATACCTGAAATAACTCTTCTTCCGTCGGTCGAACGTAGTTAACCAGCATTGGACCGCCAATGATCATGCCGCCGCCGCTGTCGCATAGATATGTTAGCTTCGAGATTGAAGGGTTTCAATGGCGGGTGGTCCTTACACGGCTATCATCTTGATCCATTTGCTAGCAGACATAGCGGATTAGCGGAGCTGAAGAGGAAAATCGAATCGCTGGAGGGAATGGATGTCAAACAGCTCAGCGAAGCAAAGGCGGAGGAGTTAGAAAACGGTCATAAAATAAAATGCCTATGATGCAGTTCATGCTTATGTAATTATACACTGTAGCGCGCTTTAGGCGGTAATCAGTCATGTGACCTCTCTATACGCGGTGGGTCGGAGTAGGAGCGGATTTAAAACGCGCTTAAGAAAGCCCAAACGATTTGATTTATTTCGCAAATGCGAGCGTTGATTTCTTCCTTGGTCAGATACTCAGATTGTTAACATTATATTAATTATCAAAATATGCAGCATGAGCTCTTATCTATACCCAGCGCGACACTGCGCGTCTCAAGCCCATGTGCTATATCTATCACCAAGGCCAGGGGTATTAACTGGTGAATAGATCCTCATTATACGCCATACGATAAAATTCCGCAACATGGTCAATAGCAGCCGGGTCTAGCATCGTATCAAAGCCGTTGGTATTAAGATCCGCCACATAGTCGCGATCCAATGGTCCTCCGTTCTCGTCCACCAAACTCTTGAACAATACGATAGCATCTTGGGTATCTGTGATTGACTTGGGATGGTTCGGCGTGGTGCCTAGCCGTCTGAGCTTTGTCTCCAAACACCACTCGAATGGAGCAGCGAGAATCCTGAGATTTGCGCCCTCCCAGAGTACAATATCTTGTTTTTCAGCCATATCAAACAGCTTCACCTTGGCTTCTTTGGAGACAAAGAGGGATACGTCGTCGTTCATCCATCTTTCTCCATATCCAAGCTCTTCTCCGACCTTCAGCACTGCATTGCTTAGGGCACTGCGGATGTCGCTGTCACCAGCCCATTCCGGGTCAATTATGAAGTCGATGTCTTCGGTCGATAGTCTGTGTTTGAAGTGTGATATGGCGAGGAAGCCACCGGGGGATAGGATTGTGAATGGGGCAAAAGCGATTAGAAATGGGTCTCTCCCCATCTCAGTATCCAGAGCTTCGAGAGCTATGGGTATTTATTTGCTAGCTCAGCATGTGGCAGTGTGGGGGATGGGGTAACAAAGAAGGAAATTTAGTCGATATTTACCTTTGCCAAACTCGCCCGCGGTTAATTTCCGGCCCCTACTTTGGTTCAACATCTTTCGCAGATCTTAGGCATATGGGCCTACCCGTGACTTTTGTGTGCGTGTGAGGTGTCAGAACCAGAGCACGCGAGTACCTTGCCACTAAAAAGGTGTGCTCATTATCTTCCCGGAGAAAATGAGGATGGAATTTTGGAGGAAAGAACCTGAAGAGAGTAAGCGACGAAACAGATTCTCATTATAGGCCTGATGAAAACCCTGGGGGTTCGTTTGGTAGGCGTCACGTAGCAGGCTCAAGTACTGGTGTTCTGGACCGCCCTGTACGAAAGGGACGGGGGGCCGCTGCGAGCCTTGCCCGTAGCCCCTTTCGGCGCCCATTGTGTCTGGAACAGGTCTCATGCATGGATAAACCTACCCCGCTCTGGGTCTAGAGGAAGGTGGAGGAGAAAGAATTGTTGTCGGACGCATTCTGCAGCCCGCCAGATGCAGATACGTGGGATGTGGTGCAGCCAATAAATGAGACGGGGTTGTGAGAAGCATGCATGGGCCGTTAAGAGCAGTTGCATACGGATGATACACAGCACTATCACCTAAGATGGTATATAAATAAACGCCATCGGTGTCATCTGCCTTTACGGTGCACTTTTTACTTAAGATTTTACTCCCTCTCTCAGCCATAGGATCATGATTTTAGATGGTATAAAATTGTGATTCGTCGATTCTAGAGAGGGATCGCCATGCTCATCAACGGAATGATTTCCATGCCTATCCATTCCAAAAACAAGCGGTTAATTGAACGATTTTAACCAACGCTTCAGCCATACAGGCTAAAATCGTATATTTGATCGGATCAAAGGACGAGAAACGACCAGTACAGCGAAACCATTGTGGGGGTGGCATACTGTGCCAAGAGCAAGCATTGTCGAGCATATAAGAGGCCCAGATCCCCACGGCGGGTTGAAAGCTCTTCTACCGCATGCCGCTACTTTGAACAACATCAAGGTCTAAAAGAAGCTGCTCGGGGGCGAGGATAGCCACGCAGGATTCTTTATCGAAATTCCTGAGCGCCTCAAGTATGACTGGGGGAACGGCATTCGGAAGTTTTTCTCCTAGGGAATAGTGTGGTTACTCAGATTTACCAAACCGGTGAAGATCCATGGTTTGTCTTTTTGTTGGGAGATATTTAACCGCCTACTCTGGTTGAACCGTTCTCCATCAGGTCAGCTTGGAGATATTAATCATATTGGGGAATATCAAAACGAGCACGCCGGAAGCTGGGTTTCTTCATATTGGTGATTTGAGGGCCGTTAAGGTCTGCTGGTAGCGTACATCGAACAGACTGGGCTTATCGAACTTAAACCACCATCAAGAGTGAGTTCGATATGCTTGTCGTCCTCGCCGACGTAACGACAGCCGATTCGCTGAATTATGAGAATCTAGCTACTGCTTCAGCGTCCAGTTGGTGCTCCACTGTGTGGTGGCCACAACAAAACCGTAGCCATAACGAACATCTGATAGACCAAAAGACTGAGGGTCACTCATGTTTTCTTGGGAAGGCAGCAAACGATATTCTGTTAAAAAAGTGATGAAAGCAGCTTTTAGTATCAAGTCTCGTGGGAAAAGCAGGTCGACATCAGAATAACTACCGAGTAAACCTTCATACCTCGCTGGAGGTCTGCAAAACCACAACGTACAGTGCATCTAAGCCAAATTTCACCCAGTAACCCTTGACTTGCCACGCATACCATCCGTTGATAAATGGCGAACGGATAGGATGACCAGAGGCCTCTCCGGTTGACAAGGGCACTTTGTGTTTCTCTTCAGCCCGCCATCAGCCTGGTCAACCCTGACACAGCCGGAATCCCTCGATGTGTTGGCATCTTGTGTTTCATCACCGCCAGCAGAATTTCGGCTGCCAAATAATCCCACTCATTGCCATGTGTTATCAAATCGAGATAGGCACGTTATTCGCTCGATTCAGGATTGGTGTTAGCTAGTATGTGGTATAGGGTGGATAAAACCCCTGGGTGAGCCCAAACCACGATTCGTCAAACTGAGGCATTCTTCTTCGCTTCTATACAAGTTGATCGGTTACTGTCTGGGTATAATCTACGAGCGGGGCATAGAATAGCTCGTTGTTATGAGGGTGCATAATATTTATCCTATTAGCCCTGCAAATTTCTGGGGCGATTCCCCGCATATACGAACAGCAATATACCCTACAAAGATCTGACTGGCTCCGCTCATGATCTTTGCTCTACCAATTCTCCAAAGAAGAAAGGCTGGACCTTACTATTTCTAGTACCCGCCATCCTTGCATATCTAAAGAGTGCCTCAGTTTCAATACTACGATGACGGCCCCGAAACCAATAATCAAGATCCAGGCAGAGTCGGAGTTGATGAAGAACCAGAAACATGCAGCTGTGATGGGTTCACAGCAGGACTTTCAGGTGCTTCAGACGGCCGAAGGAGATGCGATCTTCTTTTCCATTGGAACTGACGGTATCTTTTATGTAACATGCGAGGTCCGGGGATCGGCCAGCGGCTGGGACCGAACAGATTTGTCCTCTCCCTTGCTGTCAACTAAGAGCACTAGAGGAAAAGCAAAATCCTTTGTCGTTTCACAAAATCCACAGACATCAGCGATTGATGTGGCTTTGGTGATGGATATAGATGGGAGCAATTTCTTGTATTTGTCCCGTAACAATCCAGTTTCTAGTGACAGTTGGGCAAAAGGCATACCCTGGAAAAGTATTCCTTTTGATGCAGTTGGCTCAGATCCTGCTCCGTTCGTGATCTCCGACTTGTACATGTTGACACGGCCTGCTGGTAAGGACGCTGATCAAGATGTCGGTATATTGACCTGGTTTGTGGATATTGCGAGGACTCCCGGCGATGGCTCCCAGAGCCTGGAACGATACTGCATCGAGCCAGAATTCCCCGTGAAGTGGATTAAGCACATCTTTCCCAATGACGTAGAGGCAGAATCCATCTCGAGCTGTCTTGGGCGCCGCAAAGGCGATCGTGTGGATGGGATATACACCATGGGAAAGACCGGAGCATCTCAAAGTCTCATATACACCCCAACAAAGAACGTCTCGTCCCCCGATGTATTTCCAAGCCCTGTGCGTCTCAGCATCCCAAGAAGAGCAACTGGGATGTCCTCATGTTCCGATAAGGATGGCCTGACGAACCTATTCGTTGCTGGTGATGACGGTCTTTATCTTTTCAGCCCAGACGAACAGAAAGATGGCGCCGAACCGAGCCTGATCATTCCATCGGCACCTGTATCGAGTGCCAACACCTTCGCGGGGGCCAGCTCTTTGAAGTCGAGCACCGTTGGCTCCCGGACAGTAGTCTGGGGTCGTAACCCACAATTGGACCTGATATATTCCACCTGTCAGAGTGGCCGGGAGGTGGATCCTGGCCAATGGTCCCCTCCCATGAGAATATCTTCTGACGTAACCCGCTTCGCTTTTTATCTAAATCGAATGACTTCGGGAAATGTTCTCTTTGTCCTTATCGGAGACGACAGGCTGCTTCAGCTCACCCAAGGTGAAGAAGAGAGCGTTTGGATAGAGCGTAGGATTACCTTGCTATCGACTGATGTGAGTCAGATGTTTGAAGCAACGACATACACCACCCTAGTCAAATGTACCGACCAAAATGGTATGCCAGCCCCTGGAAGCGGAGTGACTATCGTCTCCCAACAAGGGGCGGCTATGACCATCAATAACAATTATCGCAAACTCATCGCTGGATTGCCCATGGAAATTAAGGCCGATGGCATGGGTAGCATCACTATAGTCCAAGAAACAAGTGCGTTGCCTGCTGTCTGTTTCACTATTTTTACTGCTGGCCAGACTCTTCCTATTAACCCACAGTCGAAGGTTGTTCAACGGCTATCGACAATCAAATCAGGGGACGATTTGAGTAAAGTGTCCATCACGGATTCCAAGGGCCGCACGAGGCCTCTTGTCCCCTCCGATGTATCTCAGGCCGACAGAGACTCCATCGCCAAGTGTTTGCCAAAGCTCCTCGAAGCCCATATCACATTGCCAGCGGATGGATCTCGAATTGCCGGCATCCCCACAGCATCAGACGCTGAAACCGCAGAAGATGCAACTTTTTGGGGCGTTGTCAGTGATTCCAACCAGCTTAAGTTCTGGGAAGGAGAGGAAGCACTCGAGAAATTGGGTGAATGTGTAAGCTCAGAATACTATTCAATTTTGTCTTCACCAACCTTATCGACCGGTGGTATTTTGGACAACATCGCCACGTCCGCCGCAGACCTCTTTAGATTTCTTAAGGGCGCCTGGGAAGACGTGAAAGCGTTCTTTGTCAAGCAGGTCAATGGATTTTCTCAATTTATCGCTCACATCGGCGGTGAGATTTACACTGCAATTCTCGACTGTGTCAGTGCTGTGTGCAATGCAATCGAGTTTGTGTTTAAGAAGATCAAGGTTTTTCTTGAACAGCTGGTAGCCTGGTTGGGATTTGTATTCGACTGGGATGACATTCTTCGCACCCACCGGGTTATGAAAAATATTTTCAAACAGTACGCACAGAACGCAATCAACAAGTTGGATGACCTTCATGCCAGCATCAGGAGCAGCTTTGACCATTTGCGAGGACTCATCTATGAGGAGCCGTGGGACAGCCTAGGTGATTCTGGTAAGAATATCAGGGACTATCAGCACGAGAATGAGAAGGTGGACGCCGTGATTAATAGCCCTCAATCCAATTGGGCGGTCTATCATATCAGCAACGGACTCCCAAATGTCTCTGATTCTGCAGCTACTGGAGCTCCGTCGGGAGTCGACATGAGTTCTCTCGAGGAGCTGGTTCGGATCCTCGAAGACGCAGTCAAGGAAGAAGGGGAGCTTTTGAAACAAGCCGTGCACCGAATCAAAGATGAGGTTGTTAACAAAATCCATGATACGTCCCCAATCAGAGCCATCCAGAAGGTCATGGCAGTCCTCGGCGATTTTCTCGTGGGCACGGCAGAGAATATAATCCTTAAGCTTATAGATCTAATCAAGATCTTTATGTCAACTCTGTTACGCCAGTTCGATGCCCACTTTGAGATTCCAATCATCTCCCCTATTTACAGGTCGATTACGAACGGTGACTCGCTCTCTTGTTTAGATGTGGTATGCCTGGTCGCAGCCATACCCGGGACATTGATATACAAGATCGTTACAAATGAAGCTCCCTTCCCGGATAATGCGACCACCAGCTCCCTCATCAAAGCTTCTAGCTTTGCTGAATTATCCCAATTGCTTTCCCAGCCAGATTCGCAATCTGCATACTTGGGCACCGATGTACCTGCAACGAAAGGGCCTACACTCGTCAATAAAGTAGTGGGGATTTTGAAAGTGTGTGTTGTCGCAGTCACTGCCTTCAGTGTTGGCCTGACATACTTGAAGCGTGAAATAGGTATACCAGGCGCTATATTCTCGGCCTTGTCCATCTCCCTGGTGATTGTCTCTGGTGGCCCAGTTATCGCCAGCAACTTTGGGCCCATAGGAAAATGGACGATTGTTGCCGACGTAATGTTTTGTATTCGAGTGGGTAAGGCCAGTTTGGATAATACTGACGTGCTAGGTCAGGATATCAAAGCCCTTGTCATGCCTTGGGTTGGGTCTCTGCTGGGATGTGTCTCGTTCGTTACGACTATAGGGGGGTTTATCGAGAAGCAGCCACCCAAGATGAGCGATACGATTGGACTTGTGGGAGGCATTTTCTCCAGTTTAGGCACCATATTGGATCCGTTTACTTCGAACAGAATCTTCCCTGAAACTGGAGTGTTTGTGTTTGCGGTGGTGCTAGGCTTGAAAATTGCAGGAAGCCATTTTTCAGCTGCGTCAGGGGTCGCATCGCTCTCCGAATAAGCCAGGGTTGTTTTATGACACATATATATCATCTTCATGCATTTGGTTTCGGGTTTTCCGGCGTTGTGCATGTCTCGTTGTGTTTTTTAGCTGAGAAGAGTCCATAATTCCCTGCGCGATTATAATAGTTAGTGGGAATAGTTCCATCTGGCTGGAGAATGGTTCTGGTAACAGGAACAGCCTTAAGATGAGCCATGGAAACATCCGAGTAAATAGTTCAAATAGATAGAATACTTTTGTCCTGCAAAATGTCGGTTGATGCGCATGACTTTTTCTTGCACGACGTTCGCATCTTCATCCAACGTCCTTTTCCAACCTTTAGCCGCCGTTGAAAAACGTCCTTCTCACGATAGTCTCAAGCTAGCTCAGCCAACGTGGTATTTCGGTGCCACGCTCCTTTAGCCCCTTGTTACCTTTGGTTCATGTGGGTAAATTAACAGGCTAGACCCCGCTACCGTTTATCTGTCTGGCCCATTATTTGCTCGGCGATTACAACTTTTTCTCTTGACTTTCGTCGTCGTTGCTTGCTTTTTCTCGACGCGCCCGCATCTATGAACCTCGTCGTTGTTGGATAGAAGTGGTTGTCTTCTTTCGACTCGGGATTCACGCTGCTGGGATCTTGGAGTGTTCGTTTTTGCGGTTGGTCCTACGCGCTGCGGGTAAGTAAGAGTGTCTTGTGTGCCCACACTCAGCCTTGTGGTGCCTAGCTAACAGCTTTGTTTAAAGGTAGACTGGTGAACCTTTGCTTGTTGGATCTACAAGCGACTCGTGCCGTCGAATTTGATCTACCATCTTGCCCGTTGGTGAGAAACGGTCTTGGGCGATAATATGGCTTACCCTCAGCGACCCCCTCCCCAACGCGGTCCTCCGCCCCAGCAATATGGAAGCAGACATCCCCCGCCTCCGCATCGCCAGGGAGGAGGAGGAGGAGGATATCATGATCAACACCCCCAAGATCGTGGCTATGGTGGTTACGACGGCCGTCATCCCAGCGGTCGTGCGCCAGGCGGTCCCCGAGGCCATCCTGACATGCAGAGGGGTGGCTATAGCCGTGGAGGACCACCTCGACCTCCCCCAAACCGGCATGGGTACGGCAATGAAGGCTACATGAATCCTCAGCGGCCTCCTCCAGAACGACGTCCTCATCCAAATCAACCACCACCGAATAGGCTTCCGCCAATGCGACAATATCCCAGTCAAGGTAAAACCACCACTTTAAATTCAATTACTGGCGCATTGGCAGTTTTCTAAATTAACTCCTTGTTATTAAACACGAATTTAGGGCAAGGAGGAAATCCAGCTAGCCCGACTGCGTCGCGAAACCCCGCGTGGGATCAATTTCCGCTACCGCCGAGAAATCGCGGGAATTCTATCGATCTCGACATTGAACAACGGATGGGAGGGCTTGATATAAGCGACAGTGTGAATCGGGGCAAGCCGCAGATCGTTCGCCCGCACACCTCAAATACTACTCGATCTCGACCATCACCACAGCATCATTTGGAGCCTATGCCTATGCCCCCTCAACCACTTGGAGGTGCCAGAGGCGGGGATGATGGGCCGATTGGACCTATCAAGAGAAGCGTGACTATGCCTGTAGATATGGCGGAACCTTCTCGCCCCCAATATCCCGGCCAACAAAGGTGGCAGGAACCCCCTTTGAGCCCAGGATATCAAGAATCCCATGCATCTTCGCCTTCGCGACCAGGTACCGCCGTAGGAGCAAAACCAGGTTTGGCAACGTCTAATGGGGCTTCGCTTACACCGGGAAAACATGAGGGAGACGACTCACGCGATTCGACATACGGTTTTCTTGACTACTATAGTACTGATGAGCCTGAGGATATGCCAAATTTCGGCGCAATGGAAAACGACACTCCTACCAACACCAGAGATGAAAGCCTGATTCCATTTGACAAGCCAAAAGCTTCTACTACAACCCAATCTGATTCGAAGCCCGCATATACTGCCTACCAACCCCCAGGTGGGATTACTCCTCTACAAACCCCCGAGACAAATTACACACCCAACCAGTATGATAATAGCAGCTACCAGAATGGTGCTCCACCCCTTTCTCCACGCTATATGGATAATTCCTACGACTATGGCTTCGATGAATCACATATGGGGCAGCAAGGAGGCCGTGGAATACCGCCTGGGCCGCCTCGTGGTGGTGGGTACAATGGTCGAGGAGGGTATCCCCAACATCAGCCTCCGGGAGGGAACGACCCGTACTATGACAACGGACCTCCTCAGGAAGATTTCCAGGATATGCAAGGTGGGCATATGGACAATAATCAAAACCCGGACGCGCTTCCCCATCACCCTGCTCCCTTCCGGCCGGGGCTTGAACAAGCTAAACCTCCACCCATTAGGCAGTACGGGAACCCTCAACCAGAAGCCGGCCCTAGTCGAAACGTTCCTCCTCCGAATCCAAGCGGACCGCCAGATGAAGGGACCATCACGTTTCCGGAATTGCAAAGATTACGACAGACCGCAAGCAGCAACCCATCTGATCATGCCACCCAGCTTCTGCTCGCAAAGAAACTGGTGGAGGCTTCAGTTCACCTGATAGATGACAACGGAAGGGCAGATCAGAGAACAAAAGCCAAGAACCGGGAAAAATATATTCTTGAAGCCCACAAGACAGTGAAAAAGCTGATTGCCTCCAGCTATGCGCCTGCCATGTTCTATATGGCTGATTGTTATGGCCAAGGGCTCCTTGGTCTGGAAGTAAATCCCAAAGAAGCGTTCCAGCTCTACCAGTCGGCCGCTAAGTTAAGTCACGCAGAATCCGCTTATAGGTTGGCGGTCTGCTGTGAAATGGGCCAGGAGGGAGGTGGTGGGACACGGAGAGACCCCATGAAAGCAGTGCAATGGTATAGACGAGCGGCTACGCTAGGTGACACCCCCGCAATGTATAAAATGGGCATGATTCTCTTAAAGGGGCTTCTAGGACAGCAACGAAACCCTCGAGAATCTCTTTCCTGGCTAAAACGTGCTGCTGAACGTGCGGACAAGGATAACCCCCACGCGCTTCACGAATTAGCACTTTTATACGAAAATCCTGGAAACATCGACTCTATAATCCGTGACGAAGAATACGCGAGAGAGCTGCTACACCAAGCTGGTGAATTGGATTATAAGTTTTCTCAACACCGCCTTGGCGCAGCATACGAGTATGGTCTTCTGGGGTGTCCCGTAGACTCTCGATTGAGTATAATGTGGTATAGTCGTGCCGCTGCACAAGGCGAACATCAGAGTGAGCTGTCACTTAGTGGGTGGTACCTAACTGGCTGCGAAGGTATCTTGCAGCAGAGTGATACAGAAGCGTATCTTTGGGCACGCAGAGCTGCCATCGCAGGCCTTCCAAAGGCAGAGTATGCCATGGGTTATTTCACCGAAGTTGGCATTGGTGTTCCTGCTAACATGGATGATGCTAAGAGATGGTACTGGAAAGCATCCTGTAAGTTCTTCATACATGTACAGTCTCCGAACCCCCATCATATAGTGTCTAACCTGTCCCTTAGCTCAAAACTTCATGAAAGCCCGTGAGCGCCTGGAAGATCTTCGACGAGGTGGCGCTAAAATGCAAAAGACACGAGTCTCTCGCTCGGCAGTCAACAAACAAAATGAAGGTGACTGTGTTGTGATGTGAAACCAGTCAACCCCAACCCCTTTAACCCATATCTTCAGCTCGCCAACCGAATCCACCCTTGATTCTTGACGTTTATGATACCTCTGTATAAGCGAAATGGCGTTGCAAGAAGGAATGATCTCCCATTTAGGATTTTTTACCTTTTTCTTACATATAGCTAGATTATTTCAACTTCTTAATTTACTCCTTTTTTAATCTTTCATGCTGGATGGATGATATATGACTGATGTTTGCTCTTTTCTACCTTATGCTTTTGTCCCTTCTCTCTTCCTGCTTTCATCACCGCTTTTAATCCGTCTGGTATCATGGATGATTCTTGTATTTCTCTCTCCTCTTTTTTTCTTAATTTTCTTGTTTCTCTTCCGCTATCATCTGCTCGGCTCTCTAGACCATAAACGGCATTAAGAATTTAAAGAAAATGGAAAAAATAATATCACTTAAATGCAGGAGCTTTTAGTCCATATATATCTGTCGCTGAAAAAAAAAAAACAAAAAGATATTCCGATACCGGGAGTCGAACCCGGTGCTATGGTGGTCACTGTTCTAGAGAACATGAGAGACCATGATGTTACCGGTACACCATATCGGATTATTGTTGAAGATTGTTACAGACTTTAGCATCAAGTTAGCCCAGCCATTACATGCATTCACGAATATCGGTCAGATTTTATCCTCTAGAAGTAGAAAGAGTCCTTCTCTATTCAAAATTGAAAAAAATACACTTGCGAATCAGTTTTTGATTTTGGTATGTGGTTCGGCGTGGTTAATTTGGTGCGGATTCAGTTCCATGGCCAAGACTTGCGTCTGTTCCGCTGTTAGTAATTCGGCGTCCGAAAGATCTCCATAGTTGGGTTATAGAGAAAAGCCGAAGAGCGAAGAAGTCCATATCGCCATATCACGTATATATATCCTTACCCTTATTACAGTCCTGGTCATCCTTCAGGCTACGGTGCATTGTATATAATGCACAGTAAGGGTTTGTGTAATGCGATCATCCAATCCGCCAAGTTTTAACAAGAGAGAGCATAAATCGCCATCGCATACGTTGAAGAACAATTATACCTTTGCCCTTGGAATTGGGTTGCTAGCTACTATCCTGGCGTGGTATTTTAGACCACTATTACCTCCCGTTCAGCAGCTTCGTCCATCGGCTTTTACTAGGGGTCTATCTCATCTATACCACCGCGGAATTAGCTCTACGACTACAGCTCAGTATCAGCATCGTCCAAGCGTGGACCACAAGAATATTTCCAGAATGTCACGGACACCGATTTATTTCCTCAGTCATGGCGGGGTGAGTGTTCTATCTATTCTTCGTCGATGCAGGATCTAAATGCTGAGAGGGACTGGTTTGGGATGTATGTAGCCAAATGTCATGTATGAACATGAGCACCCTGCATACCGAAAACTGCAGGAGATCGGAGCGGAGATCACCGGTAAGGTGAAACCAAAAGCTGTTGTGGTGTTTTCTGCCCACTGGCAAGGGAAGCAAGATACTGTCCTGGTCAACACGGCGGAAATGACGGATTTGATTTATGAGTATGTCATGCTGGAGTATTCTGCTGGGATGAAACATTGATTTTGTTTGACAATAGCTTCTATGGGTTCCCTTCTCATTATTATAAGGAGAAATTTACCCATGTTGGCAGCAAGGAGATTGCAGAGAAGGTGATAGGCCTTGTCCAGGAAGCCGGTCTGAGAGCAGAGGGAGTTAAACGTGGTTTAGACCACGGGGTCTGGGCGAGCTTCAAATGCGGTAAGTTGCCAGAGTCCCCGATGTAACTGTCCAAAAATTCAGCTGCTGAAATACTATACGTACTAGCGTTTGATCCCGAGGACAATCCTCTAAAAGTCCCAATCGTTCAGGTCTCGTTGTTCGATACTGAAGATCCGGATCAGCATTATCGATTGGGGGAAGCGGTTTCCAAGCTTCGCGATGAGAACATCCTGATCATCGTTTCTGGAATGGCGGTGCATAATTTGAGAGACCTGAGACTCACGCTTAGTGACCCGAAGCCGCTCCCATACACTGTCAGCTTTGACGACGCGTTGAAAGATGCTGTTACCACACCACCAGCTGAACGACAGGAAGCGATGGCCGCGGTAATAAAGCGACCTGACGCCCGGCAGGCGCATCCCACGTTCGAGCATTTATTACCTATCCATGTTGGCGCTGGAGCTGCAGGAGAGGACGTCGGTAGGAGGCTTTGGACTCTGAAGGAAGGTAGTGTGAGCTGGGCTCAGTATCGATTTGGTGAAGTTGCTGTATAATGATAAGATAAACGCAATGTAAATTTTTGGATGATAGCGATGCTGTGGCTGTTGGATGAAAGAATGAGAGTGATTTGTATCATCGGGAACCCATTCGATCCCGTTCCCTTCTTTTTTATTTCATGCCTTATATATGTAGTACAGGTACAGAGGTGTGTATACAGCGAGATTCCGTCAAAAGGGAAGACACGACAAGGCTTTTAGATCACTGCTTCAGCCTTCACCAAGTCTGTAACTTTTTGTTCTATCTCCTTATCCGTCAACCCTAAAATGAAGCATTTGTTAGAAGTTAACCCATGAGAGCTTCAGGGAAGCAATTGATCTTACCTAGTAGTGGCTCCTGTCTCTCCTTTCCGAATTCTGTGCCATTGAACTTGTCAGTCCCGGTTGTGTACCTTGCATCCACCCAGGTGCTCAGGACGTACCGTATCTTGCGAATACCCTTGGTTCTATATCCGAAGCCTCGCGTATCATTATTGGGACGTATGGATTGTGTTTCTTCATGGTGGGGTATGCTCGCTTTAAGAAAATCCTACAACCGCGGAACAGTAAATAGTTAGCAGGATTGACAACAGAGAAGGCTCTAATGGGTAAAGCGATGGATGGAAAACGTGCTAACCTCGTGGAATCGCTGTGTGCAGAGGAGTTACAGAACAGGAACCGGAGCTCTTTTAGCCCTTTGTTGAAGACGTATCGGGAAGCCATTGTGACGGAAGTGAAGTTGTAGCTGTGCTCGAGTCAAAGGGCTAAGAATATAAAACGTCAACCAGAAATAAAGAGCTCAATTGAGCTGCGCGCTGCTAGACAAGAAGATGCATCCAAATGCGACGGCGGCCCAGTGTTCAGTTCGGATGGTGCAAGAAGAGCGATGCACCACGTGACTCTGCTTACATACACAAAAAAGGCGGCGTTCTGGCAGCGAGCATCGGACCGGCAGAAAAAGGCTGGTTGAGCCTTGAATCATCTCCAGATGTTGACGCGCATTACATCTCTCTCTATCACCATCTGTCGTTCCCTTCACGGTTCGGGTTATCTGACGTATCTTTAATGCGCTGCTAATTGGCTGATTTTCCCTTTTCTATTCTCTTTTTTTCTCTTCTCTGATTCCCCTGAGCGCTCCCCTTTTCTCCGTCATCGTTCGGTCACCATGGTTTCAAAAATCGGCCTTCGTCTTTACCAAAACTCAAGAACCGCCTTTCAGAATGCGACGGCGCGATTCCGGGCGCAAGCCCTTCGCGCGAGGAGATTCCAGAGCACCGAATCTGGCTCGACAACACAACAGCAGAGTTTCTTACAAAGGTCATGGAACAGCCCTATTGGAGTAAAGACGGTGCATTTCTGGTATGATATGTCATGACTCCGCGGTATATAATGGTGCCTTCCATTGAGGAATTGAATTGGGGGTCGGTGGCTAACTTCAGCTCTCTCTACTTCTAGGGCCCCAGTTATGAAGGTACGAATTCCCGGGACGTGCAACTGCATTCAGCTCCATAGTGATCGCATAGTCATGGACATTATTGCAAGCGGAAAGAACGCATTTAACTGACAATTGATGGGTAAAAGTGGGCTCTTGTCATAGCAGGCCTTGGTGATATGGCTAGACCCGCCGATAAATTGTCCTTGACCCAAAACGCCGCTCTTATGGCCACGGGAGCCATCTGGACTCGCTGGTGCATGATCATCAAGCCTAAGAACGTCCTGTAATGTCCCACCCTCTACCCTAGATGTTTATCTGATCAACCGGCCGTTGGGATATATTGCTAATTTCATTTCTAGTCTCGCCACGGTTAACTTCTTTGTTGGATGCCTCGGTGCTACTCAAGTTACTCGCATTTTCCTACACCGCCGAAGCGTTGACGGCTCAGCAAAGGAAGCCTTGAGCGATATGAAGCACGAGGCTGCTGACTCTGCCAAGGAAATTGCGCACAAGGCTGAAGAGGTTGTCAAGAAGCACTAGGAGTCACGCGATAGAATTTTTACTTTGAGATACCGTGAAGGCGGCACTCTCGTTTTGCTCTGTGAAGAGGAAACGATGTCCAAATACCCCTTCGAAGACTGAATCCATTTGACGAGGAGCGAAACAGAGAGGGGGCCGCATTGTAAAACTATGCATACCCTGGCTGTACATTGGGGAACATTTAGTTCTATTTAATTTTGAATGCTGTTTGTTGGTTTGTTTTTGTTGGTTTGTGATATTTGGGCTCGGATAATAGAGCGGAATACGAGAACAGTTCATTCAGATAACTGCTACGTTTTTTTTTTTTTTTTTTTGGATATGGTCATTTTCAAGACGTGGCTTCACCATTAATCATCGTTGCTGTGCAAGTTCTCATATGGCTCAAGGCACAGAGCGTGAGAAGAGCGGGAGCAAAATACCCTCAAATTATAGCCCTTTGGGATGCCAGTTCCACCGGGATATCAACAGTTGACAGCCCTCTTTCCTGAATGGAGCTGCATCCCCTCACATCCGCTCCAAATATTCCAAATCACCTCAAATACCTATATGACTTTATGTTACCGGTGAACGTGCTATTGATTTGGCGTGGGTATGCCTACTACGCTATCTAGGTAAGTCCAAAGCGGAATGAATGAATGTTATATTAATTATGGGCTACTATTTAGTGGATTTGTTTTATAATCGAGTGAAAGCACGGCGTATAGGAAATCTGGGCGCAGGCGACATCGTTAGGTCAAATTATCATGACACGAGCCTAGTAACATTCGGGGTTTCTCATTGCTATAGGGCACCTTTGGGCAACCGCGCGTAAACGCTATGGCTTTCACTCAATTTTAATGTGGGTTGCGACTGAGCCGTTCTTTGCATACGGAACAATCCGGTCGTACTCATACGTGAGGTCTTCCAAGGTTGTGTTGTGTAGCCTTGTTCTGGGCAAGACGCGCATGGCCATCAGGGCCCCCATTATATATAACTCACAAGTCGCCAAACTGGGAGGAGTATCAGCCATGTTAGAATTCACAGGGAGTTTACCTTCTGATGGAACTTACTTTTCACCAAGGCATACGCGAGTGCCTTTCCCGAAGGCGATCAACATCCTCGAAAGCCTAAGGTTCGGCTTCCCATTTTCCAACCATCGCATCGGGTTAAATTTGTCGGGCTCTGGAAAGAGTTCTTGGTTCCAATGTTGGAACATGGAGGTCATGCCAATAGGGGTACCTCGGGGAATGACCCATTGGGTTTTACCATCCTGGCTTTTATAATATAGGTCCTCGCCTCGAGGAATTCTCGCCGATCTCTGCGAGACACCAGGCATCATGCGCAGGCTTTCCTGCATAATCGCCCAGAAATATGGAAGCTGCTCGAGCTCGTTCCACTTTAGGTTCGAGGGGTCGAAGCCCTCGAGGTCTTCCATCAAGCGTGCATAAATTGCGGGATTGGCAAGAAGGTGGTACGTAAGGGCCGTCAGGACGGACTGTTTACATCAGTCCAACAACCAAGAAAAAAGGAAGAGGCAAAATAGCAGAGGGAGGGAGGACTAACAGCAGTGGTCTCAGTCCCTGCGATCAAGAAGGTGAAGCCCTCACCGGAGAGACGATAAAGTGTTTTTTCAGACTCCGGTAGCACGTTGGATTCGACCAAGTCAGCGAAGACCCTACCCTGTGAAGGGTTCTCGAGAGCAGCCTTGATATACCTGGGGATAACGACGTTCATCTGTCTCATTGTCATTTTGATATCCTCACCCATGTAATCAGACAGGAAGGGTATGGCGTGAGCCAACATTCTGGCGACAGAATTGTGTCTCATCATATACACACTCCTTAAGAAAGACGAGACCCAGGTAGCAAAGTTGGGTTCCCAGCCCTCTTGGGCAATGAAACCCATAGGCTCGCCAAAGGCATACTGGGAAATGACATCGGCTGTGAAACAGTTAAAGGCTTCCTTTACGTTGAATGGCCCCTTTCCGGCCGATCGCAACATTTTATCTACCACTTGTTGTGCAAAATCGTTGACCTCATCCTCAAGCTTTAGCATTTGCTTGCGAGAGAAAAATTTTGCTAGTGGAGCTCTCCGCGAGCGATGCAAGTCGTGAGGTACAGTTGACAAGCTGGCTACCGCGAAGGGGCCAATACTACCAGCGTTCAGCATGTGCACCCATTTATCACGAATGCGTCCTGGGCCGGCATAGATCTCATCGACAAAGTATGGGTCGAAACAGTGAAGCTCATCAGGGTTAATCCGTACAATTGGGCCTACCGGTCACTCGTCAGTTGGCTTGCAGGACGACATTGCAGGGTCGGGGGCCAAGGACATTGTAACGCCATAGGTTAAGAAGAGAAGTCTGGGGGCCAGACCAGCTTACCATAGCGTTCGTGCATGGCACGTATCTGATGGCCGTATCTTCCATCTAGCCACCAGTCATAGTACCCCTCATATACGTAGCTCAAGGCGGCTCGTTTGGGACCGGGAAACTGATAGAGCGGGTGGAAAGGCGAGATGTTGTATAGAGCGAGAAGAATGCGGTAACCGACCCATATTCCTAAGAGGGAGAGGATAGCCGATGGAGACAGGGCAGCTCTGAGGCCCTCCTGGGTGAAAATCAATGTTTGAGAGCCCATCTTTTGCAGAGGTGTCAATTTGGTTGAATGAGGGCGAAAGGGTTTCCGTCCTGTGTGCGCGCTCGAAGGTAGATATACCAGGCAGGGGATTTTACCCTGCGCAACAGGGGCCACCGGGATTCAAGATGACTTCGAAGGGTTGCAGGCATGGCGCATTCTACCTGAACCCCTCCTACGTCTACATGCAGAGGACGACTTTTCCCCGGACAAGATCTTAATGCCGCCTATCGCTCTTACGAGATGCAAATAACGATCTAAAAAGCTATCAATCAAAACGATTGATCTGTAGAGGACGGAAAATAAGTGATGTCTCACGCTAATAAAATTGGCGAAATAGCCAGTTACAGAGCGCCACATAAGATAATATGACGATCAATATCTTCCATGTTCTTTCTTGAAGCCCAAAGTCCAGCATCCGAACTGTCATGGACTTTGACTCAGCCATCCACGATGATGCTTCTCAAACCACCACAGTCTTTTGATCGCCGACTTCTGAAATAAACACCCTAATACTTTGAACACTGTTTGGACTTCTGGACGAGCTTTGGTATGACGTGCCGGCCTGCGGTTAGCTTGCTGATCGGCGTGTCTCAATTCGCCTGACTGGGCCCTCGGACCCGCTGGTGAAGTATGGAATACTACTGTATACATATGCGGAGCCCTGAGCTCAGCGACTTCACCTTGCAGTGGTTGGGCTTTGCACGAATCTACGCGAGCCCGTTGGCCTTTAGAGCCCGCTCGGTTCGGGAGAACATAGAAAGATCTTAACATACTTATAAAAATGTTCACAATGTTAATTGATCTCGTTTGCATTGGGGCTAGCTCCCTGACTACACTACATATGCGGTTCGGGCCGGCGAAACCCTTGCCCTGGCTAGTTTGAGCTCTTATTACTCTACGAAAGCGTGACACGGTGGTGAAGGTTGAACTGCTGCAGACAGTGAGAAGTATTGCCCATCTCGCTAAAACCCTTGAGTCTTCTTGGACACCATTGGATTTAGGCCTTTCTGTGACATTTATCTCCGGCCTTTGCAAAACTTAAGTCCGGCTTAACACTTGGGATTGGCTCGGACTTAACGAAATGGCTGGCAACACGAGCAATATGACGGTGAAGCTGTGGAAGACCTGCAAGATTGACAGATATTCGTACGTCATGCCTTTGCCCTTGTCTCACTCCACTGCAGCCCATATCGATGCTGAAGCTCAATTACTCCATAGATGGGTCCCACCGCAGGTACCCGATTACTTGCTAGTTCCCGAAATAAGGGGTTTGGGGTCCGCTGAAGGATTTATCTCAGAATTCTTTCAGCATCCATGTGCACTTTCGGAATGCTCATAAGGATTAGGTAGGCTCTTGACTTTGTAGACATTCAAAGTTACGGAACATTTCTGTCAGATGCTGCACAAATGCCAAGATATTTTCCCATTGAACTTTCTCATACTCAGTTTTTATTGTTACCTGCATGCTTCCAGGGGAATTGAACTATATTATATCCTGTGAATTGGTGGATCTGCACACACCGCTCCAGCCCTAGTTCCACTGAACAAGCGGCCTAGTAAGACGCTGACTGACCCATAATTGAGCAAAGAGATCGATGCTTTTACGCAACTCACACCAAGACTAATAAATATATGGGGAGGTTGGTCCACTCAATTCTTATGGAAAAGAGAAAGGGGTTACACATGGCATAAACTCGAGATCATCTGTAAATCCATATCTTAAAATGTATTTCATATCTCAGATCGTGCTATTCAGTGAATTTGAGCGTCAATCCACAACAGTTCCTCAAGTGCAGCGTCTAACAGTTGCACTTGAAAGCAGTGTATGTAAGCGGGGCTTCGCTAATGGCAGCTAGTTAGACGATCTTATATGGAGATTAGATTATCCCTTAAGTTCGGTCGTCAAAGTGTTCCAGACAACGTCAGCTATTCGAAAGCACCTATTATCGCTTGCCTTAGCCCTCTTCTTGATAAACCACCAAGGCATCATACCCGCTGTCGTTTCTCTATCAGACCTGATGGCCTTGAGCTGGTCATAGACGCCGTGGGCTATGGCTTGTTTTATTTTCTCGGCTTCCTTTTCGGCTTTTTCTTTAGCATCCGTGGCATCTGTTTCTTTTTCCTTATCTATTGCCGTGTAGGGTATGCCCTGCCACTTTGTTAAGTCGCTCGCTTCGCCGCTGTCAAGGAAACTAGAAATATTCTTCGCAACCGCCTTACTCAACAATACAGTTTCCTCATAGTTGGGCTCCCACGCATCCGAAGTGACTCTGGTTGGCCTATAACTATAAATGTTCTCCTCAATGTCTTTTCTTTTCAGTTCGTTGTTGACTCGCCAACCTTTCAGCCATTCCCCGAATTCGATCGGGTCGACATATGGAGTTAGGCGGTCGTTGGACGGAAGCTCAGCGGCTGTGAACGTTTTGTCAGGTGTTATTTTTCCCATCTTGATAATTGCTTCAAGCGATCTAGTGCCATGATGGAATCCTGAAACGCATAGCAGTGCCGTGAGAACACCATCCGCCACCTCAAACTTTTCATTTCTCTTCGCCAACTTATTCCTTTCAAGTAATGAGCGCAGGATGATAGCACGTCGGACTGTGTATGTTTCGTCACTGTCATCTCTCGAGTCGAGCTTATTTGGTCCCCAGATATCAACCGAGCCACGGAGGCGGCTCACAAAGTCAGGCTTCTTCGCGGCCACCGCGGCAGGTTCACGGGCTGTTGCTTGAAATTCAGCAAAGGTCGGCGACGTCCCACCAACGAAGATGAAAATAGCGGACCCGAGGGGCCGAAGATGCCCGCGTTCCAGAAATTTACCATCCTGCATCGGGGCAAGAAAGTACTGTAACCACCCAAGTGCTTTGCCGCCAAACGAACAGTCGAATTCGTCGAACATGACCACCGGTACTTTGTTGGAAAAGGTCTGGTCTCTAATACTTTGAAAAGCAGCAAGCAGGTCGGAATATTCAAGGAACTGAGACAGGTTAAACTCCAATTTGTGGATCTCTTTACCCTGTCCACTAGCCACTGCCTTGATCACCTCCCCGACACCGAAAGACTTTCCTGCTCCTGGAAAGCCAAAGACGCCAATCGAGAGCGGTTTGGTCTGAGGAGCCTTCATATAGCCTTGGACCAGATTAGCGATCCCTCGAAAGTTCTCCATTTCCTCCCTGTCAACTGTCACTAGGTCTCCAAATTGCGCTGTGGGCTTGTCCTTAAGGGCCGCGTCAGTGCCGCGTTGAACAATATTTTTTGCCAAATCGAACAGCTCTTGGCTAAGATGAGTGAGAATGCTCCACCTTCCAGTCTCAACCTTTGATATGTTGTCAGGCACGATAGTCCAAGACTTATTTCCTGACCATGCGCTGTTGAAAAGATGGATTTCCTCTGGGGCTTCTTCCTCGGTGGTTGTTATAGGGGCTATACTCGGGTACATAAATTCTTCCTTGTTGTAAAATTGAAACCCTTTGTTGACTAGCCAGCAAGCCGCTTTCATACCGTGTAAAATGGCATCATTCATGTCGGGCTTGCTACCAGCTAATGTAGAGACCAGCCCAGCCGTGAACGCGGTCGCTTCGCCAATCATCTGTGTGCCTTTATGCTGGACATAATCGCCTTCTACGAACTTGGAATTCGCGTAGTACAAGTGTAGCTGTTGGGACTTCTCCTTGTCGTAATGAATGACTCCATCGCATCCAAATCTCACAATGAGATGCGCATTCTTTTCGAATTTTTCAAGGTCTGCCATAAATGGGTTCTTGCTCAAAGTGAACTTCTTGAATTCTTCCACAGTTTTCGACCAAGATAGATGATAACTGAGCTGAACATCTTCCTTCCGAAGGTCCTCGGCGTCCACTATGATAATAGGTCGGGCTTCCAGTGTTTGGTACTTTTTAATCAGGACGTCCAATAACGACGTATCGGTAGCTTTCGCCAAGTATGTCGATACTGTCGTAGGATATGCCAAGCTATCGAGTTTTACATCTTCATTTGCCAGGAGCGAGTATTCCTTGAGTATTCCCTTCAGCTCAGCGGCGTCGCTGACGTCTTTTTCAAGCACTTCCCCAAGGTTGACCCGGTATTTCTTGGAAAGAGGACGAGAGATCTTGCACACAAGGAGGTCTTTCTCTTGTACACCATCGACAAGTGAATAAATGTCGAATACCTCTTTCACGGAAAGGGCTCTCTCATGGACTGAGTCTTCAAATAAAAGCACGCTAGTGCTTTTGTAAGAAAGTAAATTGGTTTCGATTTTCTTCAAGCCGGGGTCATCGATGTGAAGGTGTCGCCCGACTTGAAAGAACTCTTCCATTTCACCGTTCTTTCCTTCCTTCTTTCTTTTCTTCTTGGATAATTCAATCGACCAGTGTGGACGCTGCAATTCTATTTTCATGGCCTTGCCTAGGTCCAGGTCTTTCTCGTCGAGCCGGAGGTCCTCAAGAAAATACATCAACAGGTGAACGCCTCCTTTGAGACCGCAGACTTTGGCTTTTCCCGAGCTGAACTCAGTAAAAACTACATGCTGTGAGTCATTCCCAAGAAGAGAAAATTTCTGCTCGGTCGGGACAGACATGGTGGCACAATGCGCAACAGGTCTTGTAGAAATGAGGATTGCAAGGTAATTGAGACCAAAGGCCGTTGTGTTCTACTCCCGCACCTCCCGGATGGGAAGGTTATATATTCTTCTTCTCGACTCGTTTCGCAAACGATGTCAACCGTTGAGCCACGGGAAATGCAGTACCGAAACAACCCTCCTCTCTCGTCTTGGGCACAATTGCAGAATCATCTGCAGCCGACATCCCAGCCCCTGAGCTTTGGCGACATTCCTTGCCGGACATGGTTCGTCTGGGGCTTCCCGTAGGTGATTTCATTTTTTTTGTACTTAGATATGCTTCCAACTCAGCATGCGGCGTACAATAGTATAAAGCCCGAGCGCTTGCATGAAATGATGAAGCGTAGCACGAGGACTGGGTGCGATTCATTCTCAAGGCTGCTAAGAGCAAATTTCGACATGGACGCAAAGGTGTGATGACAGCAAACAAGTTATCTGAACTTCAGCCAACTACATATTCTGTACACGTGTTTGTTGCCCAATTACCCCTCATTCCGAATTTGTTCGTTCACATATGATGTGCTGTAGTATGTACATGAGGAGGTGAAGGGGTTGTGTGAGTTGGGTTGTGTGAGCTGTCACCCTTCACATATACAAGGGGCTTTAACGCTGAGCTAATCCACATTTGATTACATAATTGATCATTCTCTTCCTCCCATCGCCTTTGCCTATCAAATAGGGGCTGACACCCAGCAGGAGTTCATCTCTCCAAGCACGAAATGCGCTAGATATTATCGCCATGAATCCTCTGGCTAAAGGATATTCGAGGATGAGGATGGAATAACAGCCGAACTATTTACACTGTTGCACTATCTTGACTGTCTTCAAGCTAGTTACCGCTACTTTAACTGATACCACTACATCCCTCGGCGGTTCTGCATGGGGTTTTTATCGACTCAAGGCCATTCAAATGGGAAAGCTCTCTACTTTTACTTAGAGCATAGGTGAGAAGTCTTTGGAACTTCGCTCCATGGAGTTAAGAATGAACCACCAAGCGGTATTTCGACTGGGTGGCCCTGATGTGAGCTCCTTGCACCTTCCCCGAGACCTCACTGATCATAGGATGCAACTTAGGAATATGGATAGGAGTCTCGTATCTCGTTCTCGCCACGGTTAGCAGCATTGACACATACCATCGGTCCTTTGTCGCTACTAGCAGCTCCCACTTATACCCTGTTCCTGTTGGATACTCGCTAGTGCAGCTAATTACCAGACTCATTGCATTTTCCTTCATACGCTCTAGCCCGTAACGACCTCAAGCCTATCCGGTGGGAAAGCCGTGGATACTCGGTATAGGCTCCGCATAATGCGGGCTGACGATCTGTTTCATCCCAGCCTTTTCTTGAATTGTGCTTCAGAATACCATATGTGGTATACGTTCGGATGGCCCTTACTAGACCGTTCTAGGGGCCAGGCCAAAAACATTTAGAATACGAATAACTTCCAGTTCTTGATCACCTCACACGGTCGAAAAACATTTTTTAATGATTTACTTCCACTGCAAATAAAATTCTCCGCCACTGAAACTCACCGGCACAGTTTGATTATGGCTGCTCGAGAAGGAGAGCTCACAACACTATGGTCAAGCTTTAACTGGGCCCGTGTAACGCTATTCTGCTGGTTTATGTTATTCTGCTGGTGTAGTTTTGACCTCCATGCGTTTCTCCACGGCGACTTGCAAGCCTCTGCTGTCTGTTCTTCGAAGTTAAAACGGTGTCTCAGGCAATTGCTAACGTTTACGATGCATCGGTGAGCACCAGCAGAAAAGAAACACAACTTCAAAGTCAGGAAAACGAAAATAGCATCAAGCACGGAAGGGTGTTGGCATCTTTTTAGGGTGCTCCCTGTTTCAACTCAACCATTGCCGGTATATCGATAATCGATGCCATTGTTGTCTCAGCCAAAGTGGTACTTATTTGCATCAATGTGCTTCGCGCATCACGAATGTTGTTTGAGAATACGACACATGCCATTTTTCGAGCACCCTTCCGATAGCGAGATACAGAACCACATGCCACATCCTCAACTGCTTGACTAGTGATTAAGCTACCGTGGATGCTATATATCCTTCTGATTTGATCAACACGGCGACCAATATTTTGTCATTATTTGGTTGCTATTATCCTTGCTGGCATGGTCGTGTCTTCATTCCTACCCATACCTTCACCATTCTTGGGCTAGTATGCATCTATCATACGAGTTTCGCAGCCTTCACAAAACAGACATTTATACTCAGTGTCCGCTAACTCAAATTGATACACTTACTCAAGCTAGCTGGTATTTATACCTTTCCGCTTAATGGCTATCCTCTAGAATGGGTCTTTCCAGAATCATGTTCGCGATGGCAACCGTGGTGGTCATTCTCCTACGTCGGTCTGTCAATGCCTCTCTAGTCAGTTTCACAATCAACCATGCCTGAGAACCGGAAGTGGGAAATTTTCCCCTACCTTGTCGCTATTTAGCTTGACATGTCAAGGCTTGATAAGCATTGACGGGGCGAAGATCTCTACCATCAGCTCCACAGCCTTTGCAGTAGAATTAACATAATCCCTCAGGATCCAATTCTGTACTCGGGACTTTACGGTAACGTCTGGGTGACTTCGGCAAATATGATGATTATTTATTGCTCCATCACAGAGTTAGGAAGCTCGCAAGGTGGGCGACTAACTTAATAGACCAACTGATTAACGCATCCGTTTCAGCTAATCTGTGAGGGCGGACTGAGTTTATCTCAGGGTCAACGGCAGCTCGTATGTCTTGCCTGCGCCATAGTCAGACAACCTAAAGTTTTAATCCTCGGTGAAGCTACAAGTGCCGTTGGTATGGGTACGGAGGAGCCGATACGTCGCAGCATCAGAAAGTCATTTTTACACTACACTATGCTAGTCATAGCTCACCGACTAATTGCGGTTGCAGGCTTCGATAAGGTATTGGCTATGGCTTTGAATTACGGTCTTTACAAGGCTGGCTAAGGGTGCATTTCACTCTATGCTAAAGTTAGTGGAGAGTTTGAAAAGCTCCAGAGGTGAGACAAACACTTAGGCATACAAACACTTCATACGAAACAGCAACAAGCCAAAGCACTCATCGACCAGTGAGCAGCTGCTTCTCATACTTTGAGCTTCACGATGAGTTGAAACCAGAATTACGCACTCTGCTCACCCTCCAAAATTAGAGAGTTCGTCAGAAAAGGGGTTGGGGAATTTTGATAGAGGAAGGATGAATGAGTTGCCAAAATACAATTGGTATTATTCCTCGTGTATTCTCGAGTAAAACTACTTCGCCAGTGACTATATTACCGGCACGATGTGGAGCTTAGAACTGCCCCGTTGCGGGAGTTGTTAAGGCTGTGGGCGCCACGGTCGCTGTCAACAAGGGCGGAGATCATCTTGCGTGTCTTCGCCACATCGGCAGTGACAGGCGGGTGGAAGTCGTCCATTCTGCCGAATCAATGTTCCCACAGAATTGAGAAAAAAAGAAAGAAGTCGTATCATAACACAGTGTATAGATCATGGGTGTATCCTTTCAGAGGTGGTCTCTGCCGGTTTCCATTCTCCCCTTGCACCTGTCTCTCTCGGCTTCAGAACAGACAAGCGCATTAGGGACCATCAAAGTGACCGATAGAGAGAGCTTGTTTACCCCATAAATATACGAACCAATGAAATTAATATCGTGGAGTATTTAATTCTCGGTGCAAAGAGATGAGCCAGTCAAGCAGCGCAAAACAGTCGGCAAGCTCCACGATTCTGCATCAATCGCCGTCATGAACAGGATGTTCTCCACCATGCAGGAAAAAAGGCGCTGTTTCACCCCATGATATGCACTGCTGCATCAATGGAGTCAATACGAAGAAACAACAGCTGCATGCTGTCATAATGTCTTACCCTGTGAATACATCCAATCCTGATTATGATTGCACAGAGCGCGGATACGGGCATGGATAAGATCGACAGTATATATATCGGAGACATCCTCTGCTCATCGAACCATCTCCAAATAACTCCTCTACGCTTTGGATTTCTATAAAACCACACAGCCCGAAACCATGAAGCTTACAACCCTCCTATCATCCTCGCTGCCTCTCCTCGCTTTGGCTGCACCTGCGCCTAGCAGTGATGACCCTCCAGCAAAGATAGGCATCATGTCCGCCGCCTCTGGAAAACCAGGCGTTCACCTCCTCCCAATGCAAGCAGCCGGCAGAGCATTCTGGCTCGGCGGTAAACCAGCCACTTATTGCCCCGATGTGGTCGAACAATGCCCACCCGGAAAGGACACTGTCATTTCTGGTCTCGCTGCTCTGGTAATTACATCCATCACCACCGATACCTCCTTAGTAATAGAAATCCCTTCTAACAATATCATCATAGGACACCATGGTCCCCGGCGGCCAGAGAATGTACGTCGAACCCACTGGTGCACTCGGTTTCACCCAGGCCCACTCTGCATCGATCCCGCCTGGTTCAGCTATTAGCGGATTCGGTTACACTCCCGGCGATGATCATGGGGAATATACCTTCACCGGCCTCGGTGCCAGCGGCTTCATGGCCTGTCCTCATCCCGAGCGTGAGAACTATCAGGTTTTCGCCAATATGAAGAACGCCACTGTTCCTTCCGGAAATGTCGATGACTGTGTAGGCTTCGTCGCCATGGCGTATACATATGATGGACCAACTGCTGCTTGGCAATATACCTGATTTATAGAGTAGTTGAATTGAGTAATTGCTGAATGACAATATTTTAAATATATTTTTCGCTTTTTTCCGCTTTATCAAGGCTTGTGATCTGTGACTGTCATATTCAACGGAATGATAACTCTTCTGATTCCTTGAGGGTGTAGCAATAATACTAGTAGTCCTCGGCGGTTAAGGAATGATGATAGACGCTAAGCCAAAGGGAGAGGGAACGTAACGAATACTATTGTATTAAAAATCAATATATCCATATCACTGCACCGGTGAAGCTTCGTCAAGTGGGCCGTCCCATCTATTCCGATGTAATTAATCGCACGAAAATCTATGGGAAGAGGTTAGACCAAATGAAATCAATTGAACACATGCAGGTAGACACTCAGTTCACACAGGCTAAGAGGAGTACTCTGAATCCCATGCGTATTTTTCCATTTGCCCAGCCTTTTCATCGCCAGAGCCGGGTGGAGTACGGGGATTGTGAGCCCTGATCAAAAAGTCGGCATAATATCATATGAAATCTATGGTATCACTCTTCCTTCTGACGCCTGTCAAACCAGAGCACAGATGCAATGATGGCCACTGTAATAAACAGCAAGTACAACATCAGCGGATTGGGCGAATCAATGGGGTACGGCGCCGCAATAATAGTCACAGCTTCTTCATAATCTACCTGGAATGATAGCTATCAACGGCATAAGGAGAGTTTCCATTGAAGATAGGAGCTCTGGAGAAAGCTCCAGTGATGGTAAATTGCCTGGTTGTTGCTTCCTGTCAGTTTCATCATTCCCTAACAAATATTTCTTCAGGCATTGCTATCTCTTGAGGCTTGGAGTTCACTGCTTGACGAGGGGTATCTATATGGGCCAGTATCTGAGTGACCCCGGCTTGCGTTCATTTGAAATAGAGGGCCCATGCATGATTTTCTTATAGGAGTGGGCTAGATAGTGGTCATCATCGAAATGAATTAACGGCTCCTTTTATGAAGTCTGATATGAGGCTGAAGAAAAAGGCAAGTCTATTTTTAGTAGGCTTTTCAAGTGGGCCTTTTTTCCTGCGATTTTCAAGCGCCGCTGGAGCTTCGCTGCTTTACTTTGCTCTGTCGAGTTCCTCAACAGCTTCTTTCATCGACAGCGTTGGCGAATGGCTGGTCATGGAAATGGCTAGGAGGCGGTATAAACCACTCTCCGACTTCGGCACAAATATGCACCTCCAAGCAAGTAAGTCCCTGAGCATCTTCCTCGTCTTTGCATCTTGTCTAAACAGATATAGCTATAACTCGTGGTCATCACTTGATATCAAAAAGACGGCCGAGAGCTCGGCCGGACTTTAAGCGAGTTAGCCGCGGGAAAGTCACGTGGAGTGCAAAGAACCGGGAATTGGCGCCAACAGCCGAACCTCGGCTCAGTTTTGGCGGGATGCTGCTTCTTGCTCAACGAAGAGATGAAACGACGAAAGCTGCAGCACAAAGCGACGAGGGAGGTCGGGGACTTATATCTCAAGAGCCAAGGGATCGGACACCGACTGCCACATGCTGCCTCGAACTGTGTGTTTTTTCGGCTTGAAATCCCGCTTCAATTTCTACACAATCAACCCACTGCGGGGATATTTTATACTGAAAAGGCATATACATACGAGTAGGAGGCTAGTCAGGCGCCGAACTCAGAAGTCAGAAGTAGCCAGGACTTGTAGAATTCTTCACTGCGACCAGCAGTGACTCGAAAAGATTCTGCTTGCTGCGTGATGGCTGAATAGAATCGGCCGAGAATGACCGACTAAAATCCAGACCTTCATGCTGCTGTTGATGGAGAACGTCCGGCGAGTTGAAAGTATGTCATCATCACAAGCTTTCCCAGCTGTTTTACGCCCAACTTCCGCTCTCCACCCTCCTCCGCAGATTTCACGCCCGCTGTTGGGTTTGGAGCTTCGTATCTAGCATCAATTGAGCTTGCTGGTGGCGAGTGGCCGAAGCAGCAACAGCAGCAAGTAGTACAGGGAAAAGCCATCTCAACAAGGAGTCATGATCCCGCACAAAGCGCTCTCGCCCGAGCTCTCTTCTCTCTCGCCCTTTATGCTAGCATGCATATTCCTTGCGCCGATTGACTATCTCCTCTTGGCCACATATCCGCCCGCCTGAGGCCCTCCTATATCGCATCGGCAAGGTTCCGTGGTCTGAACTCTGTGCGACGAGGAAAGTCAGTTAATAATAATACCGACAATAGGAGCAAGATACATAGCAAGCAGCAGTAAACAGATGGGCAAATGGAATAAGCCGTTCGATAGGCTGGTGCCGTCTTACATGTGCCGCGGTTACCATGACTCGATATGGTGGTTTCTGACGTTATATATATAGCTGGACCGATGTACACTCGATTATAATAATCTTTCTCTCTTTTCTTTCTTCGATTTATTTGTCTGATTATTTTTGTTATCGTACAATTCTTCATTATACCCATCGCTTGTAAACGCACCTTGAACATATCGTGAATAACCGCTATCTATAAACATCCATACATACGAACGAGACAATGACTTCCGTCGAAGCGAAGCTCAAGGGAGTAGCCATCCTCGGCTCTCTCAACGATGAGACTCGCAAGATCCTCACAAAGGACGCCTGCGCATTCCTCGCTACTCTTCACCGAACCTTCAACACCACCCGCAAGGCCCTCCTGCAACGGCGCATCGACCGACAGGCCGAGCTCGACAGAGGCAATCTCCTCGACTTCTTGCCAGAAACTAAGCACATTCGTGAAAATGATGCGTGGAAGGGTGCTCCCCCTGCTCCGGGTTTGGTCGATCGCCGTGTTGAAATCACCGGTCCTACCGACAGGAAGATGGTTGTCAATGCATTGAATGCCGATGTTTTCACTTATATGGCCGATTTTGAAGGTATGCGCCAAACTCCATTTCTCAATTGAGCCGGCCAATCTTTCGGACATGGAGCTAATGTGAATTGATGATAGATTCCAGCGCCCCTACCTGGGAGAACATGGTCAATGGCCAGGTCAACCTCTACGACGCCATCCGCCGCCAGGTCGATTTCACCCTAGGCGGAAAGGAATACAAGCTCCGCACCGATAGAATTCTCCCTACCCTCATCGCGCGTGCCAGAGGATGGCACCTTGAAGAAAAGCACTTCACCATTGACGGAGAGCCTATTTCCGCCGGCCTGTTCGATTTCGGTCTTTATTTCTATCACAATGCAAAGGAGTTGGTCAATAGAGGCTTCGGTCCATACTTTTATCTTCCAAAGATGGAATCTCATTTGGAAGCTCGCCTGTGGAATGATGTGTTTAATTTGGGTCAGGATTATATTGGCCTTCCTCGCGGAACTATCCGTGCTACTGTCTTGATCGAGACTATCTCTGCTGCCTTTGAGATGGATGAGGTAGGCATTGATACCCTGTCGTCTCCTTTTCTAAAACAGGGCGAAGGCTAACCGGTACGGCTAGATTATTTATGAACTCCGAGACCACAGCTCTGGATTGAACTGCGGACGATGGGATTATATCTTCTCCTTCATCAAGAAGTTCCGCCAAAACCCCAACTTCGTCCTCCCCGACCGTGCCGCGGTGACCATGACCGTCCCATTCATGGATGCATATGTCAGACTCCTCATCAAGACCTGCCATCGACGAGGCGTCCACGCCATGGTTAGTACACAAACCCTCCCCCTTCTTCCCAATTAGCGTACTAACTACAGCCAATAGGGTGGTATGGCCGCTCAAATCCCCATCAAGGACAACCCCAAGGCCAACGACGCCGCCATGGAGAGCGTCCGCGCCGACAAGCTCCGTGAAGTTCGTGCCGGCCACGACGGAACCTGGGTCGCTCACCCAGCCCTCGCCAAGATCGCCACTGACGTCTTCAACGAATACATGCCAACTCCTAACCAGCTCTTCGTCCGAAGAGAGGACGTACACGTCACTGCCAACGATCTCCTAAACACCAACGTCCCCGGCAGCATCACCGAGGAGGGAATCCGAAAGAACCTCAACATCGGCCTTTCGTACATGGAGGGATGGCTGCGTGGCGTCGGCTGTATTCCAATCAACTACCTGATGGAAGACGCCGCCACTGCTGAAGTTAGCCGAAGCCAGCTTTGGCAATGGTCTAAGCACAAGGTCACTACCGCCGAGGGCAAGACCGTCGACAAGGCCTATGCTCTCAAGCTGCTTCAGGAGCAGGCTGATGAGCTTGCCAATAAGGGTCCAAAGGGTAACAAGTACCAGCTTGCTGCTCGCTATTTCGCTGGCCAAGTCACTGGTGAAGATTATGCTGATTTCTTGACCTCGTATGTTTCTTCCCCTTCCTTTCCTTTTCCTTCTCTTTCGTGCTGGACCAATGCTGACTTTTTATAGATTGCTGTACAATGAAATCTCCGCACCAGGAAGTGCTGCCAAGTTGTAATGATGTTGCCGAAGGAAAAATTCTGTAGTAATGAACTGGTTCAAATGATTGTGGGGATATAAACTCATGGCGATGATAGCGGGATTTGTCTTTTTTCTTTCTTTGTCTTTTCTTTGTGTTAATTCGCTCCGGTAAAATATATATCAATGGGTCAATTCTTTCTTCATTCCGCTTTCATGTCCCTGGATGTGAGAATAATGGGTATATTGAATTTTTTTTGTAATTATAGTAAAATATTATTATTCTTTTGAAAATGATATTGCCGCCAAGTCGCACATAAAAGGGAAAATAAACCAGCCATGCATTAGCCAGTTACAGTATGTCAGTACTATGTATATACACTGGGTACGCCTGAACGGAAGAAAGTAGCGTGGAAGGAAACGGGGGTATAAACAATTCTGGATGTAATGAGGTGGGAATTAAAATAGGTCGTAATCATGTACAACGGTCCTTTCTCTGCATCGGTTTCAGACTGAGAAAGGTAAGAGTCGGGTAACAGCCGAGTGTGGTATCTTTGGGAGTTATGTACGCAGAGAATTAAAACCACCAGGACTACCTTGGTGAAGGTGTCAGGGGACTAACGCCACTATCGCTGGTAATAGCGCTAGTCGTAGGCGGTGCTGCAGAAAGAGTGGTGGCAGTGGTCGGGGTATAGGTATCTTTGTTTTGACCAGCACCGCCTTCCATCTCATATACTGGTTCTCCATCGATGTGGTGGGCGGCGCCATCTGTGGCGGCTGGTAATTCGGCCACAACTGGTGGGTTTTCAGAAACGCGTGGCTTAAAGTATTCCATAAGTGGGCGTTTGGTGGACGCGCCATTATCAGCGTTGTTGTTGTCGTTGTCGTCGCCCTCACCGTCGCCGCCCTGGTTAGCGGCCGCCATCCTTCGTTTGTGTCGTAGGAATAACCATATGGCAGCGATAATAAATGCAGCAACCACCGCGACTCCACCGACTACTCCTCCGGCGATGGCTCCTACGTTTGTTGCCGATTTTGTGCGTGATGGTGGGCTCTCACCAGTTTCGGTAGCGGTACTATCTGTTGAGGTTGCTGTTGTCGTCATTGTAGTCGTGGTTTCTTCGCCGGCTGCAGGAGTGGTCGGTTGGTCTTTAGAGACAGTTTTCGTTACGGTGACGGGCTCTATGGAGGTAGTAGGCTTGAATTCTGTGTCCTGTTTCGCGCCGCATTCGTCAAGACTACTGGATTTGTCACAGCAGCCATTATCGGTACATTTTGTCCCCTCCCCGCAGTATGCTACAAGACGTATTAGTGTGAGTTACTTCTCATGGGGGAAAAATGGGTAGCAATGCGATAGAGAGTAATAAAGTGGAATTTCTTACATCCATCGGAGCAGCACATTTCACCAGCGTCGGGGTTGTAGCATAGTTCATCTCCCGCACAAGGGATATTCCCAGGTCCGCAGACCTTCTCACACGTATATGGAGGGTCTACATCATTGTCACATTCATTCTCTCGAGGCATTAACCGTGATATCGCTTGCCAGGACACTTTTCGTTGGGCGACCAACACATCCATCGCCTGGACGGCGGACAGGAGAGCGAAAACTGGCAGTAAGCGCATCTTTAGTGCATGCGGATGGGAGCGTCGATTCGAAAAATATCAAGAGATAGAAAGCAGCGACTGGCTCAACAAAAACAACAGGCCCAAGTTACTTGAGGGTATGATTCATTATTTTTTGAGGAGCCGGCGATTTACTCGGAGCTGGCTGATAGTTCTCCGAAGAGCGGTGGTGTCTCGTGTGCATATAAAATTGACAAGAACCAGACACGGCCGGCCAGCAGATGGAGGACTGGGGTTTTATTGCCATTGTTATTGTGTTTTGTCTCGTGTATGCGCTAGTTTTTGGCCCCAAGCGAGATACAGGCACTGGAGACACCGAAGCCATGCAGTTTTATGATTGCGATGTACAGTCTGAGCCTCAGGAGACCACAATATATGCAGAAGCAGCCAATAAAAGCCGCATGTCAGGTGACGCTATGCCAAACTAGGCTTGACGTTGATGGAGCCAAAACCATCGCCAAACTTCATCTCTCCACAGCTTAAAGGAGGATCACAGCCCTGTTGCTTTTTTTCGCCGTGGCAGACAATAATAATACTGAAATGATGAGCTTGGAGGAAACAAATCCCTGGTTCCCATGCGTTCCTGCGTCCGGATTCCTCAACAACTCACGCATATTCCCCTATTGAACACGAACGGCACTTCAATGGCCAAGCAGGCTTCGACGAAGGACTCCAGAAGATGCTTCAAGAACCAAGCATCAATGAAAAGGGCTTACTAAAGGCTTGTGTGCTGTATTCAAAGCTTATCTGCTCCTGTCCAGAAGATCCCATCCGCAAAAGCAGACATTGTTCTCCGATCATACAGATGAAGAAAGAAACAATGGCAGCAGAAGAAGACTCGAAACTCTCCCGAGAGCAGTACAACACAGATAATGCGAAGTCTTGAATACGCCATCCCATTTAACGTCAGAAGCACGATGCTCAGTAACCAAGACTATTCCCCCCAAGTTGATTCGCAATGCCGCTTGTTGGCAACGGCGGTATAGCTGAAGTGGTAGCATTGCCTGGTGAATCTGATGAAGGGGCTATTGTTGTGTTATAGCTGACCTGTATACTCTCACCGCCTTCAATTATCATGGCTCCTGGGAGAGGAAAATCGGGATCCATATCAGTCATATCAAATTCAAGCAATTGTCTGGGTCCGGGTGACCCAATAGTAGGTTTCACCATCCTCGTCTATAACTTGGACGGATTTTGTTTCTCCCCTTAACGGGACCTGGAACTAGTACTGCCCACTCATCAGATCATTAACTGGCACATAAACGTGGTTCATGTTGCTGACAGCCATGAACTTGCTCACTATGGTGCAAAAGTATATATTGGTGGCATCTGTCTCTGGTCCAAATGAGAGACTCCCCTGGCTTCATGAGAGTCCTCAGGTTCTCGAATGGGCACCCTCCATACGAATCACAACTCTTGTCCCTAGAGGGGCTACAATTGCGCACAAAAGTCGAGAAATAGGGACTTGGGTCCTCGGGTTCTGCTTCCCATGGATGCAAGTCTTATATTTTAGCGAATCTATCTTTGTGAAGCCATCCATTGAGAAGCCAGCAAGCCAAGGATAACATCTCAGAAGACTGCAACGTCCATCTACAAACGTCCCATGAAACTCCTCTCCATATCCAGTAGCCAGGACACTAAATAAAGGATGGATAGTATCGAAAAGAATCCGACAAGTAACACGGTGAGTCATTTTATAATCACTACAGTGAACTGTTACAAAGCAAAGCTTGAAGTGTAGCAAATGATGCCATAGTATGGTGATGCGGGCTATTCAGGTGAGCAGTTTCAATACGGCTCTTTATATATTGCCAACCCTCGAGCCTTAGCACACCGTCATTCGTCTAAATACCGTCGTGGGACAAAGCGCATATCATCACAGCTGAGGTTTCGATATATATGCGGCACACGCCAAGATCGTGAAGGGGGGGAGAGAAGAATATAGAACGTTTCCTGTAAATTGGGCCCTGGATAGCTGATCGGGCAAGCAGGTAAACAAGGCTTCGCCTCGAGTTGACCATTTATACTGAGATATGGGGGATGATCTGGCGATCTTCACTTCGATCAACATTCCAAACTCCGCAGCAGGCATGCAGCCCCTGCATCATTCTTTCTCAAAGGGAGGCCGCAGGGAATTTTCTTGGAGCTAAAAAATGGTGGAGACACGGGGAACGTTGAAGAAGACGAGCCAGGTCCTATATCTTTATATACGTATGGAGAACTATGTGGGCGAGGAACAGCTAGTTATCACGACCCCGTCTGTTTGTTGACGAAGTCGCTTGACTCCACTTGCTTTTTTTAGCCTCACAAGCTACGAGCTGTGCAGCCGCCGATGTGGATCACTCAATGCATGAATTCCCAAGCGGCCGCTAGAAATTAGCGGGCCGCAAGCTCTTCCATACACAGCTGCTCTGTAGTATATATGTGGTCGAGTGCTGGCTGGCGTGGGGAGGGAATTCCTTCAGATTCGGAATTTTGCGTGCACCCAGCTATAGTACTTGAGTGGCTTTAGCAACTCTGGGGGAACTAGCATGTCTACTCAAGTCAGTTAAACAGCACTAATAGAAGCACACTTGATGCGGGCCTTTACTTGTCACATAGCTCGAAATAACCTTAGTCTGCTAGTTTCAAAGCTTGGCTAGAGCGATCAGGTTAAATTAATACATTCTCATAGCTATATTGAAGTCCAAAATGCGGTCCTAGAACTGGATATACCCTCAAAACAGTAGCATACACAAAATATAACGCCTGGACAGTCATATATATACTCCTGCCCCTATGACTTTCAGGCCAATGATATCGGTACCACGAAATTGGCGGGAGACAAAACCTCAAAGGACTCCGAATGAGTCCTAAACGCCCTCCGCCTTTGCGCCAAAAATCCAAAAATTCTCTAATAACCCGAAATTCCTCGAATATACACGGCAAATCAAAAAGCCCTCACCCGGGCTTTCGGGCGTATACCACGGTCCCAGGTAGGTAGGCCTTGGTCTTATAGTCCTTTATCGTGGAACGCATCTGAGCTAGGAATAATTGGGATCGCTCGTATGACCAGTCCAAAGCCGTGGTCAGCAGTCGGAGCATGAAGCCCTCGATTCCATCACGTAGTCGGAGTTGATTCCAGCGGCCTAGTTCTCGTAGTTTGGGATCGGTGCTCCACCTGCTATGACCGTTAAACTCCATGCAAGAATTCGCAGAAGGAGGTTCAGCATACCCATTCATCGGCCATTTATAGGGCTCTTCGACTATGTCGACGAATCCCGCCTTCTCCAGCCGGTCTTTACTCTCCTTCCAGATCGTGAAGCTCTTGCCGAATGAATTCCCTGCCGCGACGACCGTTTGTCCCCATAGAGTATAAAAGTGGTCTGGTCCGACCGATGAGTCGTCGGAGATGGGTTCAACTGAATGCTCGACGATCTCGATATAGCCTCCCGGTTTCATGCAGCGGAAACATTGTACGAAAAACTCGTCCCAGTCGGGGATACAGCCGAACATCTCGCGGATGTGGATAAAATCGAAGTTGTTATGGGGGTATGTCCATGGAGTTAGCGTTACGTCGTCGACTTCAAAAACGCAGTTTGGAGGGACAAAGCTCGGTTGTATAGGGGATAGGTCAACGCCGGTGACCTTTGCGCCAGGATACTCGTCGGCCATATCACTGTTAGGAAACGAGGGAGTAAGTTAGCTTCAGCCTCTCAGGGTTAACAGCATGCTGTTTTATTATAGCCGTGACATAACACTTACATGGCCCAGATACCGGTTCCAGTCCCAATATCCAAAACTTCCTACGACACGTTAATGCAATGCCGATTAATCAATTGACAGGTAAAAGTAGTTGATTTAAGGTATGTACCTGTGGCTCTGTAATCGGAGCTTTGTGTAGCTTGCCGTCAAGGGTTAGGAGATACATATGATGTGCCAGGTCTTGTTGCTCGTTCGCGAAGTCATCGTTTGGGCCCTGCAAGAAGGGTCAGTCAATGTATTTCCCTGCATCTCTGTCTGTTCCACCAGAGAAGAACATGCGCAGTCACCCACCCAGTACGCGCCATCGCGGTAAGAGTGGTACCGTCGACCGTTTTCGAAGCGATATCTGGTGATGTAGGTGGATAGAGACTTGGTATCGTCGTGCGATAGCTCGTCTTCGTATGCTGAATCGTCGTTTTCTCCACCGTCCAGCCCGTATTCATCGTCAAGGTCAGTAGCCCCCGGTGGACTCGTCGGTGGACTGCCGGGCGGTTGTGCAGGTTGGAAATCGCCAAGGTGCGTGTGGTCTTTGAGATGTGAAGCGGAAGTATTTTCTGTCATCCTTACGGGCACAGAGACATCAGCGCGCCGCCTTTTTCCTATTCATCGTCGCCTTGCGCGTCTTTTGAGAGCCGGTGGTTATCCGCCACTTATTCCGTATATATTTTCACCCAAACGTGGCACAGAAGAGAAGTAAAAATCCGAAAGAGAAAAAGACGTGTCGAGAAGGGTTGAAGGGAGAAAAAGCCCCTGGTCACGCTCCCTGCTAGACAAAATCCGGGATTTAGTTTACGCTTCCAGACTTCAAAGCCAACAACTTCGTGTTTCGCAGGATGTCACCAGAATCTCATCTACGGGAGGTACATATATACAGGCAAATCGTATCTGGGCCAAACGATCTTATTGTTAATTCTTGCATTGCAGGCTCGGCGCCATGCCTTTTTGCTACAAGGCCTTGCCTAGCCGCGAAACATGGATCTTAGCATCTGCAAGAACAGAGGCATGAAATTGAAAGTGGACTTTATGTGCTCCATTTTTCTTGCAACCTTCGAGAATACGACGCCGAAATGCAGCTTTTTGACTCTGAAGATCGTGCAAGTGACCCTGCTATAAATGCTTAGCTATACCCCTAAGACCAATGATGTGGCCAACCGATGGGCAGTTAGGTTTGATACGGGGTTGTACACAAGATCCCAGGATCCAGAAAAGACGCTGAAGATGACAATATAACTGGGTTTTATATGATGTATTAGCGTGTGGAGAGCGGGCGGGAATGAGGTGACCCGGGTTCCATACTTTTTAATATACGCATCCTGCGGTCCGGACGTCTTTCCCTTCCTCAACAATGTCCGGCTTCTCCTTTTTTTTTCAGGGTCATCAAAGGTTGAAAGATGGGTGATTATCAGATAGGCTATGAAGCTACCGGTGCACCTATTCTCATTGTCGGGGCTGGTAAGGATACCTCTTCCATATCTCCTTGCCGTATGATACCGGCTGTTCTAACAGATGTACTGTGAGAAGGAGTTACGGGGCTTGCAATTGCCCAGGGCTTGAAAAAGGTAATCAAATGGTTTCTTAACCGAAATGAATTCTCGAGTGCAGGCCAATTGATGTTATTGTTGTCAAGGCTGGGATCCCCAGTATAGTCTTTGAGAAACATGTCTCCCTCCACGCACAGCCGCGAGATTGGAATATGGGAATGCACTGGGGAGGTCCTGCCCTGAGAAGCCTCCTCAATGACAGTATGTGGGAGCAGATTCGGAGTGTTCAAGTAGATCCCAGCTCCCCCGTGGCCGAATATGACGAATTGAAGTTCACCAATGCTAAATCCGGTGAACTATTATCCGCCCTTCCCGTGCAGAAGTTCTACCGGCTACGCCGGGCCAAACTACGCGCTCTACTGTCAAAGGGTTTGGACATACGGTACGGGAAACATTTGATCAACGTTGAATACTCCGTAAACGAGAATATTGTCACATTATTCTTCGCCGACGGTTCATTAGCCTCTGGCTGTCTTGTTATTGGTGCCGACGGTGCACATTCAACGACACGCCAGCACTTGCTAGGACCTAGCTTAGGGAGGGTCAGACATCTTCCTTATGTGGCTACCTTCATACAAGCAAGATTCACAGCAGAACAAGCTCTCCACCTCCGTCAATTCCATCCTCTCTATCTCCCCGGCATCCATCCTTCAGGCTACTTTTGCTTCTTCGGAATGCAGGATGTTGAGGATCCTTTAAGACCAGAAACTTGGACGTTCTTCTTTTATATTTCATGGAAATCCAGCTTAGAAGAGCAGGCTAAAACAGCCAGATGGTCAAATCGACAACGATTGCAACAGGTCAAGGCTATGGCGGAAAACTTCTGTGACCCTTGGAGCAGTGCGTTCGCATGGGTCCAAGACAATCACCAAGTCTGGCACATGGGATTGACTGATTTTGACCCTGGAAGTGATGACCACAAATGGGATAACCATGAAGGCCGCATAACATTGGCTGGTGACGCAGCACACGCGATGACATACCAACGCGGCCAGGGCCTTAACCATTCCGTGACAGATGCAGCACAGGTGGTTGATGCAGTGAAGCGTTTCCAGTCAGGTAGGGAATTCCAGCAATTGGCAATTGACTCATATGAGAATGAGATGATCGCGAGGGCGGGGGCGGAAGTTCGGCTCTCAACTGTAAATACGGAGATGCTGCACGATTGGCGGAAAGTGCTTGCATCGCCCGTCATGACATCGGGGATGAGACAGAGGCATACCGCCAGTGTGATCTGAATACGAATTCGTGTAACATGTTTGGGAGGGGGTATGAATGATTTTTAGTATTATGAGCATGTATATAATTTTCTTTTTATGATTTGAAATGTATTAGTTGGATGCACCTGTGCCTTGCCACTTTCAGCCCAAGATTGAGCAATGGAACACAACAGAAGCCCCCTCCGACTTTATGTCGATCAGCGTAGGCTGACAATTCCATGTCACCATTTACCGTCACATATTTTAATCATCTACATGCGTGGGTTTCACTATCGTTACCCATTTCTCCTTCCATGGCCCGTAAACGCACGCCAGTTTAGCATTCGGCATGGAAGCCAATTTTCTTTCGATATCGCCTAGATATTGCCTTCGCTTCGATTTCCCCATGATTTCGACAACATGAGGTAGAGTAAAGTGAATCTCCTCGAGAGACGTATTATAAGCATCTATGATACGAAGGATAGAATCAAAATCGAAATTGATGCCCTGCAGCGAAAGGCAGCGTAAATTGGTGATATTCGAAAGCTCGAAAAGCTCTTCATCCAGAAGGTAAAAATCCTGGTGGAAAGGCACGTCTATCTCAAGATGTTCAAGAGATTTGAATCCAATTTTGAAGAATTTTGTTAGAGATTCCCACTCGGAAGGATGCGAGACAGACATTCGCCGTCCTATCCCATTGTAAGTGTCTTGCTTATCATTTTGGTAGTCTGCTTTGACAGTGAGATATAAACCACGGATCCTTGAAAAATTGTCTGCTAGGTAACTCGTCTGTGAATTTTCCAGCTTATTATTGTTAGTATTGTTCTCCCCACTCTCAGGTCGTTGCATGTTGGAGAATATCGCCAGGTCGCGAAATTCTGCAACATCTAGCCTCAAAGAATTCAATCTCGGCATCCGTACGATGGATAGCGATTTGCAGATTGCTTCATAGTACTCAAGCCTAGCAGCGAATGGGAAATTTGGGCTGAAAAAATCAAATTTCCTATATCGAATGGAGTCAGGAAAGCTGAATTCAAGGGCTTCCAGGTTCCGTAAGCGCGATATACACTCGGGTAAATAGAGGATGAGACAATCCATCGCGTTTACCGTGGGTAAGAATTCACGCCCTTCGATGGCCCATGTTGAGAGATGGCCACGGTGGTAGTTGTAAAGCCCCGGCGCCATAAAAACCTCCAAGACCCTGACGTGGTCTGAAAGGCCCGTCTTGGACATCTCATTGAATTCAGTTATTCGTTTTATTTCACTGGTCAGGTTTCTTTCCGCTTTTAACAAGACGTATCTAAAAAGCAGCTCGTTGGCACTTGCACACCATGCTCGGTTGACCAGGCGGATGGAGCGTAAGCTGTTACACATTTGCCATGCTGTTTGGTTCGTGTCTGAGAGGTACTCGAGAACCTTTTCGAACGTTAGATCTGCCGCCAATTCGCATAGTATATGTAACACCATATGCTTTTTTTAGGTGAGACGAAAACCAACTGACTGTCTTCTGGGTTTCTGCTGGCAAATCAACAGGAGCCGACATGGTTTCAATGCTGGTTCAGTGCTGTGTAACTATGTGGGGTGGCGAGGACCATGGATTTTGGCTGGGACAAATTGTCTGTAAGTGCCGTCTTCAAGGCGATGGAAGCTCATCCTTTTAAATCTCATCAGCCCATCGCGGGTCAATATCCACTGCTGCTCAAACACCAAGAGCTAAGATCACAGGCAGCGAGTCTCATAGGTGAGTCATGATAAACGATGGGGCCGATCCCTGCAGAAGCAATGGCTGTTGGTATTCGAGGAGGAACTGCACAAGACTCTGCTATTGTACAATCCGTAACCTCATGTACCCAAAGAATGCATCCGTATTCAAGTTGAGTCACGGCGTCAATCATTTGAGCACTTGTCCACACGCTATACCACATCAACAAGGACGGACGAGGAAATCCGACCGGATTCGTCCGAGCCTGGCTCTGTGGAACTGTATGCCAGATACTGGAAAACTCCTAGCCACTCTCCAGTCAGGAAAGAAAGATGGCTTGTGTGCCCAGGAGACAGCAAGGCTGCTGGCAGTCTGAGGCTACTTGAACTGGCGAAGATGATAGTACTGGTGGTGGCAAAATTAAGCAGATAGACGTTGCACCGGATTTCGTTCTGCACCAGACACCAGAGTTCCTGGCAAAGTTCCCGATGGGAAGGATTCCAGCCTTATAATGCCATGATGGCTTGCAGAGTCAGATGCAATTGCACAGTTTATTGTCGAACACAGCCTGGAGTCGGTCCAACGTCAGACTCTTGGCTCAACTCCAAGTTGACGAGCTCAAAGTCACCCATGGGGCTTATTCCTTGAGAAAACTATTCAAGCTTGGCAGATATATGTATCGCCACCGCCTTGCATATGGCTTTCAAGGGACCCTGCGATGAGGAGTGGAGGTCCAAGTATCCCGTAGGCATTCGACGATGGTACACCCGCATGCTGGGCGTCGATTTTATGAATGCCGTTTTGGAGCTTCAGATTTCATTGAGAAACGGAAGATACCCAGTGAAGAAGTCGTGGCCATTAAAATTTTTCAACGGCGCCTTCTCTCTCATAGCAGCAGCTTGTCCTTCATTTCCTAGAGTCTCAATTGCCCAGCCTCGTTTTGTAGACTGTTGCTCTGCTACAGAATAGCGAACTCCTGCATGAAATCGGCACAGAATTGGCCCGGCATCGGTCAAAAAATTCAGGCCCTGAGTGCTTTCCAGCTCGCCTTTTCACAGATGGGTCGTGAACAGCCAATCCAGCGAGAATGTTAGCCGTATCTGGCTCGTGAGAAGAGGTGGGAGCTGACCCTTGGAATATTGTTGTGGGGCATTCGGGGGCATTTCAGCTGAGCTGGGAGGAAATAGGTCCTCAGTGAAGCGAAGGAAACTTCAGGCCTCCAATTGCCTCAGGTTTTGTCTTCGTAGCGCGGGGGAATATAAGCTTGCTTAAGGCCCCTCTGTCCAACCAAGTATGAATCAAACCGTTCGATCAGAGCAATTCTCATCATCACTATGAAGCTCACCACACTTGTCGGAGCATCATTCTCCTTGCTCGCCTGCGTCGAGGCGGTCCCAGGCATTGTTGGTCCTAAAGGTGCCAATGTTCGCAGTTCACCGGGCTTCCACTTTGCGCCCAAACGCTGGCTACGTGCAAATACGCCTGTCGAAGTGACGTGTATTAGACGAGATGGACAAGTCTTTGAGGGTACCACGTATGTTTTGTTGCTTTATTTCCTTTCGTCACGTCCTTCTGTCTCTTCCTCTAACTTTGGCTTTAGGCACTGGGCCGTCGTAGGAAGGGAGGAATTTATTCACAGCAATTACGTTCGTCCAAACGGTAAGTTTGGAATCAGAAGTTCTAAAAGAACTTGTTTCGCAAAAGATAAACTCGTTTTTGCTCATGTTTAATTAGGCCCTGTTGGTTTTCCATTTTGCTAGACAATTTCACTGGAACTTGACTGCTGAAAGGAATTACAGCAAATGGTAGTGTAGCATAGGGCACTGATCAAGGGGATATCTTGTTGCCAGCGCCATTTACCATTTCAAGGGGGCTTGTGGTTACAATCTCAGGGCTGGCCTTGCCTTTTCAACGAGCTTTTCTCTGCCACTTTGATATGCAATAGATAAAGTAGATTGGCTAATACCAAGTTGCATGGGCCGGATGTAGTTACCTCAGTTTATATATACCCAAGTTTCGTCCACAAAGCCTTTCTCTTCTTCTATATCAACTTTCCATCTTTCCATGATACGGATATGAAGAAATCTATCCAAACAACCATTCCCTCACATGCGGTGTGGGGACTGATTGAAAACGAAAATCAATATACAACATTTGTCTTGCAGATGAGGGCAAAGGGTCTTCATCTGAGTCCAAGACCTTTTTGGTGGCCATAACAAGCTGAGATTTTTATGGCAATACAGTTGATCCCAACAACAATGCACCTCGTGGTGGGAGTTATGGTGTTTCTAGCCCGACGGCTGGTGGGACCCATTTCCCGTTGACTCAACGGCCTTGCGTCCCTGCTATGCTGAAGTTAGCCGCAACAGGCGCAAGGTCAAGAATCCCTGGAAAACAGAGATGGATTGCCGGTACATCCCAGGCAGTATTGAACATCATCGCATTGAAATTTGGATGGCTGGGCAGGATAGCATCACGTTAGGTGAATGAGAGAGGCGCGCGCCTTCTTTGAATGTAGGTATTTCTTGCAAGCTTCACGCTTCACAGAGCATGTTCTCTCTAAGCGGTCGTCTCATCCACATTTGAGAAGACACACCAACTGGACCACGAGTACAGATGCAGCACAACCATGACGATGATGGCAAGGCGGGGGGGGGGGGGGGTTTGGAGGCGGACCAGCGTCGGTTCTGATGAAGAAACGTCCGTCACATGGCGAACGCAGGCTTATTTTGACGACTGCAAAAACGGCTGGTTTATTCTCGGGATTTCTTTCTGGGAGCAATCACTCGTTCGCTGATGAAAGATCGAGACATTCAGCCTGCTCGTCACCTCTTGACGGCTGTCGTCACTTTGCTGAAGCGTCAGACTCCTTTCTGCAGTCACCAGCCAAACAACTCCACAAAAACCCACCATAAGGTGAGCCGCAGCCCGTATCTCAGGCTCCAGTGACTCACGGCTCTTCGTTCTGCCTTCCCAAAGGTGCCGCTTAGCAAATTACTACTTCTGCAGTTATCTATAAAAATCTGGCGAATCCTGTGTATTCTCAAAGGCAGAACTTCTTAACGCACCGATTGAAAAAGACTGTGTACCAGAGCTACCTTTAGCGCTAAATCTACGCTAGCCCCCTCAAGAAGCCTTGGATTCAACAAAACACAGATATGTCGGACTCAGCTTACACTAGGGGTAGCGGGAGGGGAAGAGCAAGGGGTGGCTTTCGAGGGAGAGGGCGTGGACGTGGACGAGGAGGCAATCATCACCAGGACGACCCGCAACGTCTAGAGCTCCGCAGGGTCTCATACGAAACAAAAGATCTCCTCCCACATATTCTATCACTTACAACTAAATATCCCCCTGACGGATTTCTAATTACACCCCCCGAACCTCTCCCGTTGGACCCTAAGGACTGCCCCGGATTCAAAGATGTAAAGGTTCGGATTGTTGAGAAAGATTCGTTCGATGCTGCCATCGAGATCGGGCTTTCCTCCTCTGAGGAAGACCTCGGCCATCCCTTAGTCCTCAATATGGCCAGTGACAAAAATCCCGGTGGCGGTTGGTTAGGCACTGCACGCGCACAGGAAGAAGCACTTTGTCGCCGAAGCACACTCATTTCAACCCTGGATCGCAGCTGGTACCCTTTACCTCCTCGGAGCGGTGGATATTCGCCATCAGTTATCATCTTCAGAACCAGCGTAGCCGATGGCCACCAGATTATTGCTGGAGAACCAACAATTGATGGTATTGACGAACAAACAGTGGAAAAGTTTCATGTTGTCAGTGTGGTGAGCGTTGCGGCGCTGAGGAGGCCGGAACTAGCTAAGAGAACTGTGATCTCAGCGGCCCAGCCAGGCTCACCGCCCATTTCGCGGGTGGAAGAGCGGTATAAGCACCCGGCGGATAGGGAGCTTATGAAGGATAAATTGCGTGTGATACTTAGAATCTCGGTTCGGCATGGCCACCGACGGCTCGTCTTGGGGGCCCTTGGATGCGGCGCGTTTGGAAATCCGAAGGAAGAGGCAGCCCAGTGCTGGGTGGAGGTTTTTAATGAGCCTGAATTCCGCGGGGGGTGGTGGAAGGATGTCGTCTTCGCGGTTATAGACGATAGAAATCCTGGCAAGGAAGGAGATGGTAATGTCGGCATCTTCGCTCGGAGGTTAGACGGGCTCGTTGTTGGTGCCTGAGCTACGATGCTGGGAAGGCCAGCAAGACTCTCGAGCGTTAACCAGCCGCTGAATAGTCGGAGAATCCATCGCTCTCTGTATATATCACCTGCCATTATTCGCTCGCACGGGAAGCGAGAGGATTTTCATGAAGAAGCTGGGTGGAACCGTGAATCTCATATTTTTCTTCGGTTCAAGATTCCATGCCACCACAACCGAGAAGAGGCTCAGCTCCTTGAACGCCATGCCGTCCGATTGGTTAGCGCCAGGTACGAAAGAATGCGCTTCTATTTTAACTATTAAATCGCACTGGAAGCATACCTATGGCACGAGAAAGGGTCAATTTTCAAGCGATACCAAAACGCTGTCGTCACCTAAAACTCATTTTATAAATATCATCCACCACCAGGTCAAATTTTCGATTTGGTCGTTTTATACATATTCGCTTTCATATCAACCTCTCTGCGCTTTCTCCGCCCCTGTATCTCATCCAGCCATGCCGGATCGATCGCATCTACAGATAAATAAGGGCTGTTATCCATTCCTGCTACGATGTTGGGCATGACTCTCCCCATCCCCAAAAAACTCCACATATTCCGCCTATTCAAATAGGTGATAGTATAGTCTTCAAACCGGGGCTCTCGGATAAGCTCCATGTAGTGCAGTGAACTCCCCGGCCATATAGCATTGACGCGACCCGTCTCGTTGTTTTTATACCAGCTACGGCAACTATCCGTCCATACCGAGTGCTTGACCCATTCTTGCACATGTTCGTTGAAAGCGTCTGTGACATCTTGACGTGGCACGATAGAACGGATGTGTTCGTTCTGAATCTTTTTGATCATTCGAATCGCGTATTTTCCGACCTGTACAATCGGACCGACGAACGAGCCCTGGTTTTTGTTGGTGTTTGAAATATCAAACCTGAGGATGCCATGAAACTTACATTTTCAACCGGCCATGTGGGACCAACGAAGGTAATGGTATTGGGGAATCTGATTGATCGTTGCATTAGTTCCTTACTCTAGCAAACCGCGGTGCTTTCCACTTACCCAGGGACAGCCAAACCGAGATATGATTCAGGATAGAGCTTCCATTTTTCCCAGAGGTCAACTCCATTCTGCCCAACAAATGGAAATCGAGGTCTATAACTCGTATCAAATCCTGTAGCACAAATGACAGTGTCTACTTTCCGTTCAACTCCGTCTGCTCCAAGCACGCCTTCCTCGGTGAGCTCCTTGACGGCAGTGAAATGAACGTCCACGTTGGGCTCCTGGATTGCTTTCATATACGGGTCACCAGGCGTAATCCGTCGGCATCCTACTGAAAAGTTTGGAGTGAACCCTATCGTTGCCTAGTTAGCACAGCTGCCAGCTAACTTTGAGCCTTGGACAACGCTCCTTACCTCTAAGCAGCCGTTCGTCTTTGATCCATTCGGCCATCCGTGCTTTCAAGAGCGGCCGGGCTGCAGCTTGAACCTGGCTATCTCGGTATATGACTTCCGAGAACCCATTTATCTGGTTTTCAAGAAACTTCGAGTGCTCTACAAGAGCCTCGGGGCTTGCCCGGAACTTTCTCTTCTCCTCTTCTGAATATTCTTTATTCAACCCATGGTTTCCCGCAATCGAAACGAACCATACCCCCTGCCAAATGCATAGCTCGGCTCAGAGCTGCTGTTAGGATCTCAGTAACGACTGGGGTGGGTCAAAACGCACCGTTCTAACAAACACATCTATATGCTTAGCATATGGCTGCATGCCAGGGACAGTTTGGATGCTTGAAGCACCGCTGCCGATAACTGCGACATTTTCATTTCTCCACTGCTCTGCCTGGTAGTCCTTTGGCCACCTCGCGGTATGGATAATCTAAATCATTCATTCTCAGTGAAATGATATATTATATGCGGTGTACCACGATACCCCAGGTTATTAAACAGGGTATTGTCGGGTGTATACTCACCCGTCCCTTAAATTTCGACATCCCCTCAATCTCAGGCCATTTGAAGGTGTTGAGGAGGCCACTCCCATTCAACAGAAAATGGCAGTATTCTTCCATTTCTTGCTCAGTGCCATCTGCACACGTCTGTGTGAGAGTGACTCTCCATTCCCCCTTTTCTTCCTCCCAATAGGCACCCGTCACCCGCGTGTTGAAGGTCATATATTTCCGCAAGTCAAAAGTTTTGCAAACTCGATCTAAATATTTCCAGATATCCTCTGAATAGGAGTAGAAGTTTGGCCAGTCTGGCTAAAATATAGCATTAGTCAACGTCAATACCGCCACGTTGAAGAGCAGACCCAACCAGAGGGAATTACTTACGTTTGGTGCAAAGTTGAAGACATACGCATGGCTAGGTATATCACAGCCACATGCTGGATATCTGTTCACCAGCCAGGTACCTCCAATGTCTTCATTCTTCTCATAGACGACAAGATTGACATTCTTGCACTCTTTCTGAATCATATATGCCATCATTATACCGCTGAGGCCGGCACCGATGGTGAGGACTTTGATCTTCCTTTGGTAGCTGTTAAAGACAGCCTCCTGGTCGACCTCGTATGGCCCAGCACTCGTGTCCATGACCGGTGGTGTTTTTTCCTTACCTTTGGGGAACATTTTAAAGACAAAATTGTATATCAAGCACTCTCTTGAGCTGTCTGGATTAAAGTGAATCTATCAAAGTTGGGTTCACGAATATATTATAGAGGATGTGTCTCATGTCTAAGAGGGAGAGGACAGGGTACCTTTTAAGCTGAGAGCGGTTTCGATTCGTCACTCTTGCATCCATGTTGCATACACTTCCATGTTTATGCCTGATCCTATTTGCGTAACAAGCGCGCTTAGCTTGTTCATACTGTGAAACAGGATGCGCTCGCTCAATATCCTATCTAGTACATTAGACCGTGGCAAAAACAAGGATGATTTCTGGTCGCTGTGTAACTTTGTGGGAGGAAGAAATAAGTGTCTATCTAAAGGATATTGAGTACATTTCTGCCAAAGAGAACTGATAATGAACCACTTTGTATTATTCTGTTTGTGAACGATTGGAGAGTACTACTAATAGTTACTAATAGTTTATAATGAACGTCAAAAGGGAATTTCGCTTGAACAAGAGCTAGCGAGTCAGATAATGGTGAAGCTTTGAAGTCCCTGTTCCTACTCTTGTACTACATGTAACCAGAGGAAGCTCTTCGCGTGCAGCAACAGGCCCTTAAGCCAAGGGGTAAGCGGGTATTCCAACTAAACCCCGGAACGTGGCGTAAACACGCCAGTCATCAGTATTGCCCCTGTATCATTAACAATGATAGAGAATACAAAGGGCCTGTCGAAGATTAAAATGTTCTTCTTCCGGACACAGGTCGGCATCGAAATGGCGCCGGTTACTGCTGTCGCGCGAGTTCCTTCTTCGTCTACTGAAACTGTTGTTTTATGAAAAATATTTTGCACCTGATTCGGGCCGTTGCCCATGTTTGGAAGTTCCGTGGGCATGGGGAATTGGAGTTCTCGAAGCGTGGAAAGGAGTTCCATGCTATGGGATAGCTCCATTTTAGGGAGGCCGAATGAATCAAACCTGTCGCGGCGAAAATCACGAAAAGTCTGTGAAGGAGGAATTGATGCTAGGACCTGGCTTACGGTTCTGTTTGGATTTGGAAGATAAGCCACAAAGGAAGTTTCCCCAGAAGAATAGGCTGTTTTGTAGGGCAGACAAGCGGCATGATAGAGCGAGGTTTTGTGGGAGAGAATATGCTGGTGATGCTGGAACATCATCTCGACCATCACGGCGGTGGACTCGGTAGGATAGAACGGGGTTTTTTTTGTGTCCTGCTTGAAAAACGGTTTTTTCCAGAGACCCTTGAAGGCCAATGCACTTAAAAGAACAAGATGGGAGTTGGAAAGCAGCCCTGCGCTCACAACGTTGGTGATCATTCCCTTGGTTTTTTCTGATACCCAGCCATTGATGTCATCCACGGCATCAACCAGTCGTGTATAATTACTGTTCACATCGGCAGAAAACCCCCGGAGGTGATTTGTATAGTCCGGGTTGACTTTAAATGAATCATCGGTGAACATCGCATTTGCCAAAGAAGTTGTGTCATTGCAATCCTGTAGTTTGAGGAACAGGTCGTTCAACTCTGTTGGTTGAGTACCACCAAGAGCCTGCCAAAGTGCCCTCCCATTGTCATCGTTGGCGGCGCCACCGGCCAACATCGATAGGGCTATGTGTATGGAAACCGGAGATACAGCAATTTCGCCACCTGGGCCCTTTAAACTTGCTTTTTCAGACAGATGGTATAACAGTTTGAGTCCAAGGCGGTTGACGCTCTGGATAGTTGGAGACACCTGCATGATCGGCTGGTCGATAATACGTTCTGGCTGTGTGGCCATTGAGCTAGCTATTTTGTCAGGAGCGTTGTAGAAAAGTGGAACGAACGTTGGGAACTGGACTGGGAGAGATATATATATATTGGATCGTGGGCTTGTCTGCCTGCAAGTTTTCCCCGCGCAGGCGCATGGGAGGGGCATTAGTTAGTTGAGTGGCGTCCACAGAAGCAAAGGAGCTGGTGTAACTCTCAGGTACGTCGCTCAAAGGGGAAGAAACGTTCCTGCATGCCGAGCTCGACAGGTACAGGTTTATTTCGCTCGACGGTCCTCATGCATGGCAGAAAACCAAATGCCTATCCAAGCTGAATCGAAACGACTTTATGATGCTGACTCTGACTTCCCGGCCTTGAATGGCTCGGAGTAGACGATGAGATCACATTGCTACCACTGAAAAGGTTGAAAAACAAATGCCGTACCACTACAGATACCAACACCTATTTTGAGAAGAGAGGAGTCAGCCGCCTGATAAAATAATTTGAATAACAACTCTTCATAATCTTGAGGGAAGCCAAAGATGAAAAATACAAATGTACGGATGGGTATTACGATAAGCGCTCCCCTGCACCTATAGGTGGTGGCCTCCCTTCTCGACTGTGTTCTGGACGTTAGTCTGACAGTAACCAAGACGGGCCATCGTTACAGCCAGGTAGCTCTCTTCCCGCCGGATGTCAAAGAACACAACTGTCGCACGATAGGAAGCGAGGATGGGGGTGACACAAAGACCATTGAATCCCCGTTAGTGTATTCCTGAATGCTGAAAGAGTATAAAGCACACCGGATAAGAGTTGGGTTATGCCAGTGTGAGGACGATATCAGATACGAATGTCAAAGTTCGAGGAATCCCCCGCTGGTTTGAAGCAATATTGGTTTAGCTGGTTTATGCATGGAGTCGGTCGGTTGAACTTGGGATATATGAACAACGTACCTTGGCCCAAACGAGCGCCAATATGGGTCACCATTACCCGGCATTTCCATCGGCAAGCTTCCCATACCTTTCCATTCGCTGGATAGTATGTAGGTGTCGGTTGCCAGCGACCTCAGCCGCTGTGCCACCACAGAGCGCACAATCCCAAGAGTAACGTCACACGGAAAAAAGATCCTTTCTATTGTCTGTTTCAGGTAGTATATACAGTAGATACACGGTTGACCTGGCTCAAGTCCCGATGCCAATATGATGCATATGCATATACATATAGATATATCTATGGATGGCAAAAAAAAAAAAAAGAGAACATATTTAAACAAGAGACATGTGATGGTGAGAAATGAGCATGTATGATATTTTTACAGCTCTCCGCACAGCTGACGCGGCGGTTTATCGGACAACGCTGTCTTGTCTGGCTATAGTCGTTTCGATCTCCTCGTGACGAGTTTCTTGGCCACGGTATGATCGACGGCCACGGAGGTACCAGTCGATCAGGATGATAACGACGATGACGGCATATACGGCAGAAACGTAGTTCATGTCTAGACAGACGCGAGGTTAGTTTATTGTAATTGAAGCCTGAGCAATGAACAGGGATGGTGCTTATTTGGGCTTTGACTTACTTCCGGTGGTGACAGGCATTTCTGCAGGGAATGAGTACATAATCAACGCGAATAGGGTCCAGAGCAGAAGAACGATGTTTGCGGCAAGTCCAACACGGCCTAGCCAGAATGGGCCATGCTTGATGTTGTTTCGACCACGGTTAAGGAGGCAGACGACTGGGATGACGTAGGAAATGTATAGCAGTACGATACAGGCAGTGACCATACTGTTGAAGGCAGTTGTAGAGCCAAGGTAGAGCAATCCAAGGACACCGACAATGAAACAGCTGACAGCGTGGGCGTTCAACGGCACATCAAGCGTGGGGTGGATCTTGTTGAGGAATTCATGGCCTGGGAGACCACGGTCACGGGCAAATGACCAACAAAGACGAGATTGCCAAGTGTGAGAGGCAATGACACATCCAAGGCCGGTAGCGAGGATAAGCGCTCCAAGGGCGATACCTCCAGCCCTGCTATCAAGGGCTTGATAGAAGAGCTCTACAATGGGAACGCCGGTGGGAGAGTTGATGAGAATTTCGAAGTCGTTAAGACTGAAGAACATGGACATGACGAAGAACCAGGCGGTTGTGAAACCAATGGCAACGGTACCCATGATAGCAAGTGGGATGGAGCGCTCTGGTTGTCCCACTTCTTCTGCCAAATGTGTTGCCGAGTCAAGACAGGCGAAGACCCAGTTTGTATTGATGAGTCCGACGAGGTATGCGATTCCATCTTGTTTCCAACCGGTCGAGTTGATGAATGTGGCAAAGACGAATTTGGCAGACTGATGAGTTTGGGCTCTGGCAGGGACGGTAATCAGGATGACCACGAAGGAAATTAGAGAGGTATAGAGGGTAACAGTCGCAACCTTTGGCAAGATTTTTCCAACGCAGTTGAAGAGGAACGTGAACGCAGTGATCACTTCATATGCAACAACTGCGTGCCATGCCTTAATCTCACTATAGAGGAACAGATGATATTAGCCAAACACAACAAGGGAAGAATATTGGAGTTCGTACAATTCAGGATGGCCAAGCTGCCACAAGCCGACGGCTACATTAGCCAGACTGAGAGCAGTGCTGGCGGAAGTAAAGATACTTCCAGCCCAAGCAAACCAGCCGGTCAAGTATGAAGCAAAATTGGCGTATTTTTTAGGAGCTAGTTCATTCGCCCAGAAGTACTGGCCACCTGCATTGGGCATAGCACTTGCCAATTCCGATAGCGTGATTCCAACGCAAGTCGAAATGAAGGCGATCCAGGGGATTCCATAGATGGTCAAGACGGCTCCACCAGACTTGATACCGGTGATCAAAGATGCGGAGATACCGAACCATGAATTCGTCAGGGAAAAGCCGACGGCAAGCACCGACAAAACAGAGAACTTTCGTTTCATGTCCTGGGAATAACCCATGGCGGCAAGCTTCATGGCATCATCGTCGAGAGAATCTTTGGGAACGACCACCTCTGCGTCTGCAGTGGGGGTCCGATTGATCTTATCCATGATGTGAGTATAGGGAGGGTGTATCTGTTGCGCTTCGCTGTTTGGTTAAGTTTTACTTGTTCATGCGATCGGTGTTTTATATCCTTTTACAGTCGATTGGGCGGCTGCTGTTGATGGATATACAAAGGCGGAAGGGCTGTGGAGCGGGAGATGGCAACGGGGGAGAAATGACCACACGTGGTATTTTCCGATGGGAAGGAGCAGGTAATAATATCAAGCTTCAATGTTGCTGCATTGGATAGTAGGTATACACCTGGGGAGTATGGGGAGTAAAGCAACGGGGTCGAACGGGCTCAAATGCACTTCAAAAACGGCCGGGGTTCACGATATGATGCTGCATAGGCATGTCCGACAATAGTCGCGTTTGGGTCTATCACGATGATTGCTAACGATTGTTGCTTTGGGGCTGCGGCGTATCTCTCAAATGGTTCGATTGGTGAGATCACGGGTTGTCGCACGGCGTATATAGATTGATACTCGGCGTGCGGGGGAGAAAGCTGATGGCGGAGAAAGACAGATGGAGCTGAAGGGAAGGAATGGCGGTAGCTGGTATATTCTTTCACCTCTATCTTTCTTGCTAGCTGAAAAATGGTCAGATACCCTTTTCTTAGACAAAGAGAGGATTCTGGCAATGGGTAGGAAAGGGGAAAAAAGGAGGCACCAAATAATAATGAGGATGGAAAAGTTTGCGACAAGATAATAGGCAAGGGGGAGCTTTTTTCCGTTCTGCGCAGCGGCGACGTGCCACACTACTGCACTAAGAAGCAGCAAGCGGCAAAGAAGGCAAGGGGGTGGATGGGACTGCACGCGAACGGACAACCAAGGGATTTGGATGGATCCTTGCTTCCAAACATCTTGAGATCCAAGCAGAAGAGAGATGAAGGACCAAAAATTTATGGAAGAATTAAGTGGTCCAAGAGTTTTCACATGCTGTTTGTCCCCACCGAGTAAACCCTGGCTGTTTTTTCTTTACTTTCCTTGGAGGGGCAAGGCTGATGGAAGGGCACGCGACAGAGATGCAGATGCGACAAATGCGACGATGAACTCAAGAAGTGGTCACTGGATGTCTGCTGTTACCCTTTTTTCTATCCTCTTTCCTTTGCCTCGGACGATTTCTACACTGAGCAGTTGTCAGGAAAAGTAGAAGAAGATCCAGTTATTTCTGACAGAGCGTTTTTTTGCTCAAGGAGACGGGAAATGCCGATCCACTGGGGGGATGGATCACTGTAACATAAGAAGGCAAAAAAGAAGCTGAAAACCGCATCTCTCCACACTGTTTAAATATCTGCCACAGAAGTGGATTGAAGGCATAAACCTCACTGGCCGAATGCCGCAGGGTTTGTCCGGTTTGGTGGGTTCCATTCTCTTCCTTGCATTTGTTCCCATCGAACTTTGTGATGTCCTGGTTTTTCTTTTTTTTCTTTTTTTTTCCCTCGTTTTTGCTTGTCTTCGCCTCCCTCTTTCGCTGAACCCCCAATCATATTCCCTGGCTCGTTTGCCCAAGTCAGTCTGTCTCCCGTTGTAAACTCAACCTTGTGAGTTTTTAAGGCCTATGACGATATGCGATCCGCCTCTTTGCCCTGAAACTCTCTGGCTACCAAGATTGACCATGGGGACTTGTTTCGTTAGCGAGCGCTTCCGATTTGAAGCTTCATAGCCGCAGACTGCCGTGACAGCGAACGTGCACATATCTTTGCCTTTTATTTGTCTGCTGTATGTCTGCTGCATATCTGTGGTAGACTGTACTCTACTCTCGTAGTCAGAATGTCGAAGCGAGAAAAGTGATCCGAGGTCCAAGCAAAGTTGAGGCGTTAAAATAAGCTAGGGCTGTGGTCTAACCAGACTCGGCTTAGCCGCTCATCTCACTGATGGGGCTCAATTTACCAAATAAAAATCGGCGGCTTTCCATTCTTTGATTTTTGTTGACGGCTGAACTCTGACGTTGCGCTGTTTTTTTTGCACCAGGATTTTCTTCGGCTAATGCGATTCGCTTCAACAAACCAGAGAGTGGCTATCACCAACTGTGGTTCGGTGGGGGCGCGGGAAAACTCCGTCTTCCGCTTACCGTCTCTCGTTATTATTATTTGCGCAAGGCGTCTTTGCACTGGTTACCGTTCGACAACAACGATGGTGGTGTTAATACGAAGGTGCCTTACCGAAGAAAAGATACTCTTCACAAGTCAAAGCTAATTAATAGATATTATTGTTGAGGATTTCGGAGATTTATCCAAGAAGGGGCAAGTTAAGTGCGATTGGTACTGATTCGCTTGATCCACGCGATTGCCATGCGTTATATCCACTCCTGGGCCTGCAGAGAAATATACATACCGTCACTTATGTTCGGTTATGCTCGAATTCCAAACTTACCGCCTGTATCGTCGCGGTAATCCTGGGCTTCTCCGTCTGATAACAGTGAATCATGGGGTTGGTGAGCACTCCAGCCTCCCACTTTTCGGGAGATAAGCACCAAGCCTGGGGATGGTACCTGATTTAACCGTTTGGAACGCAGCATATAGAGTGGGAAAGCCGGTGTGACTACCTGGCAGTGTGCGTTATTGCCATGTGTATTGCCTGGAATATTACATAGTCAGGGCGAGTTTTCATTGGGTTTATGCTGGATGATGAGGAAGCCGACTTTTATGCATTCCTGCGGTTCCGAAGCCATGCAGGTTCGGCATCTCCTGCATCAGAAGAATTCAACATGTTGGATCCATAGTCCACGAGGTTTCAACGAGAAAGCTACCAACCAATTGCCCAAAAGTCAACTTTTGACGTCTCCATCCGGATACGCTGGAATGATGACTAAGATTCGTTAATATGGAAATCACCATTACTATGACGTTACCGATTGGTTAATCTGCGCTCGGGCTATGTTGTTCCGGGGTCAAAGGGATCTAGGTGCGAAGACTGATGGGGACAAGGAGAACTGCCGGCGACGGCCTGAGCAGAAGATCGTCCTGCTACGCTATGGAGAGTGCATAAGGCGTGAGTGGCGCTGAGGATCATATCGCAGGTATTAAGGGTGGTATTCCAGGCACTAAGGGTCGTGCCGGCCCTTAGAAATTGGGCCTGGAATATGACCTGCAGCTTAGATCGGACAGGGATGGCAAATACACTAAGAATCGATGTATCTGATGAGACTGGCAGTACATGAATGGGGAACTTGGGCTGGGTTCAGGTGGCTTCCAGGCATCTCAGCTAGGGCAGGGCAACGAAGAAATCCCTTTGGCAGACGAAGCCAGTGCCATTATATCTAGCCGCGGCAAAGCTATCTTCCGTGGCTTATTCTCCAGATTTGCACTTTATCACATAGTGATCATCCGGGCCTGGAGTTTTATCTGCCTCTCCTTCCGCCATGGGGCTGTCGATGTTGATATATAGCTTGGCACTCAAGCCAGATCAGTGTAATTCGACCAAAAACTAGAGATATATTACCCCTTTATAACAGGATATACGTTTGCACGGGATATGTACATGGATTAAGACCACCCTGTAGCTCTAAAATGGGGCGGGTTTCCTATATAATGCGAGTTTGTGTCGCGGTATTCGGGGTATAAATGTACAACAGCCACTATGCCTACATACTAGGATAACATCTAGAAGACCAACATGGTTCTCGATTATTTCAGGCGCCAACCTCACCCAGGAATTTCGAAATCTCGTCATACACAAATTCCGGCTGATCCAACGACATCAAATGTCCCGCGTCAGTCACGCTTGTAAATCTCGCATTGGGCGCCAGCTCAGCCGCTCGCCTTATCACACCCTCCGCAACCAAGGTATCCTTCGCCCCATGCATAAACAGCGCCGGCACCTCCAGCTCTGCTAGCCGCGGGGAGAAATCCACCACCATACGGCGTGCCCCATAAGCCGCAATCTGCCAATCATCCAACGCCAATTCATCATTTCTCGAAGCCTCCTTGGCCTCGGCTTCGGCTAGGGCCATAAGATCTGCAAAATCTTTAGTTTCCGCCCCCGCCGCGAAGCTCTGCTGGACCGATTTACGCAACATATCCGGAGACGAGGCTAGGACGCGCATTGTTAATCGTAAAAATAGCTCGCTGCGCGTGAATAGCCATGTAAGAAACTGTGAAGGGCGTGTGGTATCTAGCCCGCCTGAACTCATTGCTACGAGCGCGCTGACTCGCTCTGGATGAGAGAGTGCATAGCCGACGGAAACTCCAGCGCCCATTGAAAGACCGACTAGTGAGACGCGTGGGAGGGAAAGATTGTCCAGAACCTCAGTGAGGACGGACTCAAGCTTGGGTTGGTCGAGGGTGATGGATTTCCAGGGACGCGAAGCACCGTGTCGAGGGAAGTCGATGGCGAATACACGCCGCTCAAGAGCCAGCTTGGGCATCAGATGACGCCACGTGAAGGGTGCGGTATCTAGCATCGCGCCATGAAGGAGAAGTATAGGTGGTTGTTCCTGTGAGGTCGCAGCATTTGCTGCTGCTGGGCCATGTTCGTAGACACGAATTGGGCCATCTGTTATGGCGATATCGCGGTAGTTCTTGGAGAATATATCTTCGGGCGAAGGAGATCTTCCAGATGATAATGAGCGCCTCACTCCGGGGGCTTGATCTGTCATTGGGAAGAAACTATTTTGTTTCGCGGCGCTGTAGGCAACGCTACTGTGGCATATCTGTCTTTGGATCAAGGCGGGTGTTACCCGACAGAACTGCTGGAGAGAATTCATGACCGAAAGAACTTTTGCTCCTTGCTTTTAAAGGGATACTGTTGTTACTTTTCCATCATGTGGCCAGCTCCCGTATTGCAAGGTTAGTTGAAGGTATTTTGGCTTAGCAAGAGATTGTTATCACCAAGCCGGCCATCTCGCGTTCCGCGGGTTGCGGCCAAAAAATATGGCGGTCGCGAAACACGAATTAATCGCAGAAATGAATGCCCATCTATGAATTTTGAATGTGGAAATATTTATTCATTGCAAGATCGTTCTAATACATGGCAGTCATACAGCTGATTCAAACACAACAGCCTAAAATGCTGACCGTTCACAGCAAAAACACCAGAAACACCAGTCAGGTAGTCCCAATACGTTAAACCTTCAAATCAGGTATAACCTCAACCTATCATTTATAATACCATGCCACAGGTCGCTTTCCCTTGAACTCCTCTGCTTTCAAATATACCTCGAAGCATGTGGTTTTCGGATCACCACCACCTGGTGGTTTGGTGTCGTCGAATTTCCCATAAATCTGAGGGAACGACTCTCTGGCTTTTGGATTATTGCAGGCCCACCAAGCCACGTCCTCTCGGCCCTCCAAGAAGAGGAACTCATACACGAAATCTAGGCTCACATCTCGGGCACCGGGGGGGATTTTCGGGTTTGATATTTCCGTGTATCTCAAAGCTCCATCTGCATCGAAGTAGAGCTTCTGGCCGCGCTCATCGGCGATGTCCTGGTGAGTGAGAATACGTTAGGACTGAGAACCTGATATGAAGGCACTCTGGAAAGTGGGAAGTGGAATATTGCCGTCGTTGTTGTGATGTATTTCAATTATTCAGAATCATCATTACATACCAATGCGTCATTCTGTCTCCCCTTGACCACTGTGCTTGACTTATTCTCGCAGTATGGCTCACAATACGAGGTTGGCCAACCGCCTATCCAGAAACGGGTCCCGGATGCGTGTGCCTTCTGATCGTTGAGCGGTGAGCTAAGGTCACGCATCTGAAGATATATCTCATATTGATCGAATGGGACTCCTGGTTCGATAGCCTTCGGCGTGAGGCTTTGAACTTGTGGGACGGCGGCGCCCTTGGCTGCTGCCAGGAGAGAGCAAAAGGGAAGCAAGGCTGAGGACCGCATGGTAGAAAAGGTGCAATGAAGACGGAGACTTTTAAACTGAGAGCTCTAATCTCGTATTTTTTCGAGGTTCTCTATATATTTTTTTCGTTCTTCGATATTTTCACAACATTGGAGAGAATCGCTGGCATTTAAAGCCCATTCGGAGGACGAAAAACCTCCCCCTCATTTTGGTTGAACTTTCGATTAAGATATTGTAGTATTGGTGGCTGACGCATAGCAGGCCATGGGCTTTGAATTATGAATCCGGGGTATTCTATAATATCATTCATTACGGCCGCTTAGACCGGGAAAAAGGCAAGGGGAGACGAAATGTAGTGCAACCCAGATGGAGGAGCTATGAGGGACACCCTGAGCGAGGCCGGTCTCCATCCCCACTCTGCTCGTCTTCGTCGCTATATTCTGCCGAAACTGTGGCAGCGTACGTAAATCTAACTCTTCACAAGGTGAAGGTATCGGGAGGGGGTACAGATGAGCGGGTTGGGGATCCCAACCGCGCGACAGTTGTCGAGGGTTCATAGCAGAGCAGAGCAGCCGAAGCCTGAGAGCGTACCGTGAGAACGATTTACCCGGATGTGTGGCAGGGATGCATGAACATCACCGATGCCACCAAGCTGCTGCATCGTCCCCCCAAAGAGGATTAACGTGGTCGATTCGGAGTTGCTGCATGCATGCGCGTAAAAAGCGAAAGCGAGCCTAGAAACTGCAACTACCACTCGAGTAAGCTACCTTGTGATCAACTGATGGATTACAGCATCGCTTACACCTCGGACGAATGGCAACCTATATATTTTGCGTCTTCAGTCGAATAATCATGGGAGCTGGCATATCCGGTGCATCCATGGTATCATCGGACTTCCCGATTCCTCAAGCCGCTAGACGTTCGGCCCGGACCTTAGAGCCATTGATTTGGGATGACATATAATTACGTGACATATAATTCCCGCCTTTTAAGGCAAGGGACAGAAAACTCGCCGGCAGTTGATCAGCATTTCTTCGGCAAAAGCTTGTCCAGCCGCATAATGCATCTATAAGAACCTCTCGTCGTCCAAGAATGTACCGACGCCCCAACCAAGCCCGCATGGAACCATACCCCCATGGTCCTCTCCTTGATACTCTCGCAATCTCACGGTTCTAAACCTGCCACTCTCGCGCATACGTTCGGCCAGCTCATCCGAATTATCTTTCATCCGCGCCTCCCGTGACACTTCAATAATCCACCTCCATTCCTCATCGGTCCAACTAGAACGCCGACGAGGCTCTTGCTCATACGAGCCATAGGAAATTAATAATGTCGGTAGGGTATCGCCATCATGCCCCGCGTCGTTTTTAGACTCGAGAAACCGCTTCTCCTCTTCAAGTATGTACCTCCTATTCCACGCGATAGAAGGACTTATGACTATAAATGTATCAAATGGGGTAAGGGAGTCGAATAGTGCATGCAGCGTGCATAAGCCGCCATACGAATGCCCAGCGAGAGCTTCCCTGTTGATTTTCACATCCCGAAAGATTTTAGTTAATAAGAAGTCTCGAACGGTATGAATGAGGAATTCCATGAATAAAGTAGCTCCGCCATGGTCTTCATAGTGATATTTCCCATCGCGGCGTCGGGACGGTTCATAATATGGCGATGGAGGGGTAAGGTCGTAGTGCCTTCGTTGGTCATATGGGAAAAGGTCGTTAGGGTATCCTATTCCAACCACAATGGCGTCGCTGGTTGTAGCAGCTAGTGCGGCGTGGCTTCGTCGTGCGACTTCCACGGCAGTGTAGAACATCGCGTTGCCATCGAGGACATATCTAGCAACAGGAGGTGGTTAGATTGATGTACAGCCTGCAAGGTGGTCCCTGCAATGAAATTAAACACACATACATTATAGAGGTTTCACAGCCCGCTTCATTTGGCCTTTTCCATGATAGTGGAAAAGCTACTTGGATGCGATATATTTTCCCCTCCGCATTCTTCAGCTCCCACTGGAGCGTATTGGGAGCATGGGCCTGTGCTGCCGAGGCACTTGAGCTGGTAAGCTGCATATTGACGGTAAGCTGTGATAGCTGTAGATATTTTCAATTACATTCTTAACTCCTGGGGTTCTTCCTCTCGTCTTTTAAAGACTGGAAGAAAGGTCTTTTTTGTACGGCGGAACCCGGCTCAAGGTGGAGTAAACTCCGCAGTGCAAATTTTTATCTTATCAGATTATCAGATTAGATTACTTCGACTCCACATCGACTTTTCACACGGTTGAAAGCACTCCGCCCCAGCATGAGAAGCGGTTTGAGATCAGAGCTGCGCCTCTTCCTCCATGCAACTATCGTATGACGGAGATCCTCGTCATGTCCGAACAGTATGCTGTTTGGGATGGTCACCGAACACGTACAGTGGGATGTGTCGCGGATTTACGTCAATACCTACTGAGAAGGAACTAGGCTTAGATGATGAAATAAAAGAATGCTCGCAATTTTTGTGAAATCAACTAAAAACACCCAGGCGCCGATATACCCAGCTCTATAGAGTTCCAAACCAAAAATCTAATCATGCGAGAGATCTAAGCATCGAAACAGAAGGAGTAGATAAAAAAAGATAGAAAACATCAAGCAGATATTAAGGGATATCAACGAAACAAAACCCAATCGTAAATCTAATAAGACTTTTATCATCCAGCCAACCTCTCACACTCTGGCCCCGTGCATATAGTGAGCTTTTAATTTTAGGCTTCATCATCCGTGTCGGGTGGGTGGGGAGTTCCCTTGGGAGTATTCAGCCATTCAAGATGTCTCAGCCTGCGCCTCGTTTCACGCTCCTTCAACTGAGCACGAGTCATCTTCTTCTTCTTTTTGGCCTTGAATTTCAATTCACCGCCAGCATCTTCCGCGCCTGAATTAACGGCTGATGGAGCGGCGGATGCAGTTGCGCTCGACACTACACTGCTGGCAACTGTGCTGCCACCACGAGACTGGTCCTCGAATCTATCAAGTGCAACAGAACCATTCATTTTCTGCGTGATCTTTCCTTCTCCAACGTACCATTTCTCAGGGCACAGGGCGCCGACGAATTCTTCGTTATGGGAAATCATTACCACACCACCTTTGAATTCGCGGATGGCGACGGCAAGGCCACCGAGGAAATCACGGTCTAAGAAATTGGTCGGTTCGTCGAGAACGAGAAGATGGGGATTGTTCCACATAGCACCGGCCAGCACGACCTTGACCTTTTGACCACCGGAGAGGCCGGAAATTTCGTTATGGTTTGCGATCTCGGGGTCGAGGCCAATGTCTTCGAAATGTTTTGAGATGACCTTTGGTTCAAGGACTCGGTATCCTAATCCTTCTCGGGAAGATTCGTGGTCATCGAATTCTTGAATCAGCTTGGAGAAGCCGCGTTCGAGGAGGGTTTCACGGGAAATTTGGGAGTTGAATCTTGGGAGCCAGCCAACCCATTTTCTGTGGAACTGTCAGCAAAAAGCTCACAATATTGGGATGTACTTTAACGGATGGCAAACTTACACTTCATATTGGAAACTCTTCTTCCACTTTTGTCGACCAATAAGAGCTTCGATGCGTCGAGGACCCTTTCCATCACCGACATCAATAGTCTTTTCCATTTGAAGACGATCTTCCTCAGTGAGAATACGTGTTTGCTTCATCAAAACTTCCCGGTCATCACCATTGGCGTATCGCCATTGGAGGTACTGGTTAGGGGTTTTCTCCAAATGCTGTTCGACGTGCTCGAGAGCGTGCTGTTTGATATAACCAATTCGAAGGTTGGGATGTTTCTCAACCCTTCCACTTTGTGGGATCATTTCACCTGTCAGGAGTTTCATCAAGGTGGATTTTCCGGCACCGTTGGCACCGATGATCGCAACTCGGGATGAGAGTGAAAGAGCACAAGTGGCATCGGTGAGAGATGGCTTCGAGCTTCCGGGATAGGTGTATGATACGTTGGACATTCTCAGGATAATGCGAGTCTGGGATTTCACGCCGGAGAGAATACCGGGAGGTGGGAACTTGAAGTTCGCATTTACCGAGGATAAGGTATAATAAGTCTTGCCCTCTGGCTTTACTTTAACGAAACTATACAAGGAATTAGCTCATATTTCTGGGTGATCAAAGAAGGGGTGGAAACTTACGCCGCAAGGTTGCCTCTGTACCAGACCAACTTCTTCTGCTCGTAGTGATAGATATCTGTGCAGACTTCATCCAGGAAACCAGAGTCGTGACTGACGATCAAACTGGTGATGTCAGTGTGCTGCTTTAGATACTCTTGTAGCCATTTGACGTTTGCTACATCGAGATGATTGGTAGGTTCGTCAAGTAGGAGAACGTCAGCTTCCAAAATCATAGCGCGAGCGAGAGCCAGCTTCATTTTCCATCCACCGGATAGCGATCCAACGGGTTGTTGCTGTCGGCCGTCGGGACCAGGGGTAAATCCGACCTCATTCAAGGCGTCTGAGATCTTGTCCGTGCCGGCAGCGGCTAGTTCGGGGTCTTTGGTGAGGAACTCCAAGACACTGATATCCGCATCCTCGCCTTGGTTGTGTTCAACAAAGCAGGTCTTAAGAACATCCTTGGGAGGGAATCCTTCCAGTTTGCCCTCGGCGATACTTCGCATTAGTGTAGATTTGCCAACACCATTGCGACCGCAGAGACCGTATCGATGACCTTTAAGGAGCCGTAGGTTGGCGTGAGAAAGAAGCAGGCGGCCACCATAACCAAGAGAGAATTCAGCGTTAACGATTTCGACTTCGCCGTCTTCGACTTGTGGGGGTGTGCCGAACTTTCTGTGGTCCTCCTCAACGAAGTGCTCCTTTACTGCAGCAGCGACATCATCGTTCTTGTTATCTGCGACTAGTTGGCGAAGATATGGAGCCACGCAAAGGGGAATGCGATCTAAGACCCTAACAGTGGCATCGGCTCGAACCATTTCTGCGATATAAGTTTTTGTGATATTATAAAACGGCAAGTCTGTGGATGCGACACCACCATTTTGCTTGACTTTCTCGTCAATGACGGCAACGACATCTTCGACTGTGATCTGAGTAACCACGCCGTTCTCGGTGTTGCTGTTATCCTCTCCCATGGCCTTGTGGATCACATCCAAAGCCCGAGTAGCCAGCTCACGGACTTCAGGAAGAGAAGCACCATCCTTGACACGTTGAACACCGGGTCTCAGTTGTGGAAGGAAGGTTCTCGCCTCCAGGGGATCGTGCACAAGTCTTGTAAGATTTTCCACGACGACAACGGTCTGGCGGGTAACCTCTTGTGAGGTAGCAGGTGAATTGAGAGATCGCTCCAGAAGGGGAGTAAGCAGTGCCAGCACAGGTGAGGTAACGATAGCGACAAAGGTAGTCTGGGAAAGGGCGTGGATAGCTTTTTGGAGGGTTTCTGCCGATGGCTTCTCCATAGTCTTGAGCAAAAGGGGGATTCTAGGGGCAACATCGTCGTTGTCTAGCAAAGTTGACAGGGCAGCCATGGTCTTCACAGCTTGTTTGGCGACCTCATTCTTCAAGTCATGCATACCCGACTCGGCAATGGGAATAAGGTCCTTGAGGGTTCGACCCAATGAGTCTCGAAGAATATCCTTCCGCTGTTCCTCCTCCTTGGTCCCCGATCCCACTTCTGCCTTGGAAGCCATTTTCTCCAGGAGCTTGAACGCCCCAACGGTTCCCTGCCATTTTCCGGTAGGTTTTTGGAGGTAGCGAGACACGGCGGGTAAAAGAGCATATACGAGGCTTTCCTCCTTCAAGCACGAGAACAGGGCATCGATAGCATATTGAGCGGCTTCTCGTACCACAGCACCCTTGTCGGCTAGACAGTCCAACGCAAGGTTGAGCAGACCTCCGTCCTGGATCAGAAAGACAACCTCACTTGTAGGGTATGCGGTGGGAAAGCGTTCGAACAAAGCACCCAGTATCAGCATAGCACTCTCTCGCTTGGCACCATTTTTCTTATCGGTCGCAGCCTTCTTAATGTCATGTAGCAAGTTGTAGCCCTGAAGGCCTCGGACGCCACTCTGGTCGATGAGAAGCTGGGTGAGGGCGTAGGATGCATCTAGGGATTCTTGAGACGATTCGGCGCCGAAAATAGTCTTCACGAATGATGCGACTTCATCCTCGCTAGGCGTGGTCTTGGACGCCATCGAGGTGATATTTTGCGTTGTGTGCGTTTCAAGGAGGGGCATTCCTAACGAGGCCACGCCTCAAGCAAGTAAAAGGGATAGAACTTTTCGCTTTCAACAACGTCTAAAGAGAGAAGAGCAAAGAAATAACGAAATAACTAGAAATCAGATGGAAATAAATAAAACAACAAAAAGGAAACCCGACCAGCAAAGAGACGTGAGATGAGGAAGATTCGTCCTTTCTGTCGTTCTGTTCGACCAGCGAAGCGACTTGTTGGTGGTTTGGGTTTAGAAAAAAAAAATCTGTTATCGATTAGATGGAGACTCCTGATTGGCGCAGAGACTAGCTGAAAAGACGGCCCCTTTAACCCGCCAGAGATGAACCGCCAATAGAACACGATGAGAGCAGCAGGCGACGGTGTGCTGGGCATCACAGCTTTGGTCAGCTTTTGATCAGCCTTTAATCACAGCTATTCGGCCAGCATATCTCGATGTCATCCTCGCAGCTTTGCCGGCCCGAAACCAGAAACGGACCAAAAGTCTGCGTCGCGATGCCCTTAAGCGCCAAGACTTCGGCAACTCTTCGCCCGCCGGCTAGAAGAGGCGCTTCGACGGAGTTGTTTTTCTCTCTTGCATCATACACAATTCATCTTCAATTCCTTTTCTCTTCTAATATACGAGTTAGCAATACTCGGCGTTCTTCAGCTCTCCTGATATCATCACAAAATACTTGAAAAACCCAGCTGTGGTTGGGACTTGCTCTATCATGATTCGCAACGCCGCCCGCCAGCTACCTCGGGTGTTGCGTCCAGCCGCTCGGTGTCAAGCTTCAAACCGCATCATCGCCCGTTCTCTCTCCTGCAGTTATCCTCGCATGGCATCTAGTCTACCTCCGGTTAACCCACCGGTTTCCTCTGCTCTGCCCTCCGACTCGTACCAGCTACTATCCACCGCCGATAAAGTCGGTGCTAGCGAAGATGCTCTATACGACGAACAAATAAATGCCGTGAAGGAGTGGTGGGCGTCTCCTCGTTTCGAAGGGATCAAGCGACCATATACTCCGGAAGCTGTCGTTAGCAAACGGGGTTCGCTCCAGCAGACCTACCCAAGTTCTATCATGGCAAGGAAGCTCTTCAATCTGTTGAATGAGAGGGCTGCGGAAGGCAAGCCAGTACATACCTGTGAGATATACTACCCCGAGGTATTGTATGGAGGTCTGATAGGATGCTAATTATCATGTAGTGGGAGCCATTGATCCCGTTCAGATGACACAGCAAGCTCCAAACCAAGAAGTGCTGTACATTTCCGGTTGGGCATGCTCCTCTCTCCTAACCCCAACAAACGAGGTGTCTCCGGATTTTGGAGATTACCCATATAATACGGTTCCAAACCAAGTCCAGCGTCTGTTCAAGGCACAGCAAATGCACGACCGCAAGCACTGGGATGCTAGAAGAAAGCTAACCCCGGAGGAGCGGAAGTCTACTCCCTATGTTGACTACATGAGACCAATAGTAGCAGATGGTGATACTGGGTAAGCTCTGACTTTACATTCTTTCTTTATTGTTATACGATTGCTGACTGGGTTTTAGACATGGAGGTTTAACTTCAGTACTTAAGCTCGCGAAGCTATTCGCAGAGAACGGTGCCGCGGCCGTCCACTTTGAAGACCAGCTTCACGGTGGAAAGAAGTGCGGCCATCTTGCAGGAAAGGTCCTCGTGCCCATGGCCGAACACATTAACCGGCTCGTTGCCGCAAGATTCCAATGGGATGTCATGGGAACAGAAAATTTGGTCATTGCCAGAACAGACTCCGAAAGCGGAAAGCTTCTGAGCAGCACCATTGATGTGCGGGATCACGAATTTATTCTCGGAGTGACGGAACAATCTGAGCCTTTAGCCGAAACGCTGCAAAGAATGGAGTTTGAAGGAGCAGCTGGGCCCGAGATCGACCAATTCGAGATGCAGTGGGTCAAAAAGCATAAACTTGTGACTTTTGATGAAGGTGAATACCTAAACAAGATTTTCACTCAAACAAGCATAGCCGACCAGATAGCTGACTGTATATTCTAGCGGTTGACAACCACCTTATTGCCGAAGGTGCCTCAGAGTCCGTCCGAAACGAATATAAAGCCAAGGTGCGTGAGAACAGAGACTGGTCTGTTTCTCAGCGCCGTGAACTCTCCGAGAAGTATACCAAGACACCGGTATTCTGGTCTTGGGATATCCCCCGAACGAGGGAAGGCTACTACCACTACAAGGCCGGCAATGCCGCTGCAACCAAGCGAGCCATCAACTATGCCCCTTACGCTGATCTTCTCTGGGTTGAGACTGGTGATCCCAGTGTAAAGAAAGCCGGTGAATTCGCTGGTGAAATCAGAGAAAAGTACCCTGGAAAGAAACTGATCTACAACCTCAGCCCATCATTCAACTGGATGGCCCGCGACTTTACTGAAGCGAGCCTCAAGTCCTTTATCTGGGATTTGGCTAAACATGGGTAAGCATTAACTTCACACCCCCCTATTCCATGCAGTAATTGAACTGACGCTTGACAGCTTCATTCTCCAACTCATCTCGCTCGCTGGTTTCCACTCCAACGCAACTATCACGACTGAGCTTTCAAGAGCATTCAAGGACGAGGGCATGCTCGCATATGTCAAGCTTATCCAAAGACGTGAGAAGGAGATGGGAGTTGATGTCCTGACGCATCAAAAATGGAGTGGAGCTCCATATATGGATGGAATCGTCGGTTCTATCTTGAGTGGCAGCAGCTCAAACAAGAGTATGGGTGAAGGGAACACAGAGTCAAGTAAGTATTCTTTCTCAAAGGAAATCTCCACCACTGAACAATGCTGACTTTTGTAGGCTTCTAAAATCTTTCATAATGAATCACCAAACGGAGTTCGGGAGTAGCCGTTGAGAGGAGCAAAAACGACGAACAAATAAGTAGAGTGATATAGGTTTGATATCACAGTCCGGCACCATAGAGAGAATCCATGTTTAAAAAAGGACACTGTAGACTATGGTATCCCTAAGTTAGGCACCCGCTATGTACATACATACTAGAAGGTTGGAAGTTTTTCTTCTTAATTTGCATTTCCTGTCTGTTTTCTACAGAGAAGAGGTCACTTTCCACCAGTCAGTATCTTGATGGCTGTTGAATGACGGCATCGACTTCATATCCGGCTTCATGCACATATTTTGAATAATCGTGGTATGAGAGTATGCTTGTGCTTCGTTTCCCCTGACATAACTGTGACAGATGGACGTCAAAACCTGGTAAAGTTCTACCAACCAGGCACACTTTCTTGCCATCGAGTCAAACTTGGTTAAGCCAAACCGTCACCATGAGATTGTTCGCGTGAATATTTAATCCAACAAGAAAAGCTGTTCTTTTATTTACCATAGAACTGTCTCTTCACCTGTTCTGCTTGCTTGATCTCTTACAACCTATATCCACTGTCGCATGCAACATCTTTTGACATCTTAAGAACTTATACCAATCATGGCTCGGCGCAAGGCTCCTATGTTGCAAACGCCCGATAGCGCACAATCCCAGTCTGAGGTTGTCCTAGAACAACCGCAACAGCCACTATCAACAAGATCTAGCACTAGGCGATCCAAACCGAAGCCTGACGTCTCAGCAACCACTACCCCCGTGGAAACTCGATCAAGCAAAAGAATCCGTACAAAGCTGGCTCAAGATGCAGAAGATATCAACGAACTGCCACATAATTTGGGGAAACTCCCAGTTATCAATCATCTGGTCCCTACCCTTGACAAGGATACACTGAGCGTACCTCTCGCTCAGGAACCAGACATAAAATCCAACGGAGACAGCTCCCAGGTCCCAGTTGATACTCCAGATTCAAGTCCACGAAAGGGCACCAAAGTGAAAAAAAACCCTTATGGCCTGACGCCGGGGATTAGTCCTTATCCAGAATGGGAACATCCAACACCAGAAGAATGCGAAGAGGTGAATAGGCTTCTCTCGTCAATTCACGGGGAGGTGGTACCTCCAAAAGCAATACCACCTCCATCACTGACAGTATCAGGCTGTGGAGAGGTACCAAGCATCCTGGATGCCTTGATTCGAACGCTCCTAAGCGGAGCGACTACGGGTGCAAACTCAGCCATGGCCTTTCAGGGCCTGGTTCAGAAGTTCGGCATTCTCCAAGACGGAATAGGAAAGGGGAGCGTGGACTGGAATAAAGTCCGTGAGGCTCCTGTAGAAGAGATCTTCGAAGCAATGAAATGCGGTGGTCTCGGTGCGGCTAAGAGTAAATACATCAAGCAGATTCTCAACATGGTCTACGAGGAAAATATGGCGAGGAGGAATGCACTGATAGAAGCAAGGCAAGGGACGGGAACTGGTCCAATCGGCGCCGGAATTGAGACGGAAGAACAGAAAGAAAAGGAGATAGTCCAAGCAGACGAGCACATTCTATCTCTAAACCACCTGCACGTACTACCCAAGGATGAAGCAATGCTACAGTTCGTTAGATACCCCGGAATTGGAGTCAAGACCGCAGCCTGCGTGATATTATTCTGCCTGCAACGACCCTGCTTTGCAGTCGATACCCATGTCTTTCGGCTCTGTAAATGGCTTGGATGGATCCCACCGGAGAAAGTCAATGAGATCACCGCATTCAGTCATCTTGAGGTGCGCATTCCAGACCATCTCAAGTATCCTTTGCATCAGCTTTTTATTCGGCATGGGAAGACCTGCCCCAGGTGCCGTGCAATTACCAGCCAGGATGGTCCAGGGTGGGATGATGGATGTGTGATTGATCACTTGGTCCGACGGACAGGGAAAAGGAAGGGAGGAGGGCCAATGAAGCAAACGAAGCTTACCTTTTCTCCCCCGAGCGACTCCTCGCCCGTAAAGGAAGATGAGGGAGAGTAGCCTGCTCCGGTTAGTACTTCGGAGGCAAGATACCAGGATTCTAAGGGAAAGAAAGGAGTGCTATTACAAGATATAATACACAAATGAAAAAATACCTCTATTAGGGCCATAGCTCTCGTTGTCGAAAGAATGATGTCTCATTGCTAACTCAGTTACCTATTTGACAAAATATCAAGGCGGCATGGCCATATACAACCGTCACAGGCAATTATATTCACGAATCCAATTCTATGCACGCCGAAAAGTCCGCCGGTAATTGTATAATGCTCGCACTCCTGGGTGTATCGCACATCTTGAGGCGGCAGCAGCTATATGATCAACTAAATATACTAGGAGAGGTGAGGATACAAATAGCTGAGCTTATACTGTAATGCTTCTGTCAAATCAAAAACAGCACGATACCAGGGGAATTCTTTTGCTTTTTTGAGTATGGAGAGGGTTTTGGTCTCTGAGTATCTATTGGGAAGAAAATGCTGCTTTTCCATCTGCCATTTATGCCTTCTCATAGTTGAGCGCGAGGAAATCAGCCTCACCTGGTTACTCCGCCCCTGCGGCTCCGCCCACTCTTAACGCATGAGAGTCGAGCACATCTGGGATAAGTATCTCAGATAAACCCTGGGCGAAGTAATTTCGAGTTCATTCTCATCACATCGTTTTCTGTTTCTTGCCTTTCCCTTATTCATGGCTCCACCAAAAATCGAATATACCGAAGATGACCTATGTGCCGTCCTCACTGCCGCACTCGATAGTATAAGGCCACCCAGAGCAACACGGCAGCTGTTAGGATCGCTGCTGAATAGAAATTCTGACAGTGTCAAAACTAGGATTAACAAAGCTTTCGGCAATAGCTTCAGGAACGGTGCCTATAATGAGGTCATCGACATTGCACGAACTGGAGCTCTGTTATCCAAAGAATCCAGCCAATCGCCCCAGGAACTCTGGATGAAGCTCAGCGCATACCCTTCCCAGAGCCATTATGGATTAAGTATCATCAATATAAGGCCCGAGGCGTTTGGAAGGATCGTTCGGATTCGTTGCCTCACGCCCATAGTTGTGCTCCAAATTTTGACATGTCTTGGAAGCTATCTCCACATTGATTCTCTCCTTGCATCACTATTAGCAAAGGGGGTAAACCTCAGATATCAGCCGCTCTCAGAACGTCCTCCCCCAACGGGGAAGATGTGGTCATACTCGATCAGACATTATTTTATTGCTCCTCCAGAAAAGGGGCTATATCCCGGTCAAAAATCTGGCCTGCTCCATGAAAGAACGACCAACCACATATTTTCTGCCACCACTGTGGTTGCTGTCCACTTTCCTTCACCCTACTTTTGGGGTGATGGTGATGGTGATGCCCCAACAGTAGTACCACCTTTCTGGCGGCTTCTCATTCTCACTCAAAGTAGCAGGCAGCAGTTCAGGGCCCCGAAAATTACCAACGGGGTGGAAGCATACTTTTGGGCCATTAACAGTGAATTTATTGCAACAAGGGGGGCCCTCGGGGATGTTATACAGCGAATATCACACCTTGCAATTCCTGGTGTAAGTATCATCCAGGCCCTCTCCATATCCCTCTCTCTCTCTCCTTTCTTTTAAGGGCTTCCTGTTTCTTATTTTTCACCAACCTAGGATGAGATACTCTTCAACAATGAGCTACAAGAATCATTGCTCTTTGAGGATGAAACATTCTCAAAATCGCGAACCTATTTCTGGGCTTTGCAATCCCTCCGAATTGTTAATGATTGCATCACAAATATCATTTCAAACTGGGAAGCGAACGACAAGGAATCAGTCCTCAGTGTACTTCGTGAGTATGAGGATAATAGGGGTGTTAATAGTAGTGGGCGGGGCAGATCAGCTCCAGAAACGCCCATAAAAAGAGCGCACAAGTACTTGCACGAGATCGATGAGCAGATGGAAAAGTTCAAGCTGATGATTCAAGACAATAATGGGAGGCAGGAACAGATCAGGGCATTACGAGATGGTGTAAGTGCATGCCGATTAAATTTCTCTCATCGATTGATCAAGTCCCCATCTAGTCATCCCAGCCAATTCGCGCTTCAGACTTAACAGTGTCGGATCTAATCTACCATCTAGTTGTTTAGTGCTACAGCCGTTGTGGAATCCCGAACTGCAGTCCTTCAGGGCCGGAGTATCCACATCTTAACGGTTGTGTCCATGATATTCTTGCCGGCTAGTTTTTCAACCTCCATATTTGGCATGGAGAGTATTCTGCCGGAATCAACGAGCTTGAGGATATTTGCTCTAGTTTTCGTTCTGATATGCGGGGCAACATATGCGGTGGTTTTTATATTGGTTGCATGGCCGAAAGGCTTACAAAAGAAGCATTGGTCTGCCATCCATGCATTTAAGACCAAAGTATCCTCCAAGACTGAATTATCATTTGAAACCGGGTTTGTTGACTTTTTGAGGGGGTTAGGTGACAGAAGTTTAAGAAAGAAGAAGGACGGTGACGTCGAAATGGGGCAGGTTTGAATACAGCTCACAAGTTCATATACCCCTATCATACGCCTACCTGCAAATCAAATAATATGACGAGGAATGAGGAATCAAGCTCATAAATTCGCTTCCCCGTTTGTGCTTGCCATATTCCCAGGGACAGGGTACAACTCTCCCTAGCATGTGTGAGAATATAAAGGAGATGGAAGATGAAGTTTGGGCAAAATTTGAGTGGAGGTCACAAGTATCAGCGTGCAAGCGAGGGGATTCATTCATTGATAAAATCATATCGTTAATGAATTCTAATACTGAGTTAAGGCCGGGTATAAGCAAGTAAAGAAAGCTGACAATTAGATATATATCAGGGTGGATGAAGATGCAAATAACTATCTGTGAGATGATCTGTCGAGTTCCACAGCGCGACGGGCCGAAAACAATCCGCCGAGCCAACACCGAGGCTTCTCTAATCCTCTTCACCTTAGGTTCCTCATTATAGAGTGAAGCAAGACAAGCAACAAAGAAGCTGATAATACGTTCTGTCAAACAAAGGAGAAGTTGCTCAAAAATAAAAAGGGGCTCAGACAGACCAGACCATAATTTCAGATCTATGGTGCTTCCCTCCAAAAGTCTCCCCGAGGCTTGAAGAAATCTTTACAAAAGAAGTTGAACATAGAATAGAACAAGGAATGATTTGGCTACCGTCTTTGTACTTGCAAATTGAATGCCGTCGCAGCAGGAAATCACAAGGAATAAACAATGCTCTGGGGCAAGAAGCGATAGGCGGTGAGAATCCGAGAAACAAAAAGAATATCATTAGATCATTGGGTGCCATGATCTTCAGAAGTGAGCATCAGAATTCATTCCTAGTCTTGCAATCAGTCTATACAACATTCATTGTACTGGTGCTCTCCGTCAACTAGCAAACGAGCAGAACTTTCTTCCTATGCTCAGCGGGTAGTCCCCAAATCGTGCAAGTCCAGCAAAAGTCTCTATCCACTGGGAGACAGATGCAGTCATAATTCCTTGATGCCGCAATACTCACCGCAGTGAGCCTTACCATCCACCGCCAAGATCCATATTCACTACGTGTGTCTGGTGTAGAACGCAGAACGAGAAATCCATCAGGAGGATCAAGAAGTTCCTCCCAACAGTCGATGGAAATCGTTTTCACATTTTTCAAGCTCATAGCCTCGAGGCTCGGGTCATGCGAGCATGTCTCATACGCCAAACAACCATTCCTAACCTTCAAGTTACTTATTCCCTTTAATATATCCAAATCACCCACCCAATCACCACCATCGTTGGCAGAGACTTTAGTTTCCAAATAATATGCCTCCATGTCTCGGTAACTGGATGAACCTCGGCCTATAGGACCTTCCCAGCCAGTAAAGGATAGATGAATAGACGTGCCTTCAAATTTCCCACCAGCAAGACGCCCATCGAATGGATTGTGATTCACAAAATGCCACTGCTCAAGGTCATGTTTGCGAATATCAACTTCCGGTGGAGGGATTAGAAGAGCCACACCCGGCTTTCCAACATTTCCAATCATATGTGAAATTGCGCATGATGGCACGGCCATCGTGTGGACCGGGTCATGGAGAACCTCTTCGGCAATGAAAAGTGAATTGCCACTGGATATCGCCAGAGCAGTATTAAGGTCGGATATATCCACATCTATGCTCCCAGACTCAAATTGTAGAATCGCCGCAAACGCAAGTGTACGGGATAACAAGTTTGGATAGATTGTGGGTATCTTCCCTGTCAAAGCTTGCTGCCTAGCTAGGGGCCCAAGAAGATCAAGCTCATTCACTACCCGCTGGGACCATTTCAAGGAGTGAATAGGGTTTTTAAGAACGCCCATGGAGACTGTGGCCTGAGGTAAGCAGCGCTGATAATAGTCTGCAACCCGTCCAAGAGCAAGAAGGGACTTTCCGTGAACCGGTTCGTCCACCTCGAAGTAGTGTAAAATGATCTCTGCCACTGTATCGGGGTTTAGCATATTCATATCCAAAAGTTTTTGGACGAGGCTAAATGGAACTGCACTCGAAAATGTTCGTTTCTGGGAGAACAATTTGCGCTTTGAATAAACGGCCCCGAGGCTGTGATTCCCAAAGGCGAAATCAAAATAAACATCCTGGCTGGGGAGTCCAGGGCCGTCTTCCACGAGCTCTGCAAAGATATCATCATACTGACTAGCCTCAGCGACTGCGGATGCCTCACCCCTTGAAAGTTCTGATGGAGAGGGAAGAAAAAAGTGATGCGACATCCCGATTGATGCCTCGAGAGGAGGCAAGCAGAGCCAGGTTTCTCCTGGTGGAACCTCGAGGCACTCAATGCCGTCCAAGCACTGAGACTCATATTCATGCCGTTTTCGTTTCAGTCCTCTATGTGCAATCTCAACGCTTTCGCCCGTTATAGATGCAAAACCCCACGAATTATTTGAAGTTCTAAAGCGAATCATGTAGTCCGAAGGTTGGAGGTGGTACTGTGCGCAGAGATCACGAAGTAATTGTATTCGTGCATCCAGACTAGTAATCATATTAAGGAGGTACGGTAGCTTCGCTAAGCCAAAAAGAGTAGAAATGGAATTCCTTGTATTCCCGATCCACGTTCTGCCATAATTGCTACCATATCTCATGAGCTGGTTAGCCGTTCCCTTCTCACTACTATCAGCCGAGAGGAGAAGCTCTATGCCGGCTTTAAATGGGAAAATTAGGTGCAATAGTTTCATCAACTGCTTGCACGTACTGTAGGGAGTTTGGACCAGGTCCAAAACATTGGCAGAAGCGAGGTTTTCTAACAGCTCGAGGTCCGTGGGGCATTTTTGACCCCCTTGGCCTATTCTGGATTGATAGAGACCATAGTATAATTTCCACAGGGACTGCAAAATTTCGGTTGCTGTGAATGTGGCATCATCTGCACCTAACGAAGCGCCGAGTGATAATGCTTGGAGTTGTGCCATAGATATTCTGGAGTCTCGCATGGTTGACCGTTCCCGTTGAACTGTTCCATAATACTGGAGACTAGCTAGCGGCAAAGACCAGTATACTCCGTCACCACTGCTGGGTTCAGAGGAGATTGAGATAGTAACGATCCCCCCGGCTTTAACCAAAGTGTCCTGCTGGCGTATTTCTTTGGTATCTGGGCCCAGAACAACTAGATCAGGATATATGTGCCACGAGATCAAGCCAAGCAAGATTCCCCCATCCGTGATTCTTTGAGGCTCTCCTTTAATTAATTTATCCAACGTAGTGAGGGCATGATTGAGGTTGAACAACACACTATCATAAGAATTGTTTTTAGGGGCAAAGGTGTGGTTTGAGGCGGTTTGGGATTTTACAGCAACTGACAGATTGTTGAGAATCAGTCGAGTCTGAACTTGCCGTTTCCTCTCCGCTTGGTCAGCGACCTCCAGCCATGCCCGTGCACTAGCATCCCAATTTCCCAGCGATGATCTCTCAATCTCGTGGGCAGCGGCTAATTGAGCCAAATAATTGTCCGCGATCTCAGCAGATTGCGCCTCTTTCTTGATAGCCTGTTGCCGTTGGCTGACCAGCTCTACCCAGATGGCAGTTGCCTCTTGAGGAGACCAGATGCGAGCAAGGATGCAGGCGAGAAGATGAATGCGAAGTACCGACTTTCCACTCGTTGCGCTTGCCCAGATTGTAGTTGAGTCAATACCGAGATGGGACCCGAAAAACCCATCAACAATATCGCTGGGTTTGTCCAGCTTCTGGGAAGCCCGTTGGACAATCTCGCTAGCACGGGTTCCATATGCCTCAAGCAACGCTGGTACGTCAGGCAAGACATTGTCAAATAGCACACCAAGTCGTCGAGCAAGAATGTGGAATGATCCGTCTTCTGCAGACTCTCGCCGAGACTTGGAGAGCCGTTTGCCAAGCGGGTGGAGTTCCGCTGGAGCTTCGAACTTGGCCAGCGAAAAATCAAAATTTAGATGAGCAAGGGCGATGTTAGATTCAGCAACCGCATGTAAAGGAGTAGCGACCACGCGCTGGATCGAGGCCGACATGATGAGTGTAAATGGGACTCTGAGAGTTTCTTAACACTTCACTACTCCGTGCATCGCCATCCTTTTATGAGACGAGAGGGAGATTTTGTATCCCTCACCCTGCCTGAGGCTTAGCAGAATGAAAGCCTTGCCAAGCTGCACATGCTCCGTACCTATTGGGTTAGTATATGTTTCTGCAGTAGCTCGTTTGTAATTCGGTAGGAGAAGAAGAATGGTTGGACAGAAAGCTGTTAGCTGACCACCTGGGGACAGGGAGCAGAGACGGAGATCCAATGAAAAGGATGCAGCTTAGCAGTGCATCGTCAAATACGAGATAGTCGATGGCTGTATATAATGACGGATTGAAATGCATTACTTTAACGGTGTACCATGATCATCGGTATTTTTATTATTGCTCACAGTTCCTAACATCTGCTTGCTGTGTATGTCGATGGATCATTCAGCTGTTGCCTGGGAAGGGCCTCTAGCACGTGATGAGTCCCCCAAGGCAGCTTTTTGAGCTTTGTTTCCTTGCCAGATTTCTTTCCTCGTCACCAAAAACTTGCAAGCTTATAATATCTGAAAAGGTAAACCCATTCCCTAGTATGTTTTATTATGCTCCGCCTGGTCGCTTTTACTGGCAAAGACCCCATTCTCCAAAGTAACCAAGTTGTATCTCTGTTAACTTGCAGCTAGAGACACAAACAATATGCTGGGCCGTCTCGCAAACATTTTCAGTTCACCCACCACTCCTTCGGCGGTTCTTGTTATCGGCGAGTTTGGCCGGTCGATCTATGCTTTCCATATCCTACCCGAGGACGGTTCCATGGAGTGGTTTGGGATTACGCATCCATCTCTCACCTTCAACCGAGGTGGACCCACTGAACAGCGCCGAGAGAATATCGGTGAAGTCACAGTTCCAATTGAGAACTTCGAAGCATTTCTCCGTGGCATTGAGACAAGAATTCCCGAACTATGGGACGATTCAATGAGGTTGAGCCCGACGCAGTTGCAAACAGGTGGTATTGACGTGGTAAGCCCACTAGTAGAAAAAGTTCTTCGGCCCGCAGCACTTGGTGCAATCAGTGGAAGAGATGGTCAAAAAACTTCTGGGAACGGAACTCGATACCCTATCTGTATTGTCTATATCAAACGATCCAGGCCTCGGCTCATACCAGAGAATTTTACAAGCTTTCCCTGGTCCCAATGAGTTCCTTCTGGGTATGGCGTTCAGGATGAATATACTGCGTAATACTACATTGAAGCTGTGTTTCATGCGTGGGCTGCTTTTATTGCGTTTAACCAGAGAATGGTCTGCAAATTGGGGTTCTGTTTGGTTAAATTCTTTTAACAATGTTGGAAGTGGCTAGCTTCGGTCACATAGTTCAATGGCTCTAGTCATTAAGCCCGTTTGGGCTTTTCGGCCAGCAGTTGAAGCTCTCGGTTTATGACTATTTTAGGAAATTTGCAAGGGTCACGGACCGATCCGAAACTAAATCTGGTGATAAGCGCCGAGAATTGCCAAGAATATCAAGCGCACCAATCACGTAGTTACATCGCCCGCGGAGATTCACGTGATTCGAGGCAGACAGATTGATTGAGGGACACCTGTCTCTAGTGATGGTAGACACTCTTGTAAGTACAAATTTGTTTAACTGTTGATACTGGTACATAGTCCCAGTACCCACCATGACGCGACCTGATGAGACCTCTGAGACGGTAGAGCAGCTGCCTCGAGAAACCTGGCCTACCCTCCCAGAACTTCCCCAGCTGCTTGGACCAACTGTCCCAAATCTCATACGCAAATTCTTTATTCATTCCCCCACCACCTCGTTCTCACTCGCCAGGAGGGCAAACCGATAGAAGAGATCTGGCCTTCACTCACCCTTCCACAGGACGAGGCTATCAAGAAAGAGCTCTGCAGCCTCGTCTTGCGCATGCGCGCACAGACCTTCTCTTACTACGGTCGCCTACCCGGGCTGCCGTACGTTCTCAGCACTATCTTCGGCCCACAAGACCACGCTTACTGTGCTTCTCGCGCAGAGTGGGATGATTCGCGCGTCAAGGCACTGCACGCATCTGAGGAGGGCGATACGGAGCGTACAGCCCGCCTTGGAAAACTGCAGCGTAGCACGAATGGCCCTGCTGGTTGGGACCGCCCTGTGTTGACTCATGTGGACCTATCTGATCGGAACATCCTCGTGGATCCCGACACACTCAAGGTGACCGGCTTCTTAGACTGGGAGACCGCTAACATCATGCCGGCGTATTTTGAATATGTCTCTGCACGGCTCACGGGGGGTCATGACCCTCCGTGGAGAAAGGAGATCCTGGACGTACTACGATCTGTTTTGCGCAACGAATGCAATGATCGTGCGGCGAATGCCGAAGACGGAGAGGCAATGTACAGGGAGACGTTGGCGGCATGGGATACGATGACTGATGTTGAGAGAACCACGCAGGGGTATAGTGACGATTGCTATTGGACGTTTGAAACTGGCCTGCCGGAGGATTCCAAAGACCCTGGTGCTACCTTGTAAAGGCGACGATGTAACTTATCAAGTCAAATCCATGGAATTCAAAATAGGCTGGCAGAGTCCCAAATATGATAGAGAACCTCAACTTTTCATTGTCTATATCGCATTAAATTCATTTCGAAATGTAATATGTAAGGTAAGATAGGTTGAGGCTGAGGGGACGGACAAAATCGTAAGGTTTCATAAAATGCAAAACATCCAAAAGAATAAGCCGAATATCACTGATTCCGCCGGGCAAAACAGATGCTTAAACAAGTTCTAAATGGGTCCGTTAATCGCAGAAGAAAATTGTCCGTATTGGATGGTGTGGCCGAGGAGTGGTTGAAAAATGGAAGTGGGATTTATTCATAGTCTCCCAGGTTATGAAGACTGATGTCCATTCTATCCTTGACACCAGCTTCAGAAGTCTCGCCATGGTTGTGTTGCTGCTGTGTGTTTTCAGCGTGCTGGGCTGTAGAGGCCGCCTTCGCATTTAAATCAACCGCAACCCCATTCGCAGCAACTTGGACATCCTGCTGACTTGCAACGCCGTTCAAAACGGCAGCGCGGGCAGATTCCATGACCTTGAGCTTTCGGCCTTCGCCTCTGACTTTCTCCAGATGTTCAAAGTAACCGTCTGCAATGGGTGTTACGTAGTTACCACAGAATACACCAACTTCGAACTGATTCGGTTCAGCGAGGCCGTTCTCCTTGGATATTTCGGCGCAGGCGGCTTTAAGATCATCCAGGGATTGATAGATGACAGTGTCGGCGCCGATGTAGTTGGCAATCGATTTCATATCACGTTCATGTGCGACTAGCTCGTGGGGAGAAGCAAGGTCGATACCATACACATGGGGATGCCTATTGAATGCCGTTAGGAGGGTATTCTTGAGTGAAAATGTGGTTTCACTAGGTTTAAGGCTTACAGGATTGGAGGTGAGCAGCTGGCAAGATGGACTGTCTTGGCGCCCGCCTCTCTGGCCATGGAGATAATTTCACGGCTGGTTGTGCCACGAACAATACTGTCATCGACCAAAAGAACGTTGCGGTCCTTGAACTCTGATGCCATGGCATTCAACTTTCGTCGAACACCCTTTTGCCTGGCCTTTTGTTCAGGCATGATGAAGGTTCGGAAGACATATCGGTTCTTCACGAAGCCTTGGCAGTATGGCTTGCCCAAAAACTGAGCGACGCTGGCTGCAGACGTATTGGAAGTTTCAGGGACAGGGATAACGACATCGATATCTTTAACTCCTTCCGGCCCCAAAATTCTTAAGATCTGCTCTGCAAGCTTGTCTCCCATCCGTTGTCGGCTGCGATGTATGCTGATTCCATCCATCACGGAGTCTGGCCGAGCAAAATATACATATTCGAAGATATCGGGGGCATAATTCTTCTTCGGTGCAACCTGTCTAAATACTGGTTGCCCTCCCTTGTGGATAATCACCGCCTCTCCCGGCTGGATATCTCGGAAGTTAGAAAACCCAAGTTGCTCAAGCGCAACGGACTCAGACGCCATCATGTAATCCAAGCCTGGGCCGTCTCTGGAAGGCCGCGAGCCAAGAATAAGAGGCCGGATACCGTAGGAGTCTCGGAACCCTAGGACTCCAAACCCGGCTAGCATGGCGGTACATGCCCACCCACCTTCACACCGCTCATACATCCGACTCAGAGCTGTGAAGATATCTTCGTGATTGACACGAGCCTTCTTGGTCTCGTTCAATTCATTTGCAAATATGTTTAACATCAGTTCACTATCACTTGAGGTGTTGATGTGACGGTGGGCTTCGTAGTCCAAGAACTGTTTTAGCTCAGTGGCATTAATGAGGTTGCCATTATGGGCCAGACAGATTCCATACGGGCTGTTAACATAAAACGGCTGTGCTTCGGCATTTGCGGTAGTGCCGGCTGTGGGGTACCTCAGATGCGCAATACCCATGAACCCGGGGAGGTCGGCGAGACGCGCGCCATCATTGAAAACTTTGGCAGCCATGCCATTTCCCTTGCACTGGAAGATGCGACCCCCCGATGCACATGTAGCTATACCGGCCGCATCCTGACCTCTGTGTTGTAGTAGATATAGGGCTTCATGGAGATCGACGCTAGCGGAGGAGGCGCCCGCATTGGCGAGCAAAAGAGCAAGAATACCACACATTTTGATCTATTGAGTGGTTACTATCCGGCACGAAGGTCAGTAGACATCCCAGGTAAGTCAACCAAGAACTGAGGTGAATATAAACTTGGGGGGTTGGTCAGATCAAATTTGGGTTTTCCACAATGAAGATTCAGTAGTCTAACATCCATGATTCCAAATTCTGTTCATCACAAGAGGCAGATATCAAATGTCAAAGAAGGAATACAAAGAAAATCACATACCTGAGTTTGTGAAAGACACACAACAGTCTCTTGAGCAGTTTCACAGCGGAAAAGCGAGTGTACTGAAGAGGAAAAAGATAGAAATAGGTGCTTAGTCCATTACTGCGACAAGACCATTGAACAGTTGATGCTCATCGAGACTTCAGGGCAACCCTTGAGCAGCTAAGAAGCAGAGAAAGAAGTGGTGGAGGGGCAGTCATGGTTAGGAGGAACTTAAGAGAGAAAAAACTTCGACAAGACTTTTTTTTCTGGATGGAGGGAAACCATAAAAAACAAAACCGTTGGTGTAAAACAGGGTTCTTACGGCTCCACCCCCATATCTGGGTTTTTTATCCACACAAGGATGTATTTTCGGCGTATCGGCGTGTAACAACTGGTTTTGGGACTTAGGGCAAGGCGGGATAGGGCTATTGAGGGGCTTCACATCTAGTCACCAGATGGCATCTCTCTAGTCTCACTACGGATGTCTGTCGCTAGAATACTCTTGTGGCCTCTTTGGGGTATCTTTATCGCAGCTACTGTCAGCATTAAGGAATAGTGCTGATCCAGTTGCAAACATGGAGCCCATGGCTTTGTTGACTGGGTATGTTGCTCTAGGAGCAACACTCTACTGAGGACTGTGACAATGGACAACAACACAACAAGAAGAGATGCACTATTCACTATCATGTCTCTCTCCGGGGGGTTTAAAGTGAAGGCAGCCCACCATCCAAACTGAAACTAGCCTCTTTCCCTCTCCAAGTGATGAGCCAACCTATACCATTTTCACCATTGGCCCAACTTTCACCTCCTTCCAACTGATGCAAAGCCAACTTTCACTATCCTCCCCACTGATTCGGAGCCACCCTCCATCCATTTCATATTCACACTTTACCCATATACTTCGAAATGGAACCCATCATATTGGATGACGGTGATAGTGGTACTTTTACCCTGATACCAGAGGATCCAGTGACTGGATTCGCTCATGGTGACTATCTGGATGATGAGGAATACAAAGACTACCTCACCCAGCTCTCTCTCAGCTCGACAAGCGCCCAAGCGGTTGCTACTGACTCGATAAAGGTCACTATTCCACAGTTCTCAACTGAAAACAGAATATATCGAAAGGGGAAAGCAGTGGAGCTTCAGGACGGAACATTTCTACGCATTCAAGAAATCCTTCGTGAGAATACTACCGACAAGATATTCTTGCGAGGGTGGAGATACGAGCGTTTAGAGCTCATGGACAGTCTAATGCCCGATAGGGTCAACGAGTTATGTTGGATCATGGACATGGATGAGGGAGTGTACTCGACATCTGAGGTCTCCTTAGAGGAAGTGAAATGCTTCAGGCGGATTCGAATGACCAATAAAGTATATGCAAGCACGGAGCATCGTCATTTTGCGACGATAAGTGAACAGAGAAAGGAGGGCCTCCTTTATTGCAGGCTCAAATACATCAGATTATGGGAAGCTGGGACCGGGAAGAAGAAGAAAAAGATTATAGAAGAGACTGTACTGTTTCTCGATCCCGAGGAATGCGATGATCAATTCTCTGCTAGTCTTGCTGCTCTTCGCGAAGGCTGGAGAGCATCTGGGGAGCGAGGCGGAGCACCATTAAGCTTGAGAAGGTGTGTACAAAGTATAACTACCCATCCTTCCTCTACTTGTTCTAATGAAGTTCCATTATAGGGCACCAACTGTCAAATCGAAAAAGTACACCTTCGGTGATGGATTCTGTGGCGCCGGGGGGGTATCTAGAGGTGCCTTCCAAGCAGGGGTAGAAGTCAACTGGGCATTCGATAAATGTCCAAAGGCAATGGAAACTTATAGGCTCAATTTCCCAATGGCGATTGGAGAGACCTGCTGCGTTGCTGATTTCCTTACAAACGACCCGAGAGATATCCGGGTCGACATTATGCATCTCTCGCCTCCTTGTCAGACCTTTTCACCAGCGAAGACGATTACATCCAGCGCAGATGATGCAAACGAAGCTTGCATTTTCTCTGTTAGAAAGCTGGTGGAACAGGTGCGTCCACGAGTAGTAACGATGGAGGAAACGTCCGGTCTGCAAGAGCGACACAAGGAATTCCTTTACGCCACTTTGCACACCTTTATCGACCTTGGTTACTCTGTTCGCTGGAAGATCCTCAACTGCGAGGAATTCGGAATCCCACAGAAGCGAAAGCGTCTGATTGTAATTGCATCCGGGTAAGTAGTGTTTGGATTGTTGAAGTACAAGCTATGATAAGCTAACTTTGCGCAAGGCCTGGTGAAGCCCTCCCTCCATACCCTAAACCCACGCATGGAGAATCCCCAGATCTCCTCCCTTATCGTACAATCCTTGATGCTATATCCGGTATTCCTTCTGACGCCCCGGATCATGATCTTGGACGCACTTCACATTTTGAGCGACCACCCTACAATCCCCGTTCCTTTGCAAAGACTCTGACATGTAGTGGAGGTGAAAACTTTCATCCAAGCGGGACAAGAACATTCACTCATCGTGAAGCAGCATGTTTACAGACATTCCCTATGGAACATCAGTTCTGTGGAGTAGCGGTACTCAAACAGATCGGCAATGCGGTTCCCCCGATGTTGTCGAAGGCGGTGTTTCGGGAGGTGATTAAGAGTTTGGAGCGTACGGATGGGCGCAGAGCAGGAGCAAGACAGTCAGTGTAGTTAAGTCAGTCGGTTGTCTGTTTCTCGGGCAATGAACCAGTTAATTCATCTCGTTAATCTATCTTACTTATCTCTTGCCACATCGTGAAAACGGCCATCGGCGGTGATTGTAGATAAAAACAGAGCCGGCCTGGCCTCGGTTAAACTCGGCATCAACAGATCGGCTTCGGGTTGAGGGAGCAAAAAAACCACCGAAATGCCCGTTTAAAGCGCATGACGAAGTAAACACTTTTTTCTCTACCTGCTTCATCACATAAACTCAGGTAACAAAAGGTAAGCGAGTCTTTTTCCTTCTCCTTTCTCTTCCCCGGCTATTCCTCAAATTCCTCAGATTCGATTCTCTCCTCTCCTCTCCTCCCATCTCATCATCATCATCCAATTGGCCGCAATTGCTGAGAATTGTCCATATTAAGCTGTGCTGCGAAGAATCTCAATAAAGAACCCGGAATTAATTGACTACCATGTCTGTCGCTAATCCAGTACTTCGGCGGCTGACTTCCCGAACCCCACGTTCTTTTGCCCTCCATCGCTCTGCATCCCCAGCTTCATCTTCTCTTCGCGCTTCATCCAGATTCACATCTCCTTCGCTCGCTCGTCTCCCAAGGTCGACCTCTTCATTCTCCAGCATGGCTGCTCTAAACTCTTCTGCTCCAGCTCCCGCTGGTCCCAGGGAATATGACCCTGAGATCAAGGATATGGCCAGCTACATTCACAACTACAACATCGATTCCGAGTTGGCCGTACGTATCATTGCTGTTAATATCCTATCTCATTTCCTCATTATCGCTAACAAATCCTCTCATGTAGTATGACACTGCTCGTTGGGTTTTCCTTGATACCATCGGTTGTGGTTTGGAAGCCTTGAAATTCAAGGAATGCACAAAACTCCTTGGACCCATCGTGCCTGGCACCGTTGTCCCCAATGGTACCAAGGTCTTCGGTACCCCATACCAACTTGATCCCGTCAATGGTGCTTTCAACATCGGTGCTATGATCCGGTGGTTGGATTACAATGACTGCTGGTTGGCCGCTGAATGGGGTCATCCCTCCGATAACTTGGGTGGTATCCTCGCTGTTGCTGACTGGATCTCCCGAACCAACCGTGCCGGTGGTAACTTGGGCAACGGCAAGATCTTGACCATCCGTGATGTCCTCGAGGCTATGATCAAGGCCCACGAAATCCAGGGTGTCCTTGCTCTCGAGAACTCTTACAACAAGGTCGGCTTGGACCACGTTGTTCTCGTCAAGGTCGCTACCACCGCTGTTGTCTCCAAGCTTCTTAACTTGACTGAGGCCCAGACTGCCGATGCCATTACCCAGGCCTGGGTTGATGGACAGAGTCTCCGAACCTACAGACACTCCCCTAACACCATGTCCCGAAAGTCGTGGGCTGCCGGTGACGCCTGCCAGCGCGCTGTCAACCTCGTCCTCAAGGTCCAGAAGGGTGAGCCCGGTGTCCCCACCGTCCTCTCCGCTCCTACCTGGGGCTTCTACGATGTCCTCTTCAAGGGCAACAAGTTCAAGTTCCAGCGTCCATATGGTAGCTACGTCATGGAGAGCGTTCTCTTCAAGGTCTCCTACCCAGGTACGTATTTGTCTTCGGCTTGCTTCAGGCTTTCCATTTACTGATATTCCCTAGCCGAATTCCACTCCCAAACCGCCATTGAGGCCGCACAGATCATCAACAAGAAGCTCGCCAGCATGGGCAAGACCGCTGAAGACATCAAGGAAGTAACCATCCGAACCCACGAGGCTTGTGTCCGTATCATCGACAAACAATTCAAGGCCATGGACAACTTTGCCGACCGTGACCACTGCATCCAGGTTCGTATTTCCACATTTACTCTATCATCTAAACTTATCCAAACTAACCACCATTCTACAGTACATGGTCGCAACCATGCTTGTCTTCAACCGCCTCGTCGCCGGCGACTACACCGACGGCTCCGAAGCCGCCACCTCCCCTCTCCTCGAATCCCTCCGCACCCGCATCCGCTGTGTCGAAGACCCCAAGATGACCAAGGACTACCATGACCCAGCCCTCCGAACCATCCCCAACGCTCTCACCGTCACCCTCAACGACGGCACCGTCCTCGACGAAGTCTGCGTCGATGCTCCTCTCGGCCACCGTCTCCGCCGTGAAGAGGCCAAGCCTGAGATCCTGGCCAAGTTCAAGCGCCATTTGGAAGCTCACTATGACCAGGCCCAGGTTCAGCATATGATTGACCTTGGTCTTGCGCAGAAGGACCTCGAAGCCACTGAGGTCGACAAGTATGTTGACTTGTATGTTAAGGCTTAAGTTAAGCTTGGTGGATGATGGTTTTTTTCTAATCCTTTAACGAAAAAAAGCTACAATGTAAAACTGCTTGTGTTTGATAACTATACAATATTTTTTAGAGATGTGGGCTGCTCACTTGATATTACGAAATTTGAAAGATTTTATTGCCGTTCATTATTTGTCCATTTATTGCGAGAGTTGGTAGAGTTTATGCGGCGTGAGGTATTTCCATGGAACGCAGGCGTGTGTAACTCGCCTGCTATCCAGCGGCAGATATGACGATATCCCCCATGCAGCTACAGCACAGACCAAACAAACCACTGTCAATGCCTCATGAAACACCCTACAATGGACTGTGACGTTTTGATCATCGGCGGCGGAGCATTTGGCGTCAGCACTGCCGCCCATCTCGCTAAATCTCATCCAGATCCATCCCGAATCATCCTCCTAGATGTATCGCCGTACCCGCCACCCCGGGCAGCATCGCGAGATATCAGCAAGATTGTCAGAGCAGATTATACGGACCCATTTTATACAGAGCTAGCCTACGAGGCGCTAGACGCATGGAATGGCAATGATGATAGTGAAAGTGATGGGGGATATAACTTTATCCAGCGTGGTGCTTTCCATCGTACAGGCTGGGTATGGTTCGACAATAAGGGATCAGATACGTCAAGAACAATAAAGGAGAATCTCAAATCTAGTACACGGCCTAATGCAGTCAATGCTACTGTCGATTTGACGAAGAAAGACGTCGAGACCCAATGGGGTGGTGTCTTTGCAGGGTCGAATTTCGACAAGGTGGATGCCGGATATTTCAACCCGACCTGTGGGTGGGCGGATACCTCGATCGCGTTAAGGATTATGTATGAGAAGGCAGTTGGTGCTGGAGTCCAGTATGTTGTCGATGAGGTGGTTGATATCGTGCTGGGGAACAGCGATGATAGGGACGGCGACGGGGTGGTTGAGCGGGTTGTTCTGAAGAGCGGAAGGGAATGTACGGCGAAGCGGGTACTGATGGCCACAGGAGCGTGGACGAGCAAATTGTTGTCGAGAGTTGAGGATAAGCTGCTGCTCTTACCAGCTCATCGAGTAGAGCAGCAGATATGCGGCTCAGCGAATTGTGTGGCAGGACTGCGCCTGAGCGAAGCTGAACTGGAGAGATATCGGGATATGCCAGTTGCCATATATGGGGATCTGAGTAAGTATCCCACATCATACCTTTTGTTATATCGCCATCCCCCCCTCCGTGAAGCGCCTGCTGGGATCCAGGCTAAGTGAAGTGCGTGTCTGTGTAAATTAACAGTTGACGCCCTCCCGCCCGACAAAGCTGGCATCCTCAAATTCAACACCATCCGATTCACAAATACTATCATCTCCGAGAGTGGACACCATATAACATGTCCCCTCCCCGAGAATCAGAGTATAGTGTCCCATCAAGTCCAGACCAAAGTCACCGAGCTCCTCCATTCAACTGTGCCTCAATTTTTCCGCGACGGGAGGAAGGTTGACATCTGGCGCGGGTGCTGGGACTCGATGTCATCTGATGGAGACTTTCTTATCACCCGCCATCCAAATTCCAAGTTGTCCAATCTGTATATAGCCGCAGGCGGGTCGTTTCACGGCTTCAAATTTCTTCCCATCATTGGTAAGTATATAGCCAACGTGCTTAATGGTGTGAGTAACGGGAGTGAGAAGGACATGAGATGGGGCTGGAAAACAAAGCGCAAGGCAGCGGGCAGCTAGTTAAAAGCGAGTATCTGTCGTTTGGGTTATATATCAAGTTGGTAGGCGTTGTTCTGATCGGATGTTAACGATTCGCTTTGAGTCCTGAGACGGCGACACGCCGCGTCGGGAGATAGGTTGTCTGCCTCATTAGCTGCTCTGGTATGGTATGCAGTCTTTCATCTAAGTTATATTTTTCTCAGCTTTTTCTTTCTCGGGGGTAATGAATTAAGAGATGAAAAGGTGAGAGGTCTGGTAACTGAAATCGACGACGTTGTGCATAGTGAGCCAAAGTTTATCGCGATGCTGGAGCCTCACTCTCAACTACATCCAAACAACCTCCATACGCGCCCACCCACTCACTCACTCCTCCATTCGCCGTATGGGTTTTCTGAGCTACCTCTCACGCTTGACATGTCGAGGATGCATCGCGTCTCGGCTGCCGTTCTCGGGGAAATCGGTCAGAGTACCGAAGCCCAGCCAAACAAACCGAGGCTTGTATGCAATCTAGCCGGGATGAGGAGAAAAAAGCTGGGGAAAGCTCACTAATGCCCCTCACTCAATGCGAGCTATGAGGCGATGGAGTATACCTTCGGACTTGAGGTTAGAACAGCCTCTCAGCCTGTTTGATTTCTCAAGATAACGGGCAGCCTGTGTAGCTACTCTTCTACGGTGCACTCAACATATCGTGACATCTTCACCGCTCTTTCAGCTAAGCAGTTGTATTGGATTGGACCTACGATTCAAGTCTTATGCCCAAGAACCTACTTATTTGAACGACATGGCACTTGGTATGCCTCTGTCTTACCCTTAATCCTAATGCCTGTGTACCGAACGCTGGGGAAGGTTGAAAAGAGCATAGTAAGCTAACATGATTTGAGCAGCTACTACTGTTGCCGGAGGAGCAACCCTCGCGGCATATCTCAATGCCAAATACCGCATTGGTTCGGATTTGAAGACTTTATGGAGGTTGAGGCGGATGAATAACTTGGTTACGCGAATGGGTAAGATAGTCCTTGCGCTCTGATTCATACTTCCCATCCTTCTGCTAACTGTTCAAACTATACAGCCGCCAATGACCAGATGTGCAGCTGGAATATATTCGAGGAATCAGCGAACAAGTACCCCGATGTCCCCTGTGTTTGGTCACGAGAAGGCGAATATACCTTTCGACAGGTTAAAGAAATCGCTTGTCAGTACGGCCATTACTTTCTTTCCCAGGGGGTAAAACCAGGAGAGCTTGTAGCATTCTATCTCCAGAATTGCCTTGAATTCCCTATCATATGGCTTGGTCTTTGGTCAATTGGCTGTGCTCCGGCAATGATCAACTACAACCTCGGCGAAAAGACACTCCTCCACTGTTTGAAAGTAAGCAACGCCCGGATTATACTTGCGGATGAAATCCCGGAGTGTGCGGATCGAATAAATGCGCAGCTGCATTTGATAAACAGCGAACTCGACATGGAAGTCATTACGCTCGACAAGGGTTTAAAGTCTCACGTTGCAACGTTTCCAACCACTATACCGGACCAATCGCTGCGCCGTGGTATCAAGGCCGATTTCCCCTCCTGTCTCTTTTATACAAG